>VXAA01007286.1:614903-687002 GCA_013399115.1 Anseranas semipalmata
TCTCCATACCAGCTTCTTTTCTTTATGTACTTTCCCTCACAAAGGAACTCTTCGTTACCCCTCTAATTCAGACACTGAGCATGAGAAACTCCTGCTGTTCTTGCAGTGTTCAAAGTGTGTGCACCAGGAGGAAGCAGTATTTTGGGTTAATACATTTATTACCTGATCACAGAATCACAGAATGTTAGGGATTGGAAGGGACCTTGAAAGACCATCTAGTCCAATCCCCCAGAATTTATTTCTGCTTTGGATGTGAAAGAAAGAAAACGGAAGCCTGGATAAGGAAATCTGCGTTGGCTTTGCTCTGCTGTTACATAGCCAGCAAACCTCTGTGCTCCCAAAATTCAAAACTCAGATGAGATTTCTCTGGAGTAGGCTGGGGTTCCAATTTAATCCAATGGGCAATTTTTAAGAAAAAAAGTAATTCAGAAGCGGTCTCTGAGCAACTATTAGACATAACTATTTAGCAAGATTTGATTAAGATTGATTAGATAAATTAGATTAAGAAGGCTAAGAACACAGTAAAAGTAAAGTGTAGGCTTTACTAACTGCATTACATTTAGAAGGGTTTAGGTTGGCTATAAGAAAATTTTGTGTGTCCTGGAGGCACATGCTGATGTATGCCATCCCTAATTTCTGCACATACGAAGAGTAGTCAGGGGACCATTAACACAGTGAAAACAATTGGGAACGAGAGATAAACCCATATGTCCTGAGCTCCGAGTAGTCCTAAGTGCCATTATGGCCACTCCTTTTGAACCTCCCAAAAAGCTTTAAGCAGGGAAAATCATGGAAGGGCTATAATACCTGAATCTATGACAAGAAAGAGTTAAGAAATTCTGAGCTTCTGACTACGCAGCTGTCCCAACCTCAGTGGTTGGTAGAAGTTCGGGTTATTAAAATGTTAAGATACACAGTGTTAACCATCAGGTCTGTACTTCCATTGCACAGAACCACTTTGCATTTTCCATCCAGAAGACTATAATTGAGTGGACTACAGTCAAGCCCTGGGTGTACTTCTGTTGAGACATATATATCAAATGACAAAACATAGAATCGCAAATGGTGCCTGTTTTAATTAACAAGAGATGCTTAAGCCATCCTGATGTTGATAAGTCTACAGAGGTACCAGACACTGAAGAAAACTGTCTTATATTGCATTTTGTGATCCAAGATTTTATTATTACTATTATTACTCTTTACCTCATCTGAAACTATAAGCTCCAATGAACTGCTGAACTTCAGTTACTATCTTTCTTCAGCCCATATGGTTCAACACTCCTGTTGTACTGTTAAAATACTTGGACAAGTTGATAGAGACCCCCTTACACTGAAATACCCAAAACAAGGATCCCTCGTAGAAACACTTTGTGCCCCCCCCCNCTTTTTTTTTTTTTTTTTTTGTGATTTTTTTAGAAAGTTTGCAGAAAGAATAGTGGGGTTTAAGGGCCCCGTTGATTCTCCATTTGCCAGAAGGCAAAAGCTTATGATCCACCAAATCTCTGAGGGATGAATTTCAGCTAGAATTCTCTGGAGCCTGGCCTGAAGTGGATGTTGCTTCAGTGAATTCAATTTTCCAAGATATTAAGAACTGAGAAAGTAAAATAGATTACAGGCACTGAGGGTGGAATTGTAGCCCCAGTGGAGGTTAATGGGGCTTTTTGCCACTGACTTCAGGTAGGCCAGGATTTCAACCCTGCTTTAGGGAGCAGAGCAGGAAAATGTTATATAAGATTTAAACTTTTATCCTGTAAGCCTGAGTTTGGTAGTAAAATGTGAATAACGATACTCTGCTTGTAAGACTCTGAAAGGTATGAAAGGAAAGCACTACATAAGAGCGTGGTATTAGGGATATTCTACGACCAGATTGAAAGAAATCAAGACTATTTCTAAAAATTGCTATTCTAATGATATCAAGTCTTTGAAGGGGTTAATCCTAAAACAATGCTAATTTCTATGTTCAAACCTATTATAGAGATGAAAAATCAGTCTTCTGAATTAACTACAGCTTTTCATATTGCTTTTAAGGTGGAAGGCACTTGAGCAATGCAAGTTGACAGTTTCAGTTTTTCACATTTTAAACTGTTGCTAAACTAAATGCTGTTTTCCTCAGCAGAGACATGGCACCAGAGAAGGAGAAAAACAGATTTATAACATAAATTGGGAAGTCATGTCACTAAGGCCTCCCACAGTCGAATGAACAAAAAGCCACTGGTGCTGGAGACTAAAGCTCTCAGCACACTTGTTTGCTTTTCCATGGATGGGGCTCCTGTGAGATTTGGAATAAATCCATGTCCATCTTGTCTTCCTGATTGCTCAGCTCCCTCTCCTTTTATAGCTGGGGAGGATTTTTAATAAACATTTGGCTCTAAAAATCTCTGAAAACCTGTCTCTAAATCTTCAGGGATACCACTTTGTTTCTTGTCTCTGTTTTAGGGATGTGTTTTACAAAATCCACATACAGTGGTGATCTCAAACTTCATTGTAGATGTTACAGTTACCTTAAAGGAGGCTGTAGCGAGGTGAGGATTGGTCTCCTCTCCCAAGTGCCAGGTGATAGGACAAGAGGAAATAGGCTTAAGCTGCAGCAGGGGAGGTTTAGGTTGGACATTAGGAAAAATTTCTTCATTGAAAGGGTTGTGAGGCATTGGAACAGGCTGCCCAGGGAAGTGGTTGAGTCACCATCCATGAAGGTGTTCAAAAAACGTGGAGATGTAGAACTTAGTGATATGGTTTAATGGTGGACTTGGTAGTGTTAGGTTATAGGTTGGACTAGATCTTGGAGGTCTTTTCCAACCTAAATAATTCTGTGATTTTAGAGCGTTAATGTAACACAAGCAAAGAAAGTGTCTAAAACGTATGTAGCTTGAGGTCAGCTACAAACTTATTTGAAGCACATTTGACCACTTAGTAAGGAACCACCAACTGCTACAACTCATTTTGATGAATAGAAAAACACTTCTGCTATACAAGAGGTTTTTGATCCTCTGCCTTACCCTCAGAGAGAGAAATGAGGAGAAGTGTAGAAGAATTCTGTCTTTAATTCCAACTTGCATATAATTTCACTGGTCTGAATATTTTACCTTGATCTCAGTGGTCTGAAAACACATTAAGATATAGACTGTCTTAGTACCACCAGATGTAAGGAAGAAAGGAAATTAAGAAAGAAAAATGACAATAAAGATGACAGGCAAAGCAGTGTGGCAATGGATCAAAAAATCAGGAGCTAAGGAAAGAACAGCAAATACAGAGGGGAGCAAAAAAGACAGTCATCAGAGAGGGCAGTAGAGTATGGAAAAAGAAATAAGCAAAGAAAGGAAGGAATTATCTAAATCAGAAGTGCAGTGGAGGCAAAAATATATTTAAACAGAGCAGAGAGATGTCACAGAAAAAAAAGTTGTAGAGAGAAAACTGATAAATTATGAAAATGAGATACAAAAGAGTTGAAGAAATGGGAAAACAAAGGAGTTGAAGCAGAGAAATTGAATAGAAAAAGAGACCACTTCACCTCTAGGAATACATGCAGCTCCAGTCAGGAGGTGGCCTGGGACCTACATCTAGGGGACCAGATTCCCAGGGAATTAAAAACAAACAAAACCTGTAGACTGCTACATGTTCTGGACGATATCATTACAAACTGCCTTTCAATGCCATTAGGCTTTCTCCAGGCTAGCTGGATTTCTGTGTCTTACTGTTTCAATATCAATGCCAACCTTACTTTACCTCTCCAGCTGCCTCCTGCATCTTCCTACCTTTACACTTTTTTCCTTGCTATTTTTCACCTTGTTTTTAAAAGGAAAACTATAACTAGTACTTGTTTCTAACCAGTAATTGACTGAAAGATGACAGTGCATCCACAAAAACTACAGAACAATTGTAAGAAAGGAAGATACATCAAGAAGAAACAAGCCAGGAATGCAGCGCAATCCGGTATTTTGTCTTTCATACTGCCAAATATGGGTAGTTCAGAGGCAACTGTAAACATCCTCATCTACATGTTAAATATTACAAGTTTCTTACAGGCAAAAATGTTAAAAATCTTACACCTTGAAGTGTGTAACTGAACAGCCCCGGTAACTCCAATCAATATTGACCGATGGATTTTTTTTCTACCCCTTTTTTTTGTTTGTTTAAATCATTTTTTGATAATGCTGCCCTGGCTATGTTCTTTTAGCCCCTCAAAAGTCAATTAGCAATCAGGAAAAAGCTTTCGACTCCACCACTGGGTCTTCCAAACTGGGTCCCATTTCAGTATTAAAACATTTGGCCAGAACATAAAAGTCTCACAGCCATGATAGCAACGCTTTTGAAAGTGGATTTGATTCTATTGTTTCAACACATCATTTAATTTGAACTGCAGCTTTTCATAATACTTCAATTTATTCTTTCATAAGTTCTGCAGTAAGTCTTTACAAAGGAGGCCTGCTAGCAAGCCCTTCCCACTCCATTCTTTGCTGTGAACAGAGGAAAGCAAACCAAAGCTGGAGCACTAATGAAGCACTTCAAGAATTAACGGTATGCATGTGAATGTGATGCTGTTAAATATTATTCATTAGATCTCCTGATTAGCAGCCACCTTGCTGAAAAGTGCAACAAGACCATGGCACTTGCATTTTGGGACCTTGAGATAAGCCATGCTATACCAGTTGGTGCACTGTACTAATGTGGCTTTAACCATCACCTTGTATTCAGTACGTGACAGGGCAAACTTAAAAGGCAGGAGAATAACTGATTAAGACTTTCTTTCCTCCTTGTATAAAACTCTGATGGGGGTTGCTCACACTGGGCCACCACACAATGTGGGTGAAGCTCCCTGTTTCAGTGGCATGTTATACATTAGTGCAACTAAAATCGATGTCTTCCTACGTGAAAACAGCTATATAAATAGGATAAAGTCTGCTTCACGCACCAGACCCAGTTCTAGAAGTGCAGAGAGGCTAGTCAAGCTTTTAAATGTAGGTGCAGTTCTCACAGTGAACACCCCTGGCTGGAGATAACTACAGATTTTTGAACTGAATACCTGTTAATTTTAAGTTCTTAATCTTTCAAAATCAAAACCTGTTGTGAGAATATAAAACTTGCTAGAGTACTTTTTCCACCACAAAAGTTTCTAAAGTCTATGATAGGTTTTCTGATCTAAACCAGACAAAGCACACCAGGTGATGATCGCAGAGCTGGAGTAGGAACCAGCAATATAGTTTTGTTGTTGTTTTGTTTTTTATTATTCTAGGGGACTTTGTAAAAGCAGACATGAAGAAAAGAAACACAAACATATTTCAACTTATCATATAAAAATTCTTTTGAACATTTTCACATGCAGCAAGCATTTTCTGCTCAGGTTCACTATCAAACAGCAAAGGATTGCAGCCCTGATCACTGAACTGAGGGTTAAACAGAAGAAAACTCAGGCAAGTGAAAAATTACAAGCATGATCCGTAAAATATTTTGACAGCTGGACACAAAGTAAGTCTCACAACTGAAAGTCCAAGAAGAGAGTCCAACTGTGCAACTAGAGCTGCTCAAATTGTCTGACAGGGATGATTCAGTGACCAGATTTTCCCACAAAGAAAATGGGCGTAAAGCACCCACTCATACAGATTCCTGCTTGTGCTGCTCAACCTGTCCAGCTGACCCACACGTGGCCTCTGAGCTAATGCTTCTTAAAATGTAAGCTTCAAAAATATTACAGTTTTATAGTTATAACATACCAGTGAACCATCAAAGGAATGGACAAAGGGAACTGCCAAGCATGAAAACCAATCATAGCTAAAAAAGATTCATCTAACTTGGAGCAGAGGAGGGCTTCAAACACCAGGAGTAGCAAACTAAGTGCAAGTGAACAAGATTGTTCATAGGCCTTTAACAACCACATCTTTAGAGCCTATGATTTCCAAATAAAGTGAAAAGCAGCATCTTCTTAGTATAGGCTATGTAGACCTAATCTCTTGTAAACAGCTTTCTATGGTTATCAACAGAAACAAATGTCATCTAGGCAGATGAACACCAGACATGGTAGTCTCCTCTGAGGATTTTGTCTTGAATAAGTTTCTGCTCATATATCATATATACGCACACAAGTAATTTCAAAATTCTCACTTTCCAAGTTTTGATAAAGCACACCAAGATGTGCTCTATCAGTGAAAGCTATTGTGTTAGTGCAATTATTTTGTGCACGTCTTTCTGATCCGCAATGGTAAGTGTTTACACACATTTAAACTGCACATAGGTTAGATTCGGCATAGGGGTTTAAAGTCCTGGTAAAAAGAACCCATTTGGAAAGTAAGGAATGCCCTCTTACTAACAGTGCTTTAAGCTCTTGTAAAACAATTCTTATGAGTTGTAAGAGGAAGCGAAACAGCCACAACCCAGTACTGTAGAAGTAAACTGATCCCAGAAGCAGACTTGCTATGGTAGAATTATTCATCAATATTTAATAAACAAACACAGCACAAGTACAAGAAAGCAAATCAGGACACACTCAACCCTGCAATGAATACTAAGGTCAACAGCTTGGACACTTTCCTAAAAGTATGCACATTTCTCAGCTCTTTGTTGAATAGGGATGAGCTGGTCCCCAATCCAGCAATCCATTACAGTGACAAAGTAGCTCTTAGTACGCCCAGTAACACGCATGACAGCAGCAAGTGTTGAGCTGCAGCCAAATTCTGTCTCTAAGTGAGATAAAATCAGATCCAGGAGGCTAATAAGATAAGGATCAGTGCTCTGTGTACATCTATTCATTCATCAGAGCACCAATTTAAGTACAGGAAAAATAAATGGTATATGGAAAAAGTGAGGGGAAAAAAGCCCTCCTTAAGTATTATTTATGTTTCAGAAATTGTGTGAACTTTGAGTAGTTATTGTCATTGTCAACAATATTTTTCTGAAGGTGTTGACTAGCATGATAAGGAAGAATCTATGTTAGAGCCAAGCTATTAACTGCCTTTCACTCAAGTCCCATTCTGCAATGGAGTGCTTTCTCAATAGCTGCAAGAGGCGAGTTTATAATTGTAAATAAGACATTCTTAGTCACATATTGTACATATCCCTATTTTTTATTGTAAAATCCTTAAGGCAGAAACTATTATTAATGCTAAATATATTAAAATTCATATCAAATAGCAGAAAGGAAAATAAGCGACAAATTAATTTAACTTGCAACCAACACTGCATTGGAAAATGTTGCAAATACCCCTAAGGAAATTTAGAGTACAGAAGAACCTAAAGAAATAGATCAAAAGAGCAAATAAAAAGTTTTCAACTTGGAAATAAGACTATATCCTCAATTTATAAGCATGAAATCATGCACTTACTGGGAAATATATATTTGCAAGGAATTCAGCCTCAGTTTTCACTTCTGTCTGAGAAAGAACTGACCTTCTGTGAAGCATGCTGCCAGAGCTTCTCAGTCCTTCGCCTAAGGTGACTGAAATCGTGACTGGATGCAAGATAGCACAGGTCTTTGCCCTTTACTTCTCAGTCACCCCTGACCCTCCTGTTTGTTACTAGCTGACTCACAAGTCTAGTCTTCATCTCCCATCTGGAATATTAAGTATGGGTGCACCCTAGGGAAACTGATGCTATCATATGAATTAATGCAAGGATTTCTATACATTTAGTATGGGAATTCAAGTCCTTTACACACGCAAGAATAATCTAGAAAATCATGCTCATGTGAGAAACCCCAGATGAGAGATGATTACAAATGACAAAGAAGTTTCCACTAAAACATAGAACACAGGTGCTTCTTACAACAGCACCTTGTTTAAACTTCTGTGAAGAGTAAGTCCCCATTAGCACGGGAACAACCTTGATAAACTAAAAAGCCTTTTCTGTGAATCTGACTTAAAATACACCTTTAGACCCAGTTGTCAAAACCAGATTTTTTTTTAAATGAAATTTGACCATATCTGTGTGCCAGTTAAGCTTTGTATATGCTTCAGGCAGGTTTTGAAAACCTGTTATTTGTCATCACGATCCCCATAACTCCAGCTTCTATTAAGGAGACCAGTGCATACCTCATGTTACTGCTGACACTATTAAAATCGATAAACAAGTACAGTGATGATTGTAGCATGCACTCTCCTGCCAATAGTCAGCATGAAAGCTTTGAAGTTCAGTTAACAGAAATCTTCTCAGTTGTGATGCCTAGCTAATTAGTTGTGCCTAATTCATTATTCAGAGATAGCAACTTTCTAAAAACTAACATAAATATCAGGGTTTGCATTCCTTTGTTAGTTTCAGTACAGCTAGAAAGAGATTTCAGGGTTTTCCCAGCTAGCGAGAGTAGGAATTAGACTTGGCCTAAAAACAAAAACAAAACAAAACAAAACAAAAAAAAAAACAAACATAACATTTTGGGAAGACAGAAGATTCTTTGAAGTAAATTCATTTTCATGCTAAATAATGAAAAGTTGGTATAAAATTGTTTAGAATGTTTTTTACTTAACAGAACTTTAGAGTTTATAAAAAGGAGCCAGACTGGCAGGACAAGAGCTGAAGTGCTTTCTACCCACTAAAGAGGCTTGGAACAGACAATACGCCCATACTATAGACTATATATTAATATATCCTCATATTGACAATAAAAGTCATCCCAGTGCTGAAGAGATTCTCTTTTTGGAAAGACAGTAGTTGTCTTTACTATCCTTTCAGTCTTTGACATCTCTTTACTACAATGCCATTTCCAATACACTTCTAATTTGACTAGACTTCAAACCATATGAAAAGGACTAAGACTACTGAATCATTTTACTTAGGTCAAACAAATACCTCCTGGCAATGAAGTGCTAGATTACTTTCAGAGAAATGCAAATCACAGAGGGGTCAAGGGGTGAAAACCTAAAACTCATCTAAGAATTGTCATCCAAGACTGGCATACAGTGGCACTCGGAGCCTCAAGGGATCAGGGCTCAGCTATTGGAAGTGATTTGTGAGTGCAAGTCACTTTCTCTGTGCCTCAATTCATCCATTCGTTTATTCCTGGAGACTGCTGATATTGTGAAAATTTAAAAGTAAAACAACATACATATAGATACATAGGACAGCGGGGAGAAGAGAGAGAGAGAAAAATGGAAGGAAGGGAGGAACATTTTAAGGAGTCTAGAAAATTCAGGCCAAGTTCATCAGTAACATGTAAGTGACCAAGCAGGAATCAAATGGTATTGAGACAGTATTGATACACTTTCCCCTGGTAAAGGAACACAAAACATTTTTTACTAGAAAGTGAGGATTTTTAATAGGTGAGCCCAAATATTGCACCACGCATTCACTATTGCCATTGTTTATTTATAATGTAGAAGAATTGAAATGCCCACATAATTTTGTGCATACCTTACTATTAATTTACCATTCACTTTACGTGTATTTGCCACTCCTCCATTACATACACCAGGAGGAAGTTCTGGAGACAGATTTCCTATCACTCACTCATGTCCTTTGACGTTTATTATTTGTAAGTATTTCAGTTCCTATTCACTTTCTTTGGAGAAATCTGGCAGTGGTGCTTTTCGTTTTTATTTTTTTTCCATTCCTCTGCCGGACTTCTTGGACAAGTGTGCATGTTCAGTGAAGTGAAATAGGTGATGTCAGAAAAAACTCATGTGATGATGAAAGTTTAGGTTAAAGCACTCCTGGTGTTAATGAAAACATTGCATAAGTAGTGTGCTAGCATCCATGGCCACCTATACTTTGATCTCTATATGAAAAGGGATGTATTAGAGCATGTTTGCATAGAATTTGTATTAATGGAGCTCCAGTATTACACACATCCAGCAGTTAGCATTATCTGCTTCTGCACCTTCTTCCTTCAGGCATGGCCATGTGCATAATTAAAGAAAAGATAATCTGTTTTATAACTGATGTTATAAACTTAACATTTTAAACTTCTGTTTATTCTAAATAGGAGAAAGATTGTTTAGTAAAGGACACCTTTAGTGAGGAGCATTTGTAAGGAACCATTAGCCTGGTACTGTAATGAAAGATAAACACATTTTGGGGAAAAAAATGAGAAATAAACACATTTGCACAGTCTCTAGCAAAATATTATGCTATAGAAGACTATACTGACAGGGGAGAGAAGAGGCTCTAACCCATATTACTCCAAGAAAATCTGCAAAGAAAGGGCTGTATCTGGGTATCTAAAAAGAAATTACAATGATATATATATATAAGCAAGAAGCTGAAAGTTTGACAATTAAAATAATCAAAACACAACAACTCCCTGTACTGGTGAAGAAACTGTTCTACTCTTAAGATGCAGACTATACTTCTCACTTATATCAGTGCTTCTTCACTGCCTTATGAAGAAAAAAAGTTGCACTACATATTTCACCAAAATCATTGCCGAATATATTTCTTTTTAACAGTGAAAGAAAGCTTGAGGAACACAGTAAAACTTTATGCCTCATCAATACTAGCTGAAATGCAAAGTTCGAGGAACCCCTACATCACACCTCTAGTTTCAATTATACCCTGCCCTTCACTTTCTTGCCAAGCAACCTCACGTTCTATATTTTAATTTGATTCTCTGTCACTTCCATTTTCCTGTGAAGGCCCAGGGTCTCCTTTACCAAAGCTACAGACAAATGCCCAGCCCTCTCAGCCTTCTCATTTAGACCATTATAATTCTCATTCTGAGCTTGCAATTCCTTTCCAAAGGTTGAAATTTGATCCTCCAACTTTGGCACAAGATGCTCCTGTGCCTGATATTTTACTTTAATCCCTCCTCCTAATTCTCTAATCATCTCAAATGCCATCTGAGATGGACCCTCAGAGGATAAATTCACTGCTAACGTTCCTGCCTGCTTGTTTTTTTTTTTAAGTTAGGGACTAAAACTGTAATTGAAAAATGCTTCTCTGCAACTTCTTCCCCTGAAACATTTTGCCTGGCCAACAAATGATACTCAGGGGATTTGTCTTCTCAACATCATCTTACACACCAGAAATAAAAGACTATTGAATCAGAAAGTTGAGGTAAAGCCTACTTTAAAAAAGGAAGAAAAAACAAGCCCAGAAATTCTTAGGAAAGTAAGCTCACATTTCTCAAGCTACCAGAGTTTAATTCTTCTTATTATAGCATTCTACATTAGCATGTAGATGTCTCATCTGAGATTTGGACCTCACTCAGACACATACTACATGAAAGCATGGTGAAAAAGCAGTCCCTTAAAGAATTCAAAATCTATATAAAACCAGTGCAATAGAAGGTAGTCATGGTAAATGTATTCATATAGAGTTTTCCTTCTCTTAATTTAGGCAATATGGTCAAGATAATTTCTAATGCATCTCTTGACTTCACCCCCCGCCCCCTACCTCTTTTGCCAGTAGTCACAAGGAAGGAGGGAAACTGACATCAAAGGTACAGAAATCACATCAGAGATGACAGTCAGTCAGGAGCAAGGAAGGCTAGGGTTAAAATAGGGATCTCACAGTACCATAAGCAATACTCCATTATCCATCCTCCTCTACCGCCTTTGCTCAGAACAAATGAAGCTGTACTTCCCAGCGCAAAGCTGATTTGTATGGGACTGATAACACAATGCGGTGATAAGCAGTGGTGTAAAGACAGAAGAATCTGTCCAGCCTCTGCTGTCGTTCTGAGCCTCATCTTTCTCTGTTGTCCTCGGCTTTGATATTCATTCAAACTTTTGATAAAATACCAGTATTGAGACATGAGTGATTTGTCATCTTTATACCCTGTAAATGCAGCATAAAAATAAGTTAGACTGATTGAGATTACACTGTTGAGGCAAAACAAAATAGGGATCAAATCCAAACTGACAGCTACATGAATTTTATTAGTTTGAAGAGAAAAATTTATGAAAAAACTCTAATCCAAAAACCAATAAAGCACTTTGCCAAATATGATGTTATCTGAGTCTCATCATATTAAAAAAAGTTCTATTAAATCCCCCACTTTCAAGTTCAGCATCAAAAACACTCAGTTTAAATGATATTTCTGTCAGTTTTTTCCTAACCTTCATGAAAAATTTACTATACCATGCTTAGAATTACTTGAATAATACATATCTTGTTTTAAATTCAAGTTATTACATGCGCTTGTAAAATGCTATTTGATTTGATTTTTCCTCCCACACCTTAAGCAAAATATGTGACAATTTTGTTTTCTCTTGGGTAGCATGTATACGAGCTACTCCATTCCTACGGGATTTTCAATTGCCAGTTAATCCAAAGCTATTTCTTTTACAATTGCATGCAATGAAGTTAATGGACTCAAGGGGCTTTTTTCTTTTTCTTTCTTTTTTTTTTTTAATATTTTAGTGGTTTTTTTTATTAATAAAAAGGTCCATAATATATTTTGTATTTTCTAGGCTTCACACAAGAAATTAAATCACAGGACTGCAGCAGCATGACCAACAAACTTCACTACCATAAAGGTTTTGCTCTTGCAAGATGACCCATGCCTATAGATCTTTGTTCTTTTTCAGTCTCTCTAATTCTATCAGGGTTTCATGCAAATCCAATGAAGTTTACTGTATGTTTTTATAAAAGTACAAAATGTATTGCTAAATCAAAAGAAACGCTCTGGCATTTATATATGAATCACTGCTCCTTTACTGCTCCCACCACATTACTCCTCCCCTTTTCTCAAATGGAATTGTTCTCAGAATAAAGTTCACCTTATGTTCACATCTTTCCATGAGTTTTACATCTCATCTTTCCACACTAAAACCTTAAATTGATTCTGGTTCTAATACACCTGACTCAGTGAGTTTGAGATATAATGGAGTTTTCATCCCCATATTAGAGAGCTGACATCAATGATGGCCCTGGTTCTAAACAGCAAAGTAGGTTTCATCCTTCTGATGCCTAAAATATTACAAGGTCAAAATGATCTGGGAGAGAGAGAGAGAGGAAGGGGAAGTCTCTCATCGCTACTTGAAGTATTTCTGTAGAATTCCTTAACTCTTAAGGAACCTTAAAAAAATGTAAGCATACAAATATGTTTTGACTGATTAAAAAGATGATATCCCAAGAGCAGCTAATTTAATGGTAGATCAAATGAACGGGAATAGAAATTACCATGTTTTTGTTGACTATAATGAAGATATTCAGGGAAGGCATAGAGATCTTGACATATATCTGCGTCTTTCTAGTATCATTCTTCATACGTTATACCAGTCAGTGTGGAATACATTAATTTGAAGGGATGAGGAGGTAGAAGAAGTTGTGGAGTGGATTACTGATGTACCCTAGAGAAGTTTATTAAAAGGATAAAAGAAAAAAATCATAATTTTCAGTTTTTGTTTTTCCTGCACTGTCAAACTGTGGGAACCTCTAACAATAAAGCTATTATGAAAGCAACAAGTCTTATAGATATCTAGCTTAATGCAGAATCAAGTTGATTCTGTCCAAGAAGCTCTCCTCATTCCCTGTGTGATCTGATAAAAAAAAAAAAAAAAAAAAGTAGTAGTCCAAGGCTTGATTTATTTTTATTTTTTAAGGAATTAATTATGTGCCTACTGATGATCATCCCCAGAATGTTATCAGAATGTTATTTCCTAAGACAAAACAGATGAACACATGAATTCTAGAAATTATTATAGGGACTACTTACATATTATGTTTATTTATACATATTTATGTTTAATTATACATATTATGGAAATGTTCATCCAGTTGTGGAAACCAGTCACTTTCTAACTTCCTTAACTGTGCAGCAAAACATATACTGTTCAGCAAAGGGTATTCAGGCTCTTCTAGTAACATCCTCAACATATACAATCTAATTTAGTTTATATCTTCAACATTTAGTTGTTTTAGTTAGTCATAAGGAACAAGAAACAGAAGGAAGCTCACCCATTTACCTCTCAACTATTATCAATATCTTGACTCAAATATCCATGTATGGCAGGACTTGACACTACACAGGTGTGTAAGCTCATGCACAGCTGTATTCAAAATCAAGACCTATCAATCTGTATTGCCTGATTTCTGTTTCATTGAGGCTGATGGATTTAGAACTCTGACTCATCATTCCAAACTTCCTCACTTTTGCCATCCTCCTCCAGTGTCTCACTTTTTCTGCAAGAGCAGTATCCAAAATAGTACAGCATTAGTCCTGCTGATGCCTCATGACCATTTGGAAGTGAAGAACAACTGCCTCCTATGTATAACACAATATTCTTGTTTATAATTCCCAAAGGATATTTAGGATTTTTTTCCCCAAAAAACATTCTAATATTGACCAGTACAGTTTGGAACCTACAACAGCCAGTTTAAGATTCTAAGTACTCTGGCACGGCCAGATTATTGAATTTCATTCTGGCTTTTCATATGTTAACATTTCCAGTTGCACTTCATCTGACAGTGTAGTATGCTCATTTATTCTCCCATTCAGATATCATCTGGATTCTAGACAGATGCCATTCCCACATTCAGATTTTTAGGAAGATGATCTTAGGAGCTTCACTTCACTTCTCTCTTTTTTTTTTTTTTTAATTCTGTCTCTACAGAAAACCCATTATAACCATTCTGCATCTGATTTTTCCTGCAGTTAAAAATCAGCTGACCCATCCAATAGCAATTATGTTTGGACCATATTCCAGTTCTCTGGAGAGAATGACAGGTAGGAATGAAGGTGTTTTTTTTCCTTTTTCTTGTGGGGAGGGGGGAAGTAAACTTCTTTTCTAAACCAATGGGATAGAGTTAGAAATCAGGGAATCCTCTCATGGCCTCTTCTGTCCCCACAGAGGAAAGAAGCAAGCCAGGAGTATGGATTGATTAAGTTGACAGAGGAAGATGACCAATGAAAAGGGCAGAAAGAAAGCAGTAAGCATTCAAGATGAAGCGTACTGAGAGCCAAGGCAAACATTTCATCAAGGACTAAGATAGTAAGAAATAGCCACACAAAGCACTCAGACTTTGAAAAGCCCTGGGGCACGCAAGTCACTTACCAGGTCAACATCCAACTGATTTGTGGATGAAGAAGCCCAGATGAGTTAATGTAACGATTTAGTAAGACATACAGAGCATACAAAGGGTTACTATGAATTTCTGCCATCTTCTTACTTGCTAACAGCAAGGTGGCAGATGGAACGTATCAGGCACAATGAGCCTGTCAGGTTTATATGACTATTTGGACTACAATCATCAATGAGAATGTAGAGCTGTAAAACCCCTGCATTTAAAATATGAATATGCTTAAGCAGTAAAAGGCACGAGAAATCTTGAAAGATAAGAAATCAAAACCATCACTGCTAGCAAGAGAGTAGCTAAAAGCACAAAACCACACAACTAGAGAATAGAATTTGGAATAATCCAGGATATTTTCATGAGAACTACAAAAAATGAGAAATGAGTTGTGTCCATCTACCATACCAACCATATCTTAGCAAATATCTTACAAGTAAATCGCTATTCTGAAAAAGCTGAATTAAGCTGGGGGAAAAAAAAAAAAGTTTAAACAAGGATTAATAGTTCCATACAGCCCATAGAGAAAACTCTGATTATGACTTCCAAACCAGGGAGGTCACTGGGTTATGTATAGATTTCCAGAGAATGTGATCGCGTTCCACAAGAGTTACAGATATAGCTGTGATGAATTCTTCGGACTGTGGAAATCTAAGTTTATAATGGCATTTGAACCAGATGGTATTGGCAGATATCTCCAAAGATGATCTTACTCACTGTGAAGGCTCTGAATTCAGAACAAATGTCATTCACTTACACAGGGAAAATAACAGCATTGATTGGCTGAAACACTCATCAACCCAGAAAGAATATGCAGCTGAAGACATACATGATATCATGATCTGCAAACAAATGACAGAGATCACAAAAATTCTTTAAGTAATGGCAGCAACACCCCAATAAAACCAAATCAAACGGGGATGATTGCAAACCAAGGCACAAATGTGGCCAGGACTTTAATGGACTAAGATCAGGCTATGTATAGATAAAACTTTTGATGGATAATGCTTATACAAAGTCAGTAACAGAGACAGAAAACAAATGGTGAATATGAATATTCTTACATTTGACAAGTTCCTACAGGCTTCTGGTGCCACTGTTTAGAAATGGCAGTGCTACTGATAAAGCGTATCAAAAGCAAAGTAGGAAAAGAGGAGAAGAGATACTAGATTGCTAGAGATTGAACAGATTTTTCACGTGACCATGGAAGCACCACGTCCACAAAGAGCAATAAGAGAACAGGATACAGCTATTCAATTACTATTAACAGCCTTCTGTGGGGAAAGACCATGTGGACAGAGGAGAACCAAGAGTTTCTCATACTATACTCTGACAATACAACTGACTAGGGTGAGAGAAGTCATTAAGAAATGGCACTCCTGAATACAGAAAGAATACAGGAGGAAAGTTGAGGTACTTTGTGCTGTTGTCCACTTTAAACCAGTGGGGCATTGAGTCTCACTGTTCCAGTTAAATCAAAAGAAGATTAATAAATGACAGACTATAGAGGTGGTGCCTCAGCCTCTGCCCAATTTCTTTTTTGGTAGATCATCATTAAGAGACACTAACTTTTGAAATTTTTCAAAATACAACCTCCTGTATGGCAGTTGAACCCTTCCACCTTTTCCTCCTTTTGCCAAGGGTGGAGGACAATGAATTTCAAACCCTACAGTAGGAGCACACTGCTCCTCTATACAGCACACTGCTATCCTCTGCAGTACAGGACTTAGCTCGTAACAAGCGTAAGTGACCTTACCCATTCTCTCCAAGAGAACAACCCTCCTATTCCGTGGGAATAACAAGAGTCCTAACAGGGTAAAGAAAGATGAAATACAGTATGCATCAAAACACTAGCATTCAGTATTGAACAAAGCCAAAAAATCATGACCTTGAAATATACAACTATTTTGAATTTAGCAGGACATACATATCACTTCAGGTTTTTACAGCATCCAAGAAAGGAATGTTAAATTCAGTTCTGAAGTACTACATTTAGGCTTCTCAATGGGAGATTGAGTGTGTTTTCACTGTTCTGAATAGCGTGACACATAGGCCACCACTATGATTTGGGATTCTTTGGGATAGAAAGGCAACTGCTAAACCCACTGTGCGTGACTGTCCTGATACATGCAAGCCCCGTTAAAATATAATGGATTACAACAGGATAGACACTTAGATTTATTCTGATGCAACTCTGTTAAGGCAAAGGAGTTGCATGAGGGATTAATTTGGCATTTACTCTTCAGATGGTTGTTCTGTGCTTGTAGCTATTACTGTTCTTTTGGCACAAACCCAGATTAGCCATTAGTGTGTGGATTGCCACTACTCTGCCAAGCTTTTAGAACAAACAAAAAATAAAAGCCACTTTGCTAAGATGACAATAAACATTTAAAGCCCAATATCTCCTTATAACTTTAGTAACAGTAAAAATATGGAGCCAGCTTTCATGTACAAACACAGAAAATGGGCTAAAGTCATTAAAGCATTAGTGATTTTACATAATTAAAATTGGCATTTTATATTTGCTGCAATAAAAATAGCTGTTTTATAGAGTAATTACCATCAGTGATTGGAGTTATTGTATACGCTTATTAAAACAGTTATTTCTGTGAAGAGAAAATTAATTGAAAAATGGCACAAGAAAGCTAAAGAGTAGAAACTTCAGCAATATTTTACATTGTATGGCACCAAAAAAGCCTTAACCTATTTTTAATTTGATTTTTGTAGAAGTATCTTAATCTACATTGCGGATGTCTTGCTATTGGCTTTGATTAATTAACAGGAAGAGTACTATATATTTCTATTTTATCTTCAGCTTTGCCATGGCACATCCCAAATCTGATGTTTTCTTCACATGGATCATATAAATAAATTTGATGGAGTAAAAAAGATTACAATTTTTTTTTTTAAGTAGTTAATTTAATCCTTAATGTTTCAAAAGCCAGGAGAATTTCAAGTATGCGTGAGGGAGGAGAGGGGTAATGGACAAGTGATTTTATAAATTAATTCCTTCTTTCCTTAAATAAAAACAAACACTCTCCATAGCACAAAAGACTTGCTTGACCTGTGGTGCACAGGTGGTCCTAATAGACTGGGACATGAATATTTGTATGGGAAAAAAATCCCTGTGACTCTAAACAGGGAAAAAGATAGTTTATTTCCTAACGAGAGGTTATGATGAACCCCTCCACACCCCTTCCCCCAAAACCAAACATTATTCCAACAATAACAGAGCTTCACCATGCATAAGAAACATCATTGCTACAGAAAGTTATTTTAATACTCTTGTTGCAACAAACTCTCTCAAATTTTGATTTTCTAGATTGAGAAGACAGATCTCTTCTAGTTTCCCTTTCTGGGGCAGGTTCTCCAAAGCAGTCTTCCTTTATCATCTTTGTAGCACTTCTGCTCCAGCTTGGGCTTATGCTTCTGGAGTACAGGTGACCAGAACCACATGGTGAGTGACAGATGAGTCAAGTCTTCTGCAACATGACCTGTGTAATGGCAACAGCTGTCCTGTCTCTGGAAATAATTGCTTCCATGTTTTCCTCTCCCACAGACACACCAGCTGTGGCTTGGAATTGGTCTATGATGTCCCACTTCACCTGAGATTTTCATCTTTCTTCAACAGGAGAAATCTGTGCTTTATAACAGAAATGGACGCTATTAACCCTTCCAAAAAAAATTTTAAAGTGACATGGCAGTTTGTATTACTGAACCTCATTTTCTTTTTATTATTTAAGGGATATTAAATTCGTATTGTAAAATATACTGCATCTCAGCTTTCATTCCCTCTCTTCCTTTTTCTTCCCGTCTTTGAGCCCACATTCAGTCTAATCACCCTTACAGATTGTAAGGCACATTACTTATTTTTCAATTTTTATTCTTTATCTTATCCCATCCTACAACCTAGCAGGCATTTCTTCTTTCCTTCATCTCATTTTATGTATATAGCTGAAAGAACACTCCCTATTTTCTTTCACTTCTTTCACAAGGTGTATGTCAGCCCAACTTTTATCAGGTCTTATTTCATCTGTACATAGTTTGACCTCTAGTGTGTAGCCTCCCATGCTGCTCAGTGCCTCTTTCCATTTGCAAAGGTCTTTTCCTCTTGCTGCTTATTTTTGTCATACTGGATTTACAACCCTTCTATGTCTGTGTTTTCCACTGCTTAGGTATTCCAGTTTCTTTTGCATCTCTGATGAAGAGAAATGTGAAACTGCTGCATATCTAAGTCTCTGAGCTTTTCAGGTGACTTCACCAACCTGATCTTTTATAATCGCCAGAGTTTGCCCTTTTGATGTAATAATTGAAACAAAAATAAGAGAACTGATGGAAAGTCCAGTCATACCTTTCTTCTAACATTATGGTCACCATAGCCGATTTATTTTCCAACAAACTATGAACTGGCAAGACTCCTCTTACAAACCTGAAAGCATCTCTCAGTACCTGTATTTATTTCTTGGCACTTGTGCAAATACAGTATCCATACTTTACAAAGATCCTGGAGTCCAGGAAAAACAAAATGTACACCCGACCCCATAATCCCCCCAGTGTCATTCGGGACATCTTTCTTCAAGAAAAGGGAGACTACTGGTTTCCTGTGCCAGAATCACTGAATGAAACCCATTCTCCTGCTCTGCATTCTGACATAAGCCCCTTATAGACCACATCAACAAGTAGTCACTTGTTTCAACACTTATTTTTCCAACTCACCTCCACTTAATTCCACTAAGTAGGAAGCAAGCTGAGGGATATGGGAAAAGGAAATCAGGAGCACTGCAGAATACAGAGATTTTCACATGTAGGTCATCATCTGGTAAAGCTTAAGGCTTACACTGTTAAGGATATGTCAACAGGTGAATTTGAAAAGTCAGGGAGAAAAAGTTCCCGTGCTAATAGTACTTAATGTCCCATACCCCAGTTAACTTTAAAATAGCTAGTTTTGTCACCACTAGTTATCGGATTGAAAAAGTATCAAACACAGCATGGGTTAGATCCACCTCAAAAATACTCTGACTCTACAAACTGTGGTACCTAGACCTGATATTATGAAAGAATGCCATTATAACATGGCTATAACTCAAGCATCTCACAGCAATGAGCTGAAGACCTTTGAGGAAACAAATGTAGTGCAACACTACTTCTTAGATATGTCTGGATGGTTTGAAAACCAGAAATATATCTCAGCCACAGCATCAATATGATTTACAACTTAATAACTTTGTTTCTAGAAATAAAGCAAAGTTGTTATTTAATGGCTGAAATACTGCCATTTTCTCCAAATGCCAGTAATAACTTAAATTCATGACTTCTGTATTATTCATGTGGTCCAATTTAATATGAACAGTATTTCTGGTGCTCAGTGTTTATGAAGAGTGTCTCTTGAGGGTATACCTTACTTTATGACAAACAGATGCTAGAAATAACTACCTGGTGCTCTGCTGCCATGAACTGGGGATAAAAATAGGGCTCAATTTTCTAACCTGAACAGAGGAAAACATACGGATCTTTTCTTGACAAGATGCTAGACCAAGGTAGCATAATCCCAACACTCCCCCTCCACTCCCCCCACTTCCATGGCCTCTCTGGTGTTCTCTCTCTCTCCACTCAACAGAAAAAAGACCACATTGTAAATCATTTACACTAAGTAGCAAACTTGTAAAGAAAACCCCACTTTTTTTATTTCTTTATTTGTTGCTATCCTTTAGGCCTCAGAAGCTTCAAAGATAAAAAGCAACCATTTTAATTACAGTAAAAGAGGTCAAAGACCAGTGATGAACCTAAAAAGATATGGTTCCTTCACATCTCTAATGCTTTTCGCTTGCATAAATTACTTCGGGATCATTTTCATACCCGTGTTTTTCTATGCATTAGTAAGAAGGAAGGGAAGTAGTTATTTGGTTTTCAGCTAGCATTGAACTGGAAAATCCACTAATTTATTGGAATAAATACTTTTTTTAAACAGCACAGGATAGGTAATGATGGTGCAATGAGCAGTTTTACAAGGTTCTTTGTTTTGCCTTACTGAAATACATCAGTGTCACTATGGAAGAAACTTATTACAGACACAGGAGATCCCACTTCATCCTACTACCAGTACCTAGTGCCACGCAACATACACTTTGTTACTTCAGTTCCTCTTTGAATTTATCAGAATTAACTAATTGAAGGTGTGTATAAGGATACTGAAAGCAATGCTTCAATTTTATGTGAAATAGTTCAGTTATAACCGAATATAATTAGAAAATGGATTCTTCATTCATTCTGCAATGAATATCTTCATTTCATCAGATAAATTATCTTCTCTTAAAGTTTTCACTAATCTTAACTACAACATTTATTGCCCACACTAGAAATCTGGAATGGTTCTGCTGTCAAATTAAGTGCGATATATGTATTTCAGTTTTGCAGATGATAGCTACTAGTCTTTGACATGTGCTCTTATTGTGATGTATTCAGACATTCAGCTGAAAACCTTACCTGAACTTATATTTTAGGGAAAATAAGAAACAACAATTTTAAAATGTTTCTTTACATTATTTATACTATCAACCATCAATGTGAAGCAATTTTAACTAGTTTTTATCTAGTGCTACAAAACCATAAGGAAGAACTTTTTTTAAAAAAAAAACATTCAGATTACAGATAATTTAAAAATTATGAGTGACTGAAGAACCACATCAGCGTTAGGTGGTGATTCTGTAAAGTGCAACTGATTATGATGCAAAAGTTAATAACAGAAAATCAAAATAAAAAATTGCCTCTTAAAAAAATGGTTATATTTCTACAGAGTATTGAATGAGAAACTACTGAAAACACAAATGGAGAAACAAGTTCTACATCTGCATCTAGGATCAAAACCAGGATACTATTCCAACAACCACCCACAAAAGATCCACAGAACCTATGAATTACCAGAGCTTCAGAAAATCCATTGCACGTTTGGACTGAGCATTATTAAAAATAATCCGTGCATGACCTTTATTACACATTAATTTGATAGTGAAGTTTATACTTCAATGCTATTCATAGCTTCCCCCTATTCACCTCAAGTCAGGGATCTAGGCTGATCAAACAACTAGGATACAGCTTTAAAAATGATAAAAAACACAAAGTCTTTTTTTTTTCCCCCCCCCTGTCATTAGAGGCAGGTATTAATTGCATTAACTTTAAAGCTGTGGGGTTGGTCAAAAATTCTTTCCTCAAGTCAGATTACAGAGCTAAGACAAGAAAGTTGAAAAAAGATCAAAATTAATGTTGTGATACACTTAATAAGAGCACCCAATATCAAGGCGGGTCCTATCCTGGTATAAAAACACGCTCACCCAGACAGACATACAAACAATTCTGTGTGATAATATGAACAAAATAGTGCTACAAAAAGCAAACTATGATAATATTGTATCTGTGCATTAACAAGGAAGCCGGGTACCCAAAGCTATGAAAATAAATTAAGAAGTTGCATTTAGTTACATGGACAATGTTTGTCTTGATACTTTTGACTTTATGGTATAAAAAAATTGACCTTGTTCTTAACATTTTGGATAAGTCATCAGTACTTTCTCTTTCTGGATATTATTACACTACACGTGAAAATTTTTCTTAGCTTTGTGCATTCCCTCTGACAAAAGAGCCTTTCTGCCCCAAAACAAAAATTTTCAGTTAAAAATTACTTATCACTAGACTGGTCTATTGTTACAGTAGGACGCTACGCAGCTTGGATCAAAACATCCACATTTCCCGTTACTCAGAAACAGAAGTTAGCTGACTGAGGTTGCAGTGGGGCTGACTAAATAAAGACCCCATTAGGCACAATACAGGAAAAAATATTTCTTATAACCAGTTTTCATATATAACAGAAGAGAAACGTAGTACTGGGTTCATAAAATTATTTCTTGCAGACATTATAGAGTCTTTATATGCATTTATCTTACCACAGATTTTTTTTTTTTTTAATTCCAAATTCCTATGGAAAAGCACAAAAACTAATCATAATCTACTGCACAACATTTTGCATCTAAGTCAAAGCTTTGTTTATTTTCTGTAAAACTTCATGAAAACTGAACAAAACTGTCAGAAAACTGGACAGGCTAAATAAACTTATACTTGCTAATGTAAAAATCTTCTGTTCTATACTTAAGATTTTATTTTGCAGGAAAGAAAAAAAAATATATTCTAATGCTTCAAGCATGCATAGCATTTACTGCACTGGAAACAAAACTCCCATTTATTCACCACACAATTGCAGCAAGAGGAATAGCATTATCCTCCAGTGAATCATTAAGGTAATGTAACAACTTGCTTTCCTTGATCAAGACAAAGCCAACATGTGAAGGGACAACAGTAGTTCAGGCACCACAATGATCAAGTGCCCATTTGAGCAAGGTACCCTTACAAGTACACCATGCTCAACGCAGTATGTATGCAAGTTGCTCATGTGTTTATGAGGTGTCAGGAGCGTGGTACCTGATGCTGTATGAAGGTGAGGAAGGAGCTCACGCCACATAAACAGCCTGGCTCATGCAGGGCCCTGGCTTTTCCCTGGGAAAGATGGAATATGAAAATTTGCTGCCAACGATTCCACATTATGACATAATTAGAGCCTTAGATTTACCCATTTAATGAATGATCTGGATTGTTTATTCCAGCAACGGTGTTTACTTTGTCTATTGAGATGTTTGGTTCCATTTTATTTCATTTTTTAAGGCTACAGCTCAGCCAGTCTTAGGTGGTAAGAATATCAAAAACCAACGGGAGAAAAAGCACTTCGTGGCCCCAGGAGACCAGCTGTTGTCTAAGCAGCCCTGGAGTCTCACTCAGGAGGCCCAAATTAAAGCAGTGCTTTACAAAGACAATTTAAGAAAAAATAATAATAAAATAATATAAAAACCTTAAGCAAGCCCTGTTGCATACAGCATATACCTACAACTTTCACAGAGAGGCTAGGCTCAGTCCTCTGTATAAAAAAAGATGCTAAACTCCAAATTATAAGGACTGTGTTCAAGCCGTCATGATAAACCTCCCTAAAACTAGCAGAGTGCTGAACTGGGAAATGGAAGGACTAGAATGAACTACTGGTGTAAGCACTAACAACACACAAAGGAACAGACTCAGATAGCTTCATGCTTGTCAAGCCATCTTATCTTTAAAAAATGAAATTAAAAAACAACAACGCGAAACACGTCCTCTTGCCCAGGTACTACTTCTGGTTACACAGAGAAACACAGAAATGCCTTCCTCAAACTCTGAATTATAGCACCTATCCAAAGAACAACAGTAGAAATTATCCAAGAGAAGCACAGTAAGAAAAGACCAACTTATTTACTGTGGATCTCCGAAAGATGGATGAGAAAGAGAAGTCAGCCAATCTACATGTGCCATACACAGTATTTGTCTACCTTGTTATCTACACGCACCAGCCAAATACTTAGTTGAGATTATAAACCTGTTTGGTGAAACCAATGGAAACGGATCCCAGTATGGCCAACCTTCTCCCAGTTCACAAATAATAGATTTTAGCTCCTCTTAAGTTGACTATAAACAGAAAAAGCTGTAACCAAAATAAACCATTCTTTAAACCGAAGTAAGTGCTCCCCCAGGAGCCTGCGCTGTTTAACAGCATCAATTTAGTTAAATGGTATCAGTGGCACGTAAGCCCGAGGCGAAAGCACTAAACATTCCCTTCCTGCGCTGAATCATTTCACCCTTTCACACGCTCTTGTTATTCAGGATAAAGCACATTAGGAAACATCGTGTTCAATTTGGTTTATTGCAATGATGACAAATATTGCTCAATTGCTTTTCTTGTTTCATAGTGAGTGGAAAATTAATGATCTACACATCACTAATCATTTAGTGTGATGTCAGGTACTCCACAGAATTTTTCTGTGAAAGCTGGGAATGCAACACATAATAGAAGTGTGTTTTCCAAACTATTTGGATATCTGAGATATAACCAACATATAATTCAACTACTTGCTGTGGAAAACAATTCTTATCATTGCCTCTATGACTCTGTATGCAAAGTGTCATTTTAAGTCAAAAAGTGTTAACTGATATATTAAAAATCAAAAAGTTTAAGGCTAGCTGATGTGGAACAACTAAAGTCACAGAATGACTGCATCATCAAGAACTGCCTTAATCTAAATACTGGCAAAGTGTTTGCAAAATACAAGATCCAATCTTCTAAAACTGATGCTTACATTCGAGATAACTCTGCATCTAGATGCTTAGACATCAAGGGACAATTAAATTTTGGTGTGAAGTCAAATTGCCACTTTGTACGCAGACATGAAAGGTTCCATTTCTAAGGTTTCTCAGTTCTGCCAAAATAAAACTAGCTGTAACTTCATATAAATGTAACATTATTATATTTATACTGCACTAAACTGTACTTATGAAAAATTAATCCAATACTAAAAACTGACAATCGTTAATGGGGCTCAAGGGATGAAGATCTCACAGACTTCGAAGCAAAACTATTTGTTCTTCATATGTCCACTCTATAAACAAACGTATTTAGCTGGAAAAAAAGATCTTTTGGGGGGTATTTTAAAGACCTCTGGCGTGGAGGAGTGGGCATATCTGTTTGACTGGAAAACTGGAGCATTTAGGCCTGCTGATAGGCAGGCTCCCCTGTGGGACCAGCAAAGAACTTCAAAAGGTAATAAGTCAACTGACTGGGATCCATCAACTACTCCCTCTGACTGAGCCACCACAAAGACTGAACAAGGTTGAAATGAACTACTTCCACATTTAATGCTTATGTGTTATTAGGTTTCAGCCTCAAATTTGCAATATAGTTTTTAGCTCACATTAGAAACTTAAGGTTGTTCTCAACATGGTATGGCTCTGAACCTCTGTAACAAGCTGATTTTTTTTTTGGGGGGGGGGGGGGGAACTGGTGTTGAAGCATTGTCTNGATATGTTAAAAGGGATATCAACAGAAATTATTTATCAAGTGTTGTTCTTTTTAAGGAAGTGTCAGATAAAATCCTACTATGTCTAAATACAGAATGAAAGAAAAAAATAGGCAGAATTCTATACTGTGATAGAATGATAGAATTAAGTAGTTCAATAAAACTGCAATCAAAAGAAGAAACTGGGTTAAAAAAAAAAATCCATACTCCCACTGACATACTCTATGAAAATTAAATCAGAGCAGTAACTTCTGCTAGGCCTCCTTTCATCCCAATGGACTTCAGAAGGGTCGGAGTATATATTTGAGAAACTACCTGCAGCAGGCCTGGAAGAAAAAAATGCCAGTACCCGAGTAGTAAGCAGCTCATTCAAAATAAGACTTCACTCCCCCAAAAATGCATTTTTTATTCAGCTGATTTTTATTTTTTAAATTGGAAGTTTAATTCAACTTACACTTGTGATGAGCAAATCTGGAAAAACAGTATTGGAAAATTACGTTTGATTTTAACATTCCTAACAATATACTATTCACTGTTTTGAAATTTCAAAATAAATATAGAAAAAGGCATCTAAAACCATACGAGAAGTTGAATTCAAACCAAACCGTTTTTGGAGGTGTTGAAGATGGGAAGATTTCAGCTCACAGGTATCTTAAACATCCTGGTAGGGAAGGGAGTCAGCTAGAACCTGATGGTAACAGCAAGACAGGCATTACTGACTTACATTAGTACAATTATAATTGTACTCCCTCTGCACATTAAGGGTCCTGGCCATAAGCCTGGAACCAAAGAATAAATGAATATGCTTCTAGCTTTTTCACAAAGCTTGTACAAAACATTTAGTAATTTATTTTTAATATTTATTATCCTGCTCGCATAGAGTGCTGAAGAGGACACTTAACTATGCCTTCATCTGAAGATGAAACATTATCTATGGGTACTTAGTGGAACTACACCATGGTAATCGAAAATATTACAGCATGCACATCCTCACAGCAAGAGTATTTCTTGTAGAGTAAGAATATTCTATTTTTTTTTAATTTATTTCTTATCTGCTTTATGCAACAATTTTTTCACCTACTCTGACAGGCGGCAGATAATACTATAAAATTTTGCCATAAAAAGATATATGAAAGGAAACCTAGGCAAAGAATGGCACTATTGGGAATACAGGTCAAAAGAGTTTAAATTTTTCAACTAAGTTCCATCACAACACTCAGAATCCCATCAAACTTCAACTTTAAACAATTTGCAATTTCCAACAGAAAAAAAAAGGAAGGTAACTTTAAACAACTCTAGCTTAAAAGAATAGTTTAGAGAAACTACTATTCATTCTATTTAATTCATATAGAATTTAATACTTCCATCACTATAACTCATCCTTGTTTGTGAATTTTATTTTATTTTTTTTTAATTTTTAAACTCACAGCCTATTGCCAACATATGAAAGTGTCGTCTCAGTTCACAGATGGTATCCCACCTGTGATGGGAACTGCCCCAGATTTCAGGCCAGCATCTCATACATTGCTGAAGCAGCATCTCTTTTACAGGGTTAAAATTTCTTTGTGAGGTTTTAAAAACAACTTACTATTTTTCTACTTGTAATCTCTGTTCAGTGACCAAATAAAGATTTTATCTTACAACTATGTGCGTGTGAATGATGTCATTCAGCAGTGATGCTAACGAGTTAGTACTCTGGCTTCCAGCATTTTTTTTTTTTTCCCCCATCTTGCCTCCCCCAGCAAAAAACTTTTCTATTCACATAGAGAAGCATTTTCTGGATATGCAGCCCATACAGTGAAGTCGTTTCAACTGTATGAATTTACATGGCCTTACATGCTCTCAGTCTATTTCTTTTGACTGTCACAGACAAAATCAAAATGTGTAAATTTAATATAACTTTTTTATGAATACTTAAAACATAATCGCATCTTCTTTATGTGTCTTCTGCTAGCTTAGTCTCATTAAAATTCATTCTTATGAATGTGCAGTGCAGAGAAAATGCTGCTAACATGTCACAATAAACCAACTGCCTGAAACCCTGCAGGAAAAAAAAAAAAGAGGTAACATTTGCCTTGTACCTTGTAGTTTACGAGAGAAGATATCTAGAAGCAGCTGTAAAATGGTCATAAAATAAAATTGGAATTTATATCAAAATCACTCTTAATACCTTAGGGCTTTTCTATCTCTGCATAGTTTACCCTGAGAGATTTAGTGGTGGAGTTTTATGTTAACAGGCTGAAAGTTATAGTGGAGTTGTCAGTAATACTACCTCTTTTTGGTGTGTCTGCCTATATATATCAGTCTATTTATTTTTAAATAGCAAGATAGTAACCCCCAGAAGGTGCAATATGAAAATGCTGTTGGCAACAGCTGAACAGTTATAGAGCTGTTAACCATCCTTAATGAAAAAGCTATTGACTGCAAGCATTTTTATTTTTTAACAGTACATATTTTTTAAACGGGGGACAGGAGGTAGAATGGACTTGCACACCACCCTTCCTGACCACATGCCCTAAAATTTCTGTTGAGATATTTTAAAAAAAGCATGAAAAAAATCACAAGAAAATTCACATATATACTGAACAAATTATGACACATTTCCTGTATGGTGGTGTCTGAAGCAGTGGTGGAATCCAATTGCCATAAAGGCATTTGAAAGGAGTGTTGGCTAAGTCCTCTTCTAAGACAAGGAAGAGGTGTGTATGTGTGTACATAAATATATATGATAAGATATATATATGATAAGAAAAGTGCAAGGAGCAGGTTTATTAATGGTAGAGGACTTGCATGAAAAACAGAAAACACTTTGTAAATACTCGCACCTTACTATAATATAGATCTTGCCTCATAACTAATAAATAACTAATGATTTCCAGCTGGGGAAGTAAAATGCTTCCACATATAAGGCTTGTTTGGAATCAAAACCATGAGCAGATTTTCACTTCCACACTTAGATATGATGGTTCCAATTACCTGGTGAGGTCTCCCATGGAAAGTTTCCACAGCTTTACTGTCTCGTAGACTAGTCTTGAGTCTAATTCCAATGTTTATTAAACTCAGTTTTTTTTCTGTAAAAGTGTGCCATTACAGAGCTCAAAAATAAAAGTTCCTGTTCCCAAATGCTCTAGTATCCCAACTAGGTTGGTAGCTTTCAGCTATGCAGATTCTCAGGAATTATGTGAACAGACATTTGTGCAGCCAGAGGACAGTCTGAAATAGTTTGCTTTCCAAATAAAAAATAATGTGCAAATGCTTAATATATTTCAATTTCTTTGATTACTACTTTACATAGTGGTGTATAACAGATTATTTCAGGCTTCTCCGCTAAAGGAAGAATAATTACCCATAGTTGTTTACAGTATGATTCCAAAGGGAATTGTCAAGCGTTTTCTTTTGACTAGCACACAATCTTATTTCAGATTCATGAAAGTTAGAAATGAAGAATTCTGCAGGGCACAGAAACAGATAAGCTACTGAGTCTCAAAACATTCCCTGTGCCTGCTCAGTACTACTGCTGCTTGCCTCAGAGAGCACAGGCCGCTCCAGTGCGAACTAAAATGTTAGCCTAGACCATCGCTGGCCACATATTTCTACATGACAGGCATACTCCACTGCCAGGTCACACTGGGACCTCACATTAGTAACACTACAGATCTGAGGACTGCCTGCTGCTGACTAACGGAATATGAGCTCTGCAGTTTTCTGGACCTATTTGCTTCTGAAAACAGCGTAAAAACTTGCACACAGTACTTCTTTCCCCTCCCTTTAAATCTATATCTGCATTCACTTTAAGAGACAGCAGACCATGCAAGGTCATGAAAAGTCAATGTGAAAATCACAAGTCATTAAAGAACTACCAATATATTTTTAAAATACCTCTTTCTGGGAGCATCTGGTGCTGGATAACCCTTCATCACTCAGAATGAATAGTTCTTGAGGTGGCCAAATATATGCCTAGTGCTTGGAAAGGAAACTTCTCCTGTGCCATGCATGGCAATGCAAAATGTCACAATCTTTAGGTTTGATACAGCTGCAACAATATCTAGAGAAAGAGACGTTACTACTTCAGAAAAGCTTCAGGAAGCCTAAAGATACAATAATTAGGCTGATATAATGACTGCATCTTGAAGAACCATAATCAAATATTTTAATATACCAGGCTTTGCTTGGGGTCCTGAAACACCCTGTAAAGTAATGACATAGCTACAGGCAGTTTAAGAAATAAACCAAGAACAAAGCCTGCACAGCTTTCTTTTCAAGAGATTAATTTCCACTGGGAGTAGAAATGCCAGGTTTGAGTTATCCTAATCCTCTTGAGCCACTACATGCCTTTAATGAAGTGTGGACAAAGCCAGACAGTACTTAAACAACAGAAAAGACTCTGCAAAACAGTTCCAATCCCACAGTTTCACCTAGAGGATGGCACTTTCCTTGTTATAGTAAATAGGTTTAAAAAGAGTTCTGAAATAAGAATTAAATCTTAATAGGAATTACATTTCCCACCTCCAAAAAGCCTGATGAGTTTGGTTTGGCTACAAGGTGACCAAGACTAACTTTAACCAGAGTTTGATGAAGCTTAACAGCCTAGGATATGCAACTATTTCATTATCTTGGGACCAGAGCCAGCTAGGTAATATATTTCTAGGGAAGTGTGGATCAAAGTATATTTGGTGCCAGTTGACTGTTACCACCCATGTATGATGACATCTGGAAGGAGGTTGGCAGCCTTAAAAAAAAAAAAAACATACAAAAAACTTCAATAAAAAGAAAAGCTGATAAGTGGTCCTCAATACGTACACTAAACTGTATGAGATGTTTAGTTAAAAACCTCCTGTTTAATTATAAGCTGAGACTGTATGAAAATGCGTTGAGGGATGGGGCAAAACTAGTAACTTTTTAACAAAATTATTTTGTTTTGGGAGCAAGTAGATGCCGTACAGTAAAATCAGGATCACGCTAGAGAAAAGTGGGATGTCACCAGCTTCATTTTTGGGCTAAATCAGGAAATAAAATTTAGGCATCATAATAGCAAGGTGTCCTGTTACCCAGCAAAATCCTAAGCTTGGACTGGAGCAGCCAGTCTCTCCAAGACACACAGAACATGAGGGACTTGAGAACAAGATTCACAGAAAGACATTGGACAGTCTATCCAACAGCAAAGGTGGAGGCCAGACACCAACTTTTAGACCTTATAAGTAATTAGGTGTTCAAGTCCATACTAATAGGTGGGCATACTTCCTCTTAGGATTTACAGCTGTGATTCCTCTCCAGAGGCAAAATGCTTTCCTCCTTTCTCCCCTCCACCAGAAGAGCAAGACCAAGAAACTGATGCTTATGCTGAGCTGTACCTCATTCCTCAAGAAATCAGTGGGACCAAAGACTATGATGCTACTAAATGTTAGGCAGCATAGCAGACACTGGCCATAAATCTGAAAATCTTTTTCAGATATTATAAAACAAGTTCATCTGCAAGTAATTTAATTTAGTTATCTGAAAAAGCTTAGAAGTGCTCTGCACAGCATTAGGTGTCTAAGGCCTATCACAAAAGCAATCAGATCACACTGGAGACCAGCTGTGCATCAAGTAGATTGCTTTTATCCAAGTGATAAAAACCTTGTAGAGTGTGAACAATACTGGGCATAAAACGTAACATTTTTAATGAACAACATAAAAGATGAAAAGAATGAGCACAAGAAATGGCAATTTAGACAGAAGATAGGGAAAAGGAGCCTCCCTAACATGACATTTTATAGCAACTGGGTTTTGCAGTAAGCAGAATTTAGAGGGGGGAAAATAGTATTTTTCTCTTCTAATTAATCCAGTTGGGGTACCTTGCAAATCAGTCAGGAATGTTTCAGCATCAGCTGACTGAAGTTAAAGAACAAGCATTAACATGTTTTGGACCTGTTTCAGATCCAGGATAAGTGGTTGAAACTCCATTAATTTCAATGAAGATGCAAAATTGGCCTTTCACTACAATCTTCTACATCAACATGAAAGAAAGAGCATAAACCATTAAGCATATAACTGCCTTTATATTTTATTTCTTTTATGAGGCTCCTAGCAGGACATTAACAGCAGATTACATCTTTTGTGAGGCATCTAACAGGACATTAACGATGGAAGGGTGCCCAATAAATAAAATGATTGTTATTACTATTACTTAGAGTTGACCTGCCAGTATCAACCAATAAACTTTTAATGTTTGGAAAGTCGGGAGCCACTTCAGGACTCTGCATTTCAAACCATCCTCTTCAAGTGTTAGCATTATTTTATTGGGCTAACTGGAACTCACCTAAAACTTCATTTCAGCACCTAAATTTCTTTTTTACTTCCATGTGCTGAAGACCCACAGGGAAGATCTGGGCCAACAACAGCCAGTGCAGACACAGGCTGACCCAGAATACCTAACATGTGGAGAGAAAATAAGGAGGATTATTAGTCTGACTGATCAGAAGCACAACTTGATGTAGACATGGAGAACATCCACGTAAGTATTTCATGCCTTTCTTAACACTGGCTTCTCATCTGTGGTACCTTTCTGTGTTTTATTGGGCTCTCTCATCCAACATCATTCTTATGTGGTCGTTCATTGCACCATTTCAATGCATCTTGCTCACATGCAATTAGAAGCAATCTGTAGTTTATGATATTAAAAAAAAGCAAAAAACACAACTTGAGTCATAATCAGTTTGCTTTTCCAGAATGTCTCATATTCAATACCAGAGGCTCTAACTATTTGAAGGAGAAAAATAATGGATCATTTCCAAGAAAAAGGATTCTCTCATCTGAAACCAAGTTACATGTATACAGATACACACACCTTAAAGTTAAAGCTTTCTAGATTCAGCCTACAGGTCCAGCTTGTGAAATTACAATCTTGTATTTAACTTTTCTCCTTGCCCCTAAATTTCACTTTCTTGTATACTTTAAGGCATACAAAATCCATGAGAATGACAGTGCTCTACCAGCAGATACATCTGAGCTACACTGTGCTTACAGAGACCGCACAGAAACAAAGATATGTTTTGGCTGAGGAAACATGCAATATTGTCTTGCTTTCAAATTCTAGAAAGCAGATATTGGTCCCTAGATACTAGTATTGTGTCTTAAGACTACTGCTAACACACCCTTTTCCTTAGTTTCTTGCTATGGGAAGACAAATTCGCACATTTCTGTTTTGGAAAATCTTGTTATTTAAGATAAATACATTTTAAAAGCCCAGAAGAGACTCCAAGGAAAGTGTAGAAACAAATCACCACTCTTCCACATAACTGCTTTTAGAACATTGGTGTTTTGACAACTCAGTTATTAAAAAACTTAAAAAGAACATTTGTGCCGTAAGCTCACAGTCCACAAATGGATCGTATTTATTACTACTTGTCCTTCCCTTCCTTCTCACTTTTTTTTTTATACCTTATTGCCTTACCCGTCTTTATCTCTTCCATACCCAGAGTAAGCTCTCTGGCTAACAATTAAGTGAAATACCGCAGGCCTGTCTTCTACATGACAGAATAATTGTTTTCGTAGGTCTTATCAAAATATATTTTGATACAATTAGTCCTAACAAAACATACTAGCCTCTGAGCTAGCAAGCCCGACTTATCCGTGGTAGGACAGGGATACCAGCAGTGTGAGCTCTCCAAGAAATATTTCCGTTTTTCCACTGCAGAGTAACCTCTTCTATTTTTTCCAGAGAAGAGCTCAAGCTTCCATACACAAATGTTTCTTGGCTTCTGAAAAAAAAAAAGACTACTGAAAGATGATAAAAAACACTGACTACTACCAAACAGGAGACAGAGGGCAGAGAACCAGAGAAACCTCAAGATCTACTGTTACCACCTATGAGAGGAGCACCTTGCCTTTGGAACAGCTAGGCATCCTTACAGCTGCCAAGTCCAATACCTTCCACCAGGCAAGAGAGCATCTTGTGGTACCTGTTTACTTCAGCTGAAGGCACAAGAGGCAACGCACTGCACCATTGCGCAATTTTCTGAGAAGTCTCACAGGGCATCATGCATGTTCCAGTACCTTCCAGTACTTAAAGAGGGCTACAAGAAACCTAGAGGACTCTTTATCAGGGAGTGTAGTGACAGGACAAGGAGTAATGGCTTTAAACTGAAAGAAGGTAGATTTAGACTAGATATAAGGAAGAAATTCTTTACTGTGAGAGTGGTGAGGCACTGGAACAGGTTGCCCAGAGAAGCTGTGGATGCCCCATCCCTGGAAGTGCTCAAGGCCAGGCTGGATGGCGCTTTGAGCAACCTGGTCTGGTGGGTGGCATCCCTGCCCATTGCAGGTGGTTGGAACGAGATGGTCTTTAAGGTCCCTTCCAACCCAAGACATTCTATGAGGGGCATAGGTCAAAAGGCCATCAAAAGCAGCAGCAGATGCTGGTAGTGGTAGTGATGAATCAAGTTTTGAGGCATATGTTAATCACCTCAATGCTTGGTTGTTCCTATGGTGACAAAGGAGCAGGATACAGGAGGCAGGCACCAGTGTCCCAGAACACATTCATCACTGATGCATCTGGTCTCTCCATCCCACTGATGGTAAGACCCCAGTGTTCCATGCAGTAATTAGGATGCTGAAGCCATAGATGGGCATGCAAAACACCGGAATTTAGAACACAGTGCTGTCCAGGATGTTATAAACAGCAACAAGTCCAAAGTAAACTAGTGGAGATACAGCTTCACAGACCTCCATGAGACAGTGAACTTGGCAGACCTTCCGGTGCTCGAGTGTTATGCCATGCAAGTACTAATAATCACACATGGGTAGCTTCCAGAGACTGATGTAGACCAGACGTGTATGTTGCTTCTCCAAGTCTTTTCAGTTCATAATACAGAACCCACATCCAAAAAAACTGAAGATCTACCTTTGACAGCCCACATTCTGGCTCATTTCGTCATCTCAAACATGCTGCAAAGATGCCAAAAAAGTGTCAAAGCACAGTGGTATGTTTGCTGGTGGCAGACTTCAACTAGCTAGCTATGCTCTCCAAATATTAAAAAGCAGCTAAGATACATTAGTTGTTCACACCAATCACAGGACTATAGACTCAGAAATATCGTGCTGCTTTCTCATGCAACGGTGGTCTTATTCCTGATGTTGTCCAGTATGAAGCTTCCCATTCCTTTTCTCTTTTTATGCACTCTTGATAGCCACAAGCTATTGCTACATGCTAGTGCATGAGGATTACTATGGACACTGAAAGGCAGTACGTCTCTCTTATATCCGACTTCCACCATAGTGCTAGGAATGTTGCAAGCAAACCAGGAAAAAGCTAGAAGGGACTTCCTGGTGGCTGATGCAAGGCCTTATAGTTGAGTGTGATGCCTGACTGCTCTGGTGGTGTGCAGTATGGACAAAACAGTCATTCTGAAGCCATCCTAAGAGCAGCCTGTGATGGGTGTGACAGACACTCCTTTGGAAAGAATCTTCTATCACAGAAGTAAGATGTGGCTGAAGAGCAGGAGCACGTAACTTAAGTACAAATTAGTAAGAACCGTAACACCTATAGACCAAGTATACCCAAAGAGGCCTTGTTTGTGATTGGAGAAAAACTCATCCCTTGGGGCAAAGCAGTAAAATTTTGATTTATATGACAGAAAACCTCAACTTTCCCAAACTGTTACGTTACATAGTGATTCCAACTATATAGAACCTCATTATAAAATATTTAGCTAAACACAGGTAACCACAGATACCACACGCTGTCTTACTAATACAGCTTGTCTGACATAATCCTGACAATAGCTACAGATCAGCAGGCATTGCATTAAGCTTTCTGCATCAAAGTATGGGTTTAGAGACATAAGCACTTGCTTTCCTCATTGAGAACCATATCAACACAGTAAATTACTCCTCCAAGAGACTGCTGAGTCAGATTGATATTTTACTTATACAGTTGGTACCATTCTGTAATTTAACAGTATAGAGACTATCAGCTGCTGGCATTTTAATATAGCAGAACACGAACAAAAATTTTCTTCTCTGAAATCTATGTCAAAATTACTGAAGATTTGCAAATACCTACGGACAGAGATATAAGTGTCTCAGCTTGATTTAGAACTGCCATCATTTCATGAAAGCAATGTTGTGCCAACTTTGAAAGAAGACCGTGATTATAAGCTGCAGTCATGTCCAAATGATAGCTGTGAAGTTCTTGCCAAGGTCTGATAAATACTCCCAAGCAGCAGGTAATATTTTGTTCAATTCCTTCTAACAATGTAAGAGAGAGAGTAACTCACATCTTTTGTTAAAAAGGTTCCAGACTCATCATCACAGGTAGAACTGCTGTACTCAGGGATGTTAACAGTGCAAATGAATAACTATATTGCTATCTTACACATCTTGGGAAGATGTGCAAGTCCACAATGCAACATTAGAAACTCGGAAGCTGACCTGAGTGTAAGCTACCTAATTCCTAACAATGGTTCTGACATTCATTTAAAAAGATTAATTAAATGAAGTGAATATGGTACTGATACCCCACTGCTGTTCAGTTTGGCTGGGGAAAGCAGCTTTGTGCAACTTCATAATTAAAAGGTTTTTCCAAGAGTAAACACTAATATGTTAAACAAGACTTGAACATAGAATAAAGCCTGCCACTTTCACAATTATTGTTGAACGGGTGATTTTTATAGATTCCTTAGTTATACTTTGCTGTTGCAAGGTACTGCAAGGACTTGATCAAAAACATTTGATTTGATTCTCGAGATGTTGATTTACTATGTCCAGTACAGAGAAATTTACTGTTTTGATAAACAGCAAAAAAAAAAAAAAAAGAATTAGAAAAGTCTAAAAATGCTGCACATTCAAGATAACCTGAATGTAAGGAAATCTGATCCATCATTGGGATAATTAAAAACCAGATCGGAGACAACCTATAGGCTCCTTCTGCCATCAGCATTTTTGACCAGCATTACTCTTTCCCCTTCCACTGTTCTTTAGATCTTATTTGTCACCATGCTTTTTGCTGGCCCTCACTGTTCCGTGCCAATCAGCTTCCCAGAAGAAAGTAATCTCTCAAATACTAGATTGACACTATAAAGCAAAATGAACCATTTTATCTGATGAATCTGGCTTCCTCTTGATCATTAAATATATTGTCCTTTTAAGACCTTATTATCTTGTCTTTTATAGTTTTCAAATCATGGACAAGTTGCAAGTAAATAATTGTTTATTTGACAGACAAAATTCAAGCAGTGTTTTACTGGTAATTTTTCAAAAAAAAAAAAAAAAATTACCAGGCCACTGATTTTACTCTGTTTACATGCTGCCAATGCATAGAATATGCATGCAAACTCAAGATTTGGTTTCTGGAAGAGCTCTGCATGAAAATATAAGATTTGTTTCCTGTGAACATTTATCCTATTAAAAGGCACTCATTCACAGGTTCATGGAATTTAAATGCTGAAAACATATGATTAACTAAAACCAAGTCCCTTGTACCACCATATAGGTGATATTTGATTTTTTTTTCCCAGCGCCAGTTGATATGTCCCAATCTGTTATTTTCCTTAGAAGATTATTCTAAGTAATCTTTGCTGCAGTAAAATCTATTGTCTTCTGTACTAGCCAGGGTACAGACATTTATATACAGTTATTTATATAAACGAGCACTTGTGTCCTCCTCTTGTAGCCTTCTCAAAGCTAACTAGCCTTCTGCTCATTTTCACTGCTTCATCTTTAGTTTGTACTCCTTAAAATGGAGCACATAAACATAGACAATACTTCAGCTAGAACTTGTACAACACATCACTTACTTTTCAGGTTTATACTCATATTTACAAATCCCAGGACAATGTTTTTCAGAGCAATATGTGTTGCCTACTGTGTGTATTAAACCAGTTTAATAAACATTTACAGAAGTGTTTAAGTTTCATTTAAAATGCTGGGACAAATAATGAACCACACACACACAAAAAGTTAAAGTGGTGAGATAAAGGCCATAATGGCTTTTTTTTTTTTTTTTTAAAAGAAAAGCTTCTGAGTTCTTTTAAAGGGAAATACTGCTAGACTGGGCTCGCTTTGTAAGTTTTCATTTGCAATGGTAGTTCCTTTTTCAAAAAAGCATAAGAAAACTAAGGCAAAGATGAACAGAAAAAAATAAAAAACACGCCTTAGGGAAAAAATAACTGAAAAATTCACCTCTTTGGATTCTGCACACAAAGATAAACACAAAGTTTAGATAAGATAGCTTTGTTAGAAGCAAAGACATAATCCTCTGCCCCCCCACCCCATCCCGACAGAAAAGTACTTTTGAGAAATGTGTTTAACTTGGCATTTGCACCCTTGTACAAAGCCAAGTGTTCAAAAGTCTGATGCACTCCAGAGATGCATCTTCTGTTTATGGAAATAGCGACTGAGGATATGTACCAAGTCCTCTATGAAATATAATGTGACACATTAGGCAAGAACATCATCCTAAAGTTGCCAACAAGCATATTATTTCAAAAAAAAAAAAAAAAAAAAGCTATAGGAAGAAACAGAAACCCATGGGGTGGAACAAACAGTGTAGAATATATGAAGCTAGTAATAAGATACTCCCTTCTGAATGATCAGCTTAAGCAAAAGTTGTGCAACAGCGTCATACCAAGAGAAACGTTTTCCAGGAAGATTACTTACAGATCTCTCTACATCTGGGCTGAAACAGTATAAGTCTATAGACTCAAAACTAAGAAATACCGCTATGAAATGAACGTTTTCTGAAAGACTAATACACTTATTCCAGTAGGTCTTTAAGTCTTTAATCATGCAATTAGTCTAGGCTGTATTTATCCTGTAGGGTAATGGGATCCAGAACTTTGTACTGAAGAGGACAAAATTTCTATGCTTTAAAAAAAAAAAAAAAAAAAAAAAAAACACAGCTCAANTGTTTAGTGTCACCAATATGTTGCTTCTGGTGTAATGTTTCTTGGTTTCAGGACCACCACTGCCTCAGCTGGTGCAAACAGCACAAACATACACAAAGGCTTTTTTCCTTCACTGCCTTCCATGACTTTCTGTATTGGAAGTAGACTGATCATGAAAGGTAGGTTAGCGAGGGAAGATCAGAAGATGCAGTTAGAGATTTAAACTGATGAATGAGCACAGCAGGGACTTGGAAGTTCCTTTTGCCTCTAGGCAGTGAAGAAGGCATCTTCCGCCCTCTTACTTCCTTACTTCTCATGTTATGTTCATCACTTAAACTGTCAAAATTGTTTGGGCTATAAGAGATGAAGCAAAAAGGTTGGGAGATTATTCTACAGGACTCTTTCTGTTAGAAAGGGACAATTTCCCAGAATTGAGATGATGTACCTTGTATTAACATCAATTATACTCAACACAAACAAAGATTTGCTGTAAATATAACTCCAGAAAGCAAAACCAAAAAATACACCACATCAAATCGGTTGATCAAAGTTTCTCAAGTAAGTTTAGAGAAGCACACTCTATCCATGGCTTTTGGTAAGCAAAGACATTTCATACACACACATATGGACAGAGTAACTTTGAACATTTTCATTACCTTTTACAGTCTATCATTTAGATATTATGGTCATTATGAGGAAAAAATTGAAAGTTTTTTTTTTCTTACACAAAATTAAGAAATTGGATATTATCTGGGCAATTTCAGTCTGGCTTTCCATTTATTCTAGTCACCAACACTTTAGGAAGAGGAGGCTTCACTTAATCTCTGTTCACTGTATGATCTCCAGCAGGGAAGATTAATTTTCATCATGAAAGAAAGCATTGAGGATCAAGAATGAAAAATATTCAAATATCTACAGGAAGACATAGAACTTAGGCAAGCATCAGAAGTCTGGATAGAGGACTGAAGAAGTATTTTTATTTCCATCAGCTGAGTTACTGGACACAAAGTTTACCTGCAAATGCTCAGAACTGCCTCAGCACTGTTAACCTGAGCATCTCATCACCTCCTTCCTAAGCACTGTAGGTATATTTAAATGATATATTTTTCTTCCTGATTCTCCTGAGATGCAAACCTACTACATACACAGCACATTTACCAGACACAGGGAATCTGACCGTGGCAAGGACCATTGTATTCCCCATTAAGTGAGACTGGAAAAGGGTGTACTACAGTACTACGCACTACAGCATGTGCACAATATTGGTTAAAGAACACACTTGTAAATATGGAAAACTCCAACCAAGTTTCTTTTTCAACACAGAAGAAAATTTCCTATAAATTTGAATAAGCATGAAGTTATTTTGAGAGAGACCAAGGATCTAGCCTTCAATACAAAGCAGAATATCTTGAATAGAATTGCCAAAGTCATGAAGTTAGAAAAGGAAGGTTCTCTCTCTCCACCCCATCCCTCCCACCCCATGGTACTTCTCTGGAAGGAGGATTTATTTATTTGTATTGCAAGTGTTTTAGGTTTTTTATGCAGTGATTGCTTATTGCAACCTTTAAGTTCTTCCACAGCATTAGACTGGGAAATAGGACATTCTTCTGAGAAGCAACAGATAGGGAACTGAATCCTTTGGAGGAAAAAAAAAAAATCTCGATTGTTTAGAAAGGACTGTGCAATATAATATTAGAAAGGAAGAATACAACTTCAGTCTCCAGTTGTTCTCCACATGAAAAGAAAAAAGACAAAACTAAGTCTTTTACAATTTTTGAAGGAAATGCCATTTCTAACTGTCTTGCCTTTAGAGAAGAGTTAGGGCTTAGTACTACAGTGAAAGATGGCAGATTTCAGCAGGCCAGAGTCAACAATACACAATCCCTGAAATGAGCATTTACCCAATATCATCAAGCTCAGCATTTTGTCCTGGCTATCTGAATAAAATAGTTCAGTTGGAAGAGACCTTCAAAGATCATCGAGTCCAACTGCCTGACCTCTTCAGGGCCAACCAAAAGTTAAAACATGTTATTGAGGGCACTGTCCAAATGCCTCTTGAACACTGACAGGCATGGGGCATCAACCACCTCTCTAGGAAGCCTGTTCCAGAGTTTGACCACCCTCGCGGCAAAGAAATGTTTCCTGATGCCCAGTCTGAACCTCCCCTGGCGCAGCTTTGTGCCGTTCCCACATGTCTAGTCCTTGGTTCCCAGGGAGCAGAGACCAGCACCTCTCTCTGCGCTTCCCCTCCTCAGGAAGCTGCAGAGAGCAACGAGGTCTCCTCTTGGCCTCTCTTCTCCAGACTGGACAACCCAAGTGTCCCCAGCCTCTCCTCACAGGACATGCCTTCCAGCCCCTTTACCAGCTTTGTTGCCCTCCTCTGGATGCTTTCAAGGACCTTAACATCCTTTTGTATTGTGGAGCCCAGCACTGCACGCAATATTCAAGGTGAGGCCACACCAATGCTAAATATAACAGCAGAATCACCTCTTTTGACCATCTGGCAGTGCCGTGTTTAATGCACCCCAAATGCAGTTTGTCCTCTTGGCTGCCAGGCCACACTGCTGGCTCATGCTGAGCCTGCTGCCAACCAGCACCCCCAGCTCCCGTCCTGCTGAGCAGCTCCAGCCCCTCGTCTCCCAGTCTGTGCCCGTGTCCGCCATCACTCCATCCCCCATGCAGCACCCGGCATTTTCCTCTGTTGAACTTCACGCCATTGCGGATTGCCCAGTGCTCCAGTCTATCTAGATCCCTCTGCAAGGCCTCCTGTCCCTCCAGGGAGTCAACAGCACCTCCCAGTTTAGTGCCAACAGCAAACTTGCTGAGGATGCTCTCCACTCCTGCATTCAGATCATTGCCAAAAATGTGAAGTAGCTTCCTTCTTAGCCTGCTGGCTAAGATTCCCATTATAAACATCTTAATTCTTCCCCCACTAACTGTATGGAGCACAGCTACTAATCCCAGACAAGAATTCCAGTCCAACGGACAAGTGATTAAAAAAAATAAGCCTCAAGTCCTCAGTGTCATCTGCTCATATCCTTCAATCTTGTAGGAGACATCACAATTTTCTTCAGAATATTAACCAATAATGAAAAATTCATTTGTGGCAGCCCACTTGAAGTTGAATACTAGTTCAGACTGAAAGAAGCTTTCTTCCTTGTACTTTAATGGACCTGAGCTAGGATTTAGTAATTTGGCTATTGAGAAGAGCAGACTCACTAATCCCAATGGCAACTGTTTCCCAACACACTCCAAAACAGAGCAGTCTCTGAGCCATAAGTAATATTTAATGCTTTACTTCAGGAATTTGATGGTGGCTATGCAAACTGAATCATGTCCAACTTAACACACAGCGAGAAATATGAAGGAAACATTTACTGTAGCAAGCTCTTTCCTCTCGCCTACAGCAAAGGAAGGCTGAGTATTACCAAAAATGTAATGGCTGGTATTCATGGCTCTTGGAGATTTAAACTAATGTGCAAGTTCAAAGACTTTGAACATCGGACTTTCACAAAGAAGAGGAAGTCATCATCTAGAACCTGCTTACAGATATCACAACAGTAGTGAACTGCTTAGCAAACACTGGCCTTTCCTGCCAACTTCCAAGAAAAAAAAAATCTTTCCAAAGCAGCCTGGAGAAGACACGTAGTAACATACATTTTTTTCAGCTGGCTTCTGGAGGATGCTTAGCATGCTCACATCCAGCATACATGGCATCCTTTATCCCAGCTTCAGGGAGTGAAACTAAGCCCAGTTTCTATTTTCCAATTGTACCAGTACACTTTTTTATTGTTGTTGTTAGAGTGGGTACAGCTCCGTATTTTAAAGAAAGAACAACTAAATTTAGGATTTCCTTTGGGGAAAAAAAGCAAAGGTTAAAACTGTAGCTTATCTACAGCAAAAAAAAAAAAAAAAAAGAATGTCTTGCAACAAAGCAGCAAGACTGAAGCTAGTGAAGTTAAACTGTTGTCAATCTGCTCCACTGGAGAACAATATCAAGTCTGTAGTTTAAGATTGCTCTCAAAAATAAAATAAAAAAAATCATTGTTTCCAGCAGGAAGCTCTTCTCCTGTTGAAATTATAATTATTTTTTTTTCCCATGGTTTTATGGAGTTTAATTCTTTATGGGCAAAATGTTTCTCTCGGAAACTAGAAAGCTATGCTGCTGCTGAATTTTATTCATGTTCCAAACAATAAGAGTGTAGGACTAAGTACATATATCTCAGTGCCTGGCAGAAACTCACATCAGTGCAGTGAGAGAAAAGCCAGAAAGGTGCACTGCAGGGAAGAAGAAACTACTCCTGTGATATGCTTTTTCAGTGAAGCATTTGAATGGTGTCCATCTTCTCTGAAGCCTCAGCTGTGTTATGACAAATCAAAATAATTCATTTACACTGCTATAAGTCTTTTTCATCTATGGATTTCAAAGCAGCATTAACAAGGACACATAGCATAAAGATTAAGAGCTACACTGTCTTTCCAATACCCCAGCTGCGTGCTTTCAGACCTGCAACCATACACTTTCTTTAGTTAATGAAAACAACAGACACTTCAATTATTTAGTGGTTGAAAAATCCTTATGTCCAACCCTACAGTGAAAAACAATCACTGGGTTAACACCAGCGGGGCTGAAACATCCAAACAGCTTCAGACAAAATGGAATGTTTCTACCGTCACTCTAGCGTGTTTCTTCTTCTTTCGCTTATTCCAGCAAAAGCACTTCACCATGTCTTGTGCTTTGGCAGAAAGCTCGGCAGCGGCCAGTCCTACAAGAACAGGCTCCTGTGAGCTTCCTAGAACTGCTTGCTGTAAGCTCCTGACCCAAAGCCTCACACTATAAGCAGTTCCTCATTTGGACTATTTAAAGAAACCATTCACGATCATAACATAGGGGAAACCAAGGCCAGGGACAGAAGCCTTTTTTTTGTGTAAAATTTCAAGACTTCAACTTGGAATGGATGTATTAAAAAAATCAAATCAACATTCCTTAAAATTAATAGAAACCTTTAAGGTGCTGATTTATTCAAGGCAACCAGTTTGTTTCTGTTCTACTGCCTTTACTCAGCAGTAAATCGAGTAGCAATTTGAGTAAGTTCACTCAATTTGAATGAATTCTTATGTGTTGCAAGTCATTCTAAGGAAACATTAAAAAAAAAACCAACCTATTTTGGAGGCCTTTCTTTTAGGTATCTCAAGTTTGACATAAAAAATAGGACTCTGCTGAGCCAGCTTCAGACAACTACATCCTAGCCTAGACTTCCTTCAGTCAAGTAAAAGCAGCAGACGCTTTAGGATGAGAATCCTAGCATGTGAATGCAGGCATCCTCTTGCCTCCATTGACCACACAGAGAATCCAGCCCCTACCTCCACTACAGGAAAATACAAAGTAGAATCTTAAGTTTAGGCAAGATGAATCTCCGAGGGATCCCTTGCATGTGATTATTTTTTCCCCCCAGTCTTCATGTCTTAAATTTAAGTGTTCAAGTGCACAGCATTTCTAAAAAGGCCTTATTGTATTTCAACCCTGGAATTACCCCAGAAATGAAGCATTAAATAAAGTACATTATCTGCTATTTATGAAAAAAGTTGGTTTCACTTCGAGTGTATATAAGCTGAACCCTTCCTAAATTAGGAATGCACCTATGCACCTCCCTCTGCCCCCCTGAAGCTTAAAGACTATTCAGGTGTACGGGTTATTTCATCCAATTGCAACTGTGCTGTAGCTGGCTTGATGCTCACTTGTAGTTAGCATGATCCAGCACTTCTTTAAAACTGCAAGGGGCAAGATGGAATTCACAACTAAATTGTTGTACGTCTAATTAATATCACAAAAGATACACACTAGACCCAATTAGAAAATCATTATTTTAAAAATTTAGGTGAGGAAAGTAGTGTAAAGTGAATGTTTATTTTTTCCCCAATGTCTCCTTACAGATCATGTTTATTTCTAATAAACATTTTTGAATTTGTTCAGCAACAGTGAATGCAGTGAAGGCTAATTTGCCTGAATTAATTTCTTTAGATGGTCAGCGTTGGGTGCTCTTATTTTTTTCCATACAGAACTTGCAACCAATTACATGAAATTCACATGGATGAACAGAAAATATACACTTTTGGTACTTCCATAATCCTTAAACTTTCCCTAAACCATGCAAAGAGCTGAATTTAAACTCCAGATAAAAATCTGTCCTTTGCATAACCAACTGTCAAATTGTTTTGTCTGTCCTCGGAGAATGAGAATTGATATTTGTTCCCGACTCAAACTTCTTTTAAAAACTATGATGGTCTCCATTTTTTAAAATTCCTTGCAAGTTTTCATTACAGAAACTGGCACAAATATCCACTAACATACTAAGCTTTGCTACCTTAAAATAATATCTGCAGAATATGAAAAAAAAAAGATAAAGTATTATATTCTTAACAAATTCACTTATCAGAATGGTGTATGTCCATTTTTGCTTTTCATGAAATGGAATAAGAAATGGTAAGCCATGCTGCTACTAGCTGCAAAGATGACCTACAGTACTATAAATTGACAGAAGATAAATATTTTCCCTTATTTGATCTTGTTATTCCATCTGTCTTCACCGTACAAGAGTGAAGCGAAATATATTTAAATCATTTCAAAGAAGTCTCACAAGCACCGATATCATCCATCCTCCCCACACAACACAAGAAAGAACAAGTACTCCACAAAATTGTCTAAGGTGCAGAACATTTGCTTTCCATGACATTCACCTCAGAAACAGCCTGTTTTCTGAAGATATTAGTTTTACATAAAAACCATCCTCAAGCCAGATGAGTGTTGACTTCCCTCCTTGAGAGGAGGAAAGAAAAAAAGCCATTGAGAAAGTCCTGTGAACTCTCTGCCCAGGACCTAAGCCTGAGAAAGGTCAAGTCTGTTCTAAATGCAGAGCCAGTGATATTCCAACAGAGTTCAAAAATCCACATCCTCTGCTCTCCCATTCCCACTATAAATCTTGAATTATTTAGATAAGCTTTTTGGAACAAAGGTTAATAAGACTTTAGGTCAAAAACCAATAGAAGTCAACATTATCCAATTAAACAGTTATTCTTTTTGTTGTGTTCTCCAGTCTTTCCCTAGTTAAGAAAAATAGTAGTCCAAATCAAAAACTTTAAAGAGTCGTCCCCCCTACCCAAGCATGAACATTATACACAAACCCCACAGTCCTCTATATAATCACATACCTATTTATCCCAGTACCACGTTTCTATTTGATTTTTCCAAACTGTGATTCAAGATGTTAGTTTGTGCATTTCCTAAGTATGGAAAAATCTTTCCTGCCTCAAAAAAAGGCTTACTGACTTCAACAAAAAGGTAACATTGGCTAATGGAAGAGAAGTGTGCAACACAAAAATGCACTGAAAGTAAATCAAATAACTTCAGGCATATAAACAGAAGTAAGTAGAAAAAAATAGTTATAGAAGTTCAGGATTCAGGATATTAATGACCATCATGATTAGCAGACATCCTTCTGCAGTTACTTGTATCTGCTGAGATCATTTGCTAAATGCCTACATGACTAACATGACTGTATTTTCAGTTACATCTCATCATTCTAGAGCATTAAATTACATATTACGGCAAATGGGAGGGACAAGATTTATGGAAGAGGCCAGGAAGTCCTGGGTAACTACACTCTTCCCTGCTCTTACTTAGATCAGTGACAAGAAAATATATTTTTCCAGGAAAAGCTTTCTATAGAACTACATGGGCAATAAGCTGAAACTACATCCTGTAAAATGTTACTGTGCTAACTAGGATATTATGAAATTATAGCAGACTATGTTATAAACTGTACAGATCATGCCATGTACCCTTCTCCCCTAACTGCATGTAAAGGAAGCCCTGAGCCCCTGCTAAGTTAGACCTAATGGCAGTAGTGATGAAACACAAGAAGTGTGACAAAGAATATAACAGAAAGTCTGAAAAAAATTACCCCTTAAAGATATGGTCTGCTCTCAGGACCTCAGCTGGGTATCAACCGTAAGAAAACATAATGGACGCAATTTCCCAAACCACAGACTATCCCCCAGACTCTCATCCCAAGCTCTAGTACAAGTGGAAGAGAACCCTGATGCTACCCCAAACTCTTCATGAGGAAAGACCCCTAAATTTCACTCAGTTTTTGTTGCACAAAATAGGGTACCCTGACACTCCAGAGGGGGAGAGGAAGACTGTAGCCTGCAGTGGACCAGGCAAGCTATCTACTGGCACAAGGCACTGGGCCATAATGATAGAGTTTAATTAATTGCACTTCAAGCTATTTCTTGATATCAAGGTTTGAAACCTTTTGCCTAGGCCTCTCTAAAAGTCAGAAGAGGAAGCACTACTTCTACAGCATAGGACCCAGATTTCCACTTACAAAATCCTGACTTAAGTACTCATAAAACTTACCAAGACTATCCCTTTTGGTTCATATTTTCCATGTATTTGCCTGCCTTCCCCCCCAGCCCCAGTTTCAAATAAGATGACCAGTGGGGGAAAACGAAAACCAAGAACACCAAATAAATGCATTTTACTGGTGGGCTGTAAACCTGCCATGCTATCAAACAGGGATTTGAGAGCTGGTAGGAAACAGCAAAAGCCTTTACATCAGAAATGTGGGGTTTCTGTAGTTCCCATGAAACTCTCTACAGGTCCGACAAAACTTATGATTGCTCCAACCCCCCAAAGCCCTATGCGTTCAGTGGAGGACCTGTTCAGATCTCCAACAACTCACAGCAATGCGCTTGCTCAAGCCTCTCAACTCCTCATTTGGAGCACAGGCTAAACCCAGAAAGTGGTAAACATACTTCAGCCAAAAACCAAGCTGGATTTTTACTGCAGTCGGCTTTCTTTCATTTAGCAGGGGAAAGAAATGATGAGCATCCAGACTGCCTCCACTATGTTCTCGGTACACTTGCTACTGATGCTGTGCTATCAAGAAGGAAGGGGAAATTGATTTCATTGCAGGAGTATTATGACACTAAAGGAATGGGAGCAAAAGAGAGGCAGTGCAAAGATTAAGTGAAAAGACAAAGTGGTACACCCTTTAGTTCAGGAGTCACAAGGCTTGACGCCAAGAAACTATATGAAAGAAGTACCATGTTTGTACCCATCCTCCATGGGTCTCTTGGGAATCATGTGCTGGCCTCCAAGCTAGATTTACAATCATGAGAACAGTCATGCAGGATCAGACTGAATATTTAAGATGGCTAGAAGAATAAGAGAAACATTTATTTTAAATCACCTAGGAAAGAGAGGTAAATTGGCTGTAATGAATGCATGAAAGAAATATATCCTAGAAACTTAATTATGCTGATGAAATAGATCAGTTCCACAGTACTTAGAGAACTGAATCTTTGTACACAGAGTTGTTATAACAAGTAGTTAGCTCATGTCACAGTGAAATCGGAGCAAACCCATCTCATTACATACTCAGATGGCTTAAAGGAGGATGTATGTTCTTAGGAAAACTTCACATGTACTGTTAGACTTGAACCCATTTATATCTGCTTTATAACTCAGAAGAAAATATCTTCATAACCAATGCTGTATAACAGACTTCTCCATTTTTCTTTCTCTTCTCACTGTTCTATTAATAGCTGCTATTGCTTTCCAAATTAACAAATATGCTCAAAGATGCATTAATATTTTCATACTCTTTCATAGGCAACAGTACAGATTGTGACACACTACATTCACTGCTTCTGTCAGAGGCAGAACTTCTACTCTTCCTTTCATGTGCTGGGAAGAGGCACATAAATCCTGGTCACGAGAGTTATTAACATCTGGATATATAACATACCTTGTAAAAGGCTGAAGACCCTAATTCTAATCTCACATTAACCCCTATAAATTAGAAGCAACTCCAGCCATGTTATGTTAGTGCAAAAGTAGCACGAACCAGCACCTGGCCCTAGGCATCTCCAATTCTTCTAAACTAGGAAATATCAAATTGTTAGAAATGCACAAGTTTTGTTAGGTATTTTAGTACCTATGGGATTAGAACCACTGAATTATCAAATATTAAAATGCTTTTTTTTTTTTTTTTGCCTCCGAATCTTCTGATCAACTCTCGGCCATGAATTGTAAAGTCTCATGTAGGCATTGTAATTAGCATGCTTCCTTCCTTTCTGGAACCATGCTGATTTTTTAAAGAGAACTGCAAGACATTCTTCCAACCGAACGTAAATTGTATCATTTATTAATTATTTCAGTAGCACTTGATATTTATTTTAATTAATCTTTAAGTCAGACGTGAACACTGGAGAGTAACAGCAGGACATCAAAAAGGAGTCTTTTTTTTAAACTCAAGAGCATTTTTAAATGAAAGAGTAGATAGTGCACTTTTTTTTTTTTAAATATGATAAAGTTTGAGTGAAATTAAGCCACATACAATGGATGTTTCCAAACAAAAGAGAAAAGTTTCTCAATGGGATACCTGCATGAGTAGTTCAAGAAATAAGAGCAATCATCACCACTTCATTATGGCCATTCCTGCAGAGCTGTGCCAGGATCAGCAGCCTCTGCAGGGACAGAATTAGGAAGTTTAATCAGATTCCTGCTTCCTTAGGCTGTGGCTAGAGGCAAAACTCTCCTTGGCACCCATAGGAATTCATGGGGTATGCAACCTAACCCAAGCAAAGCACCTTCTTCCCCTTGTGTTACCTATAACTGAGGGAATCAGTCATACATATATCAGAGACTGTTTTTGGAGCTTACTCTGCATTGACAGAGATCAGGCTTGTGTGTACATCTGACTAAAACACCTCCCTGGCCCAAGGGTGTTAATGCTGAGGAGCAGTCAGCAATCCTTTACACGCACTGGAGCCGATGGCTGAGGAACAGACAATGGCCATCTGGGCAAGCAGACCTACAGCCTCCTCTCTCCTCATCCCACACTATTGCAGCAAACCACAGTACCAAAAGCTTCTCCTGCCTATCCCTGAATCTTGTTGCTGAACTACAGACAGTATGCCTAACTTTTTTCATGACACTAATAACTTCAAAAGGCAGTAGAAGTGCACTTTTTTTTTTTTTGAACTGGGAATCATCTTGCCTAGTCCAGCTGAACTTCAGCAACCTGACTTTCTGCTGAACCCTTTATTACAACTGCCAAATGGGAATTACTCTGACCCCTGGACACATGAAATTTAGTACAGAATTCCCAAATTTTAATTACATTTTTCATCAAGCTATATGAATTATTCCTTACTAGATGGCCACAGATTTTACATGAACACTGTTTTGTCTGCATTTTGTCTCTACAGGTACCAGCTCTACATCAACATAAAGGTCATGTTTCTGGAAAAACATAGGCCCTCTTTTCTTAAGAAAATTGGAATGATACAAGAATAGCAAACAGACTTATCTAAAAATAGTGTGGTTTTCAGTGAAGTTCTAAGATAACAACAAATCTGTTTAAATACTTTGGCTGCCCAAAACCCAAATAAATCACTTACTGTTGTGTTTCATTTCCCCCCCCATCAATCAAGTTGCAGCTGGAACACGAAGAAGGAGAAAAGGGGGAAAAGTTTTGGCAGGGCTTTTATGCCAGGATCATTCAGGAATATGCCTGGCCCACCAGCCCTGCATTTGCTTGGGACACAGCATCTTTGCTTTGTGCTATGACTTGCGGGAAGGGTGCACTGTGCTCAGTGCATCCCGTTCCCACCCTCCATCCCCTGCTTCCTTCCCCATGCCCAGATCTGGAAGTAAGACAGGCTCCAAGCCTTTATGCCACTTCACTTTGAGTTGCACTTCAACTGTATACTGCCAAAAACAAAACACACGACTGATCCTCTAAACACTTTTCAGAAGTGGCTGACACCTTGACTCAAAGATCTGAAAGTCACCTCCCAGCTGAGCCCTGCATCTCTTTACATCTTGCATAGCTGACCTTACTGTTATCCCTTGTTCAAGGAGTAGGGGTTCTTCCAAGCCTTTCAGATTTGTGTCCCAGTGGAGAAAGGATCAATGATATGGAGTCCAGGATTACTCAAGCTATATTACAACTCACAAGTAGGAGTGGGAACTTCATGGCATGCAGCAATTAGGCAGACAGTAGACAGTCCCATTTCTTGACCCTCATCCCAATAGCAGCATTTGTTTTTTAAGCAGGAGCACTCTCTCAACATTTTACAGATTCAGATACTAAGTATTCCCAGCACTCACACTGCTCCAACCCTCCAAAAGCAATCCATTCTCTCCACCAAAGAGATACATAACTTAAAATTAACATAAAGGTCTTCCTGTCCCTGCCCCAAGACAACATGCAAGTATGCAAGGCAATGGGAAACAAATACTTTAGCTTCATATGTTGCTCTGCAAGTCCCACCTTTTTCTCATCAGTGCATGGAGAAATGCAGTGGAGACAGAAGCTGCTTTTCATAGGCAGACAGTAGTAATGATGCTTTCAAGGTCACAGTCCAAATATGAATTTACAGAACACAAACAGTAATAACATAACTTTCTTTTTCATAATTGTTTCTTGAATCTCTCCGGTCACCCTGGGTTCGTGTCATCATTTCCATTTTTATATGCCTTGCTGCTTTGCACATTTCAGTGAATCGTCACATACAATATTGAATACAGACAATATAATGGGAATTAAAGCTCTTTGAAAGCCTAGGCACCAAATTCAATTAACAGTATCAAGAATCTAGTAGTTAGCAGCAAACCCAAAACACATAATAGGATTACTTTAGAGTTTACCAATGAATAAAATCCTACTCAAATACCTTTTCTTTTGCTTTCTCCTCCTCTAGAAGATTACAATATACTTCAAAATAAAAACAGATTATCTTATGTCAGCATATAAATCAGCATTAAGTTGGTGCAGAAGGACAAACCAATGGGATGTCCATTACCTCCACCTGGTACAACCTGCCTTACATAGCACTGAAACTCTATCTAGCTGTGACAGCAGATATTAGCACTGTAGACCTTGCCAGAGGCAGCCACCCTTGGGACCAATGATGCATATCCGCACTCCTCAGCATCAACACCTCTTATCCAGGCTGGTCCCATCAACACCACACAGCATTTGGCCTGGGTTTCCCATGGACCTTGTCTTGAAGGAATGAGAGCACCATCACAGCCTTCCACCACATGAGGCCATGAGCATGTGCTTCATGTTCTGATGAGGTGGAGATATTGGAGGTCCCAGGGCCTTCAGGGATAGTGTTGGAGGATTCTATATGACAGAGGAAACCAAACCTAAGACAGCCTTATCCATACAACCAGAAAAGACCCGAGAGTAAAGTATCTCTAGAACTGCACCTTTGGCTAACCAAGATCTTGGGAAGTTCAGCTTCACTAATCAGAAAGCTCAAGAGCATGGTGACAAATACCATGAATGGTCAAGGAAATTTGTTCCAGTGTCTACAGTTTAAAATACACAAAACTAATATTTTCTAAAAATTTTAATATTTGCGTTTGCTACTTCCATCTCAGGACACCAACTCAGCCCAGGAACATGTAGCGGGGAGTGTGTGTAGAGTCAATACTCCACCACTATACAAAAGGGTTTGTTCCAAGGCAGAATTTGGACTCCCAAACTTACTAGCAATCAGTTCCAGACACAAAACTCCAATGGTAGAGTCACTCAAACTTCCTCCCAGAAGAAATGAGGAACTGCAGCATGGAGCATGGCTTGAGAGAAGCAAGTTTTAAATAGCTGCTTTGGGAATCAGCTGGAACAAACTGAACTGCATCTAGCACAACCCTGATCTAAGCTACAGCAAAGGTCAGCTCAAAAAGCCCATAGGCAGGCATATATCTACCAAACATATAAATCGCTATTTCTTAGTCTAGGGAAGTCAACTTTTGCATCTCCTTTGCAGTGCTCTGGCTTCAGCAAAAGTGTTTCAGGGCTCTTTACTACGCAGCATTAAAAGGTGGATTATGCAGGTAATATATTGCCAGAGAATGCCTTTACAGGGAACTTCCCAGGGGTCAGATCCAATATATATCGGTATATAGGAAAGTCAGTCCTTTTCTGGTAGAAGTCTCCTCTCAACTTCAATGCATTGAAGGAAAATTGAGCTTTTTGCCTGGAAAGAATCCGTAAAGCTCTGCAGTATTAACACACTAGAAGGAGCAAAAAGCTTTGATGTAATTACTACCAGTAGGTGGTATGCATTAACTACTATTTTCAAACCAGCATGTTATTCAGCAGCTTTAGAAACAATAGAACCGTCAGACTTGAGACCAAAAAAAGTTAAAAAAATCATTAACAAATCTTATGCATTCATGATAAATTGCAATTATAAGCAGGCATTCATGCTGGGAATAATTAGCAATATACCTCAACATTATTGAATGTCAATGAAGTCAAGAATACTCTTCATGGAAGAACAATACAGAGGAAGTAACCAAGTTGTATTTAAAAGGAGGCATGGGCAATTCTGTTAATTGCAGGAAAAAATGCCAGATATAAATAGGATGGGCTGACAGTTTGCAGCATTTCTTCAAAAACGGGACCTGCACAGATTGAAATAAAGTGCAACAAGTTTTCTCTAAAGCTTTTAGGAGATAAGTTGCTTGTTTGCCCCTTTTTTAAATAAATAACAAGACATTGTTACTCGAAACCGGATCTTTGGTGAATGAGCATTTTCTGTTCAGCTGTCCACAAGCATCTGCTGAGACTGTTAAGTAGACACCTAAGAGAAATATTAACTTAACATGAATACTGAATGTACACCTCAATGCTATATGGGCAGATAAACAAGGTCAGCTGCTCAGTCTCTGTGCAGTACACCACCACATTAGTAGCTTGGACTGCTGATCTCCCTGCCTGTAACAACAAACTCGAGTTTTATTACTTGAGTAATAATTTACTAGTATGTTCTAGTAAATATAATAATTACCAAAGTTGTCAGTGACAGTGTCTCAACAGTGTTTTGTTATCCCCACTCCCCCTTAACAATATATTGCTGGTTTTATTTATTGAAAATGACAGATTTCGTTTTTCAAACAAGACTGCAAGAAATTGAAGAAAAGAAAATCCCGTACAAGTATGTAAAACCCGCAATCTGTAGCGACTTAAAAGCCTTTAAAAATCTGACTCCAGTTGTCTCAGGCCAACTAGGAGCCTCTGGAAGAGCCAGAAATTGTAATTCAGGCCTCTTCACATCTAAGCTTCTGCCACTATAATCTGGCTGACAAACTTAAAACCATGAGAAAAAAAATAAAATTCCTAGCAATAGGCAAATTCCTATGTGAAAACAGAAATGTTTTTAATGAAGTAGAAAAGGCTAAAGGTTCACTACATTTTTCTTCTATGCTTGGAAAGAAGCAAGATGACAGGCTAGTACCACAACAGGATGATGAAGTACTTTCCAGTCCATTAGTAACTAAGGAGGAACTTAAACAACACCTACAAGAAATAAACATTGTTAAAATTAGTATACTCTGATAACTCACAAACAATATTTGAAGTGTACTCTACAGATGACTTCTCTGGCCTACCTGCATCCAATTCTAATACAGTTTATGCCTTGAATAAGTTTTATATGACTGCAAGCAAGGTAAAAGTTTACCTATATTCCAAAGGAATAGCCTGGATTTAAGCATAAAACCTGCACTAAAAAAATTCACCCTGCTTGGCTGATTTTCAATCCTGAACAAAATAATGGGAAGATGTCAATAAAAAAAGACAAATAAATGGCAGCAGCTCTATTCTTGTCAAACAAGAATAGATTGACCTAAAAATAAACTGAATCTGATTTCATTGTGATTTATACAACTGGATTTAACTAGAATATTATTTACTTCCATATCACATTTGATTTAGTACCCCATGATAATCCAGTTGAGGAATCAGCACTCTTTAAAAAGAATAATATTCTTCATTAAAAAAGAATAAAGATAAAATTAAATCTCTCAGAAAATATATTTTGAAATAAAGACTATTGTTTTAAAACAATTACAAAGAAAATTAGGAGGAAAAAAAGAGTCTTCTACTCAGAAGAACCATGAACTGAAAACAGCAAACTTTTAAGTCTTTTGCTAAAAGATGAAGTATTTTTAGATTATCCAAGAGATAGTCATCATGCTACAACACACTATGTAAATACTTTCCACAGGTAGAAGTTACTGTGTATTAAACTGACCTTTAACGAAGGCTTTGTTTACATTAGCAGGCAGTACAGCCCCACTAGGAAAGATCTGTAGAGTGCTGAGGACCTGACGCCCACCTTTTACAGGCTTGCAGGGTGAAAGCGGTAAAGAAAGATTTCAGACCAGCCACAGCCCGCTCCCATGGCCTGAGTGCCTCTCCACAGCTGGAGAGCATTAGCTACACTCCTGGAATGTGTCTTCTGGTCCAGTCTCATTGGAAAGGAATCTGCCCACAGGCTGTGGGACATGCTCTGATGCCAGTCACAGCACAGTGAGGGTGGGGGGAGAACAGAGGGGGAAAAAGAAAGGGGGGGCCTAAAAACAAACAAACAAAACCCAGCAAACTTGCTTCAAAATGCACTCCTAATGGGAACTGATGAGTTAATACAGATGCATCCAAAAGTCTTCGTAAGACTCAATCACTGGAAGCTCAACTCAGTTTCAGACTGTAGTGAATGCCTATTTATCATTAAACTTCAGGAGATTTACTTACTTGAACCAGCTACCCACGTAAAAAAGTAAGATCTCCATTTCTGGCGGTCTCAAAACCGACACTGAAAGTCTTTCTGGAAGATATGAATAGCTTTGTTTGACTAAAGCTAAGGTTAACAGAAGTCATGGGACAAGTAACAATGTCGAAGTGCAGGAACTATAGCACGATTTATAAACTGTATCTAGATCAGAGTATACAAACCAAAGGACCATTTCTGGTTTTAAATGACATGAAGTTATGAAAACTCTCATATAATTGGTACTAAACAACAAGCCCAAATGATTTTGACAGCAGCGAAGGCCACTCAACACCACAGAGAATAAGAGCAAAGATGAAAACTACCACTGACTTTGGCCAAGTTGCTCTTTATACAGTTTTATAGTAAGAAAATAAGATATTTCCTACTGAATTACAAAGTATTAGTTACAGAAAGCAGACCATACAAGCCATTATAAAAGCAAAAATTACAAAATTGGCAATATTATAGCTGAAAGTTAAACTAATACATTTGGACATATTTTTAATCACTATAAATTGGAGAGCTTAAATAACACATATTAATGCATTCCATTTAAAAAAGCAAGAGAAATTTAAAATGCTACATCATCAGGTACCCCTACTAACCATAATATGACATTAAAATATTTATACTAATTCATATTGTATTAAACGTGTTGGCAGGAATTATGTAACAAGGTCACACATGAAGGAGACACAAAGGGAGGGGGCACAAAGACCTCTTCTCAAGGTGGCAGAATTCGGCTTTTACTTGAATACTTAGGCACCTTTATAAAAAATATTGTCAATTTGGTAGAGGTAATCTTTCACAGCTTACAAAGACCAGCAAAACTACATTTGTGATGTTTCAGGGAAGTGAGGCAACATGCAAGCAGGCCTAAATCCTAGGTATTTAAATTTCTGCACTCATTTTACTAGTTTTCACCAATACAGTACAGACCTGCTCACTATTTTCTCTTCCTCCACATAACCCTGTATTGTTAGTCATTTTTTTTTTTTTTTTTCCAGTTCTAGTATATGAACAGTATTTAAGCGAGTTTGGAAGATCACTATGGTTCTGAACCATGGTTAACTTAAAATTGAGTGAACTTATCTGTTTAGTGTACAGAAAAAGCATATTACTGTTACAATGCACACATTACAAATAGATAACACCATCTATCAGCATTTCTGCCTAACATCTGCAACACTAAAAATCACAAGTACAAGCCTAGTACATAAGCATTATGAGAAAGAGAGTTGACATTAATGGAAAAGCAAAACAGTACCAGCTTCTTAGACTTAATTCTCTTCCTGAAAGCTAAACTACAACAACAAAAACACAACTTAAGGATAACCATCTTTGCTGCTAATTATGACGATGCTTCATTTTTACTGATGTAATGTCTCTGATCATAAAAAAGTAATTTTGGCAGGAAGCTCATGAGTCCTGAATGTCCTCACTGTCCCTATTTAGAAAAACATCTTGCCAAGTGTAATTGGGTTAACAGCAGTTTATAAGCAGATACATTCCAAACTGCTAAAAACAGGGCATTTTGCAGGACAGCTTAAAACATGTTTCCTGATCACGTAAAACAGCTTCTTATGACTCGTCCATTTCTATAACAGCATACAGAACATACATAGCTTCTGTACAATGCACCTTGAGGTTAACACCTTCAGTTACATACAACTATACATTGTTTTTCTTTGTCAAAGTGGAAGAACACAAGTCAACACATTTAAGCACAAAAACATTCTGTTGTGAGGCTATCTTTGGAAAATTAGCTCAGTCTGAAAGGTCTGTGGAGTTATTTTGCCAATGAGAGTAACCCTTGGATGTTCTACTACATCAAGAGCATAGAAGCAGAGCTAAGGTTAACACAGCATTAACTGAGTACTTCTATATAATCCAGTGGGTTTTGTTTGGTTGTCTTCACAAAAGGGGGAGGAAGATGGTTTTGGAGGTTTTTGTTTCTGCTGGCTTGTTTTTGTTTGTTTTTAAAGACTCAGATATTTCCAGAAAACATCAAACTTATCGCTTGTACTACAAAGTAGAACTACGCATACACAGCAAAACAGTGTTTTAGAATACAGTGGATCAATAGATTTGATTCATTGACCTGTACGCAGGTACAAACCAGCTTTACTATATAGTTGCACACAGGCTTTTTTACAAAAGAAACCATAGTTCCTGAAGAGACTATGCAACACAACACAAAAGGAAAGCTGGATCCTACTATGTGAAAGCATGATCATGCCCTACCACAACTTGAAAAATAAGTGCAAGTCACCTTACTTCTTTAAGAAGTGAGTACATCAACAGATACCAAACACTTCCAATTTCTGACTCTGGTTCTTGAGGGTACCCAAAATAATAAACAATCCTCCAAAAGAGAGAAATTCACATCTGAATGGCAATAAACTAAACAAAAAGGTTTGAAACCAACCTGCATGCTGAAGGTAGTGTTCTTGAAAGCTAGGACTTTTCCAACAGCATTTCTTTTTCAACTAACAACTTCTAGCTAGTACAAAACTCCAAATCTTCAACAAAGCCTCTTTCTTTCCATCATCTCCAAAACACTGCTGTAATCCCCTTGTAGGAAGACCCTCTGCTCCTCTTCACTTTCTTACTCCCTAGCCTTCTACATGCTTCCCCACTTCTTCTATACCATTCTTTATATATCATCCTGCATCTCATAAAAACTTGTCTCACCTGTGCATGCTCAGTCTTCTTCTGCCCTTCAAAGGCTTACCAGTGACTAATAATGCAGAACAACACCAGCAGGCAGCTTTTCCCCCTTCTAGCCACACCTTAATTAAAAAAAAGAAAAACTCACCTGGAGTAGATTAACAAGCACAATAAACAGTTCTGCAATCCACAGATGAAGGCAATCACTTTTTGCGTGCGTGTGTGTGGACATTCATTGGCAGTGAATATGAGGAATAAAAAAACATACCTCGAGGAAGTATGAAAAAAATCTGCCACAGTGAAAGTCTGACAAGTTTTTGTAGCATCCAAGGAATTCAATTAGTGTGTGCTCGCACTTCAGAAGAATCACTAATATTTGGCCATCCTTAAAAATAGCTGTTGTTACAGACAGCGGACAAGAGTTCCACAGAGCTTTAATCAACCCAGCATGTGTGGTATAAACCATGGTAGAAATTAGCACATGCCTTACAAACGTGCATCTGCCACACGCACTTCATCATAAACAAGCAGGCACACACATTTCAGCTACTGGAATGACTGCTTTTCTTTGCAAAACCCAACAAAACAAAGATCCAGAGGAACTGCCTCCAGGCATTGCAAGACACAAGAGTGGAAGTTACTTCATTTTTTGAACTCTGAAATGATAGCCCTGATTTATCCCTATATTAGAAAGATGCTGTTCAGCTGTGGACTGTCTTAAGCACTGTGAAACTTTAAAGAAATCTGTTTGCCCTTGGTGCACTTGTGATGGAAAGGAAGAGCGCTGGCCTTAACATTAGCAGTGAGCATACATTTTAACAACAGTGTATTAATGAAGTGAGCAGTTTAGGATCAGATGATGTATGTGTTGCCTGAGGAGCCACTTCAAGATTCTGAGGTCAGGGTTAGATTAAGGTACAGATATGACAAACCAGCATCTGCAGACTCCCCTCCTGAGAATTTTATAACATTAACAGCTTTTCAGTAACAATATTAAAGTGAGTTAGTTCTTAATTCAAATTCCTGTGTGACTCAGTGAACCTTCAGAGTAAACAAGGAACTGTATGACATGGAAGGAGCCACCTTTTTCAGGTGTGGTTTCTGAAGTCTTAACCTGATCTTGAAATCATGACTTTTATCTGAAGATTTAAACTTTTTGGAAATATATTTCACAACGAAGGCATTTTAGACCCTGTAGTGCCAAACTAAAGCAAACTGAAAGCACTGACTTGCTATCATGGCAGAAGTTAAGGATGAAAGTGTAGGTACAACTAGAAGAATGACATAAAAATGGCCACTGCTTCCCCAGTATACCTATCTCTTTATCTCTGCAAGTCACATCTGTTTGCTATCCTAACAAGTGAATTTTAACAGTGGTAGCTTTCTCCCTCCAGAGCTAGGACAGACATAGAAAAACAGGCTGCATTCAGCCATGCATCAGTGACACATCAACTGAGTTCTAAATGCAGAATCTTCTGCAGATTGAAGCAGAAGTAACAGTTTTGATTTTTCAGACTGAGGCTGACTTTGCAGTTCTGGAAGTCAATAAAAAATGTTTTACTTGTAAACTGAGCAGATTTGGTCTGGAAGTCACTGAGAAAAAAATAAATGTAATGCTCCCAGCATGTCAGCTTGACAGGGTCACTTTGCTTTTCTGACCACAGTTCTGCTTTAAAACTAACCTTTCAGCAGCTGCTCAGTTTTAGTCATCAATCCTACTACTGTTGAAAAGCAATAGCAAAAACACGTGTTGACTTCAACAGGAACAGGATGAAGTTGTGGATAGCACTTGTCTTTCTTATAAGTGATGGTCCTATGACACACAAAATAATCATAAACAATCTCAGTATGATTTAGGCAGGCAGAAAATATCCCTGTCGACCCAACTTAGATCACTGGAGACCTACATCTATTTGTTTTCCATTCAACAAACAGAAGCGTGTTCTTTTTGGTTGCCTTTTTTTTTTTTTTTCTTTCCCCTCCCTATAAATCAAGGCAAGGGTTTGATAGAAAACAAAAAAAAAAGCTACTCTATTGCAGGTAGAACCCTGAACATCAGTTTTGTAACAAAGTAGAAAAATTCTTACACCACATTTGGCAAGCAAGCATGGCCCCCAGCTGCATCTCCTAAGAGGCAGAGGGTTTATACTGACCTGCAGTTTTTTGGGCAATCAAAATCCTAGTTGGTGGGAGGAGCAAGACAGAAGACATTACTGAGGCCAGCCTGGAATGGAAGCTCATTCCCTGCACAGCCGTGCCCAAGCCTGTTCAGTGATGGAGCATGAGACCCCTTTTCATATCCCTCCTCTGAAGTACTCATAAAATGTCAGTCCCATCTGCCCACCAAAAGGTGAACTAGGAATCTTGTGACTCCTGACATGTTAAAGTCATGATATGTGGGATTGTAGGAAGCTTGGTTGTTTCCATATGAAACAAGATGTGATTTATCATTATTTCCTGTAAGAAAGAATTCAGATGTGTAAAATTGGGAAGATCGGTTATTTGGGTTACTTTGCAAGAATAAAGAAACTTACAAAAGTAAGTGTATGGAAAACTCTGTGCACTTTTTCTGTCTAATAGGTAACATTGCATCAACCCTTTCTTAACCTAAGCAATTTCCTAGATGTTCCAGGGCCTTTTCAGATTAAAATCTGCTTTTTCTAGTTGTCATGCATAATGAGCAATAAATTGTAAGAGTTTGGGGGAGCAAGTCTTTTTTTTTTTTTTCCTGACTTGATCCTTTCTGGCAACATCATTGTTGGCTTATCAAGAAGCTTAAAGAAAAATGAATGTTCAACTGCAAATGTGTTAGGTATGTGCCATCTGTGCTCCGGAGCTACTTGTCACCAGCCTCGAAGTTAGCTGTCAGAGTCACAGCACTCTTTGCTCATCAAACTCAGACTGTTCCACTCTGCTCCCCAGTTATATTGAGAACACTCGTTTGATCCCTTTAAATGGAGCAGCAATATTGTAATGTAAAACAGCAAGTTGCAGAGCCACTACAATTCCTATTGCATTGCCCACTGGGCAACGCTAGATTCTGAGGTACCAGCAGGCCTCAAAAGGAAACAGAATAAAAAGATAACCAAAAAGACACAATTCTTATGCAAGTTCCAAATTCAAAATGCATTACCTTCACTGTAACTTCCACCACAAAAAACTGGCCCCAGCACAGCATGCTAAAACAGATGCCTTTTCACCTGTTTGGATTATCTGTTCTTGAAAATCCAGTCAGTAGCAGTCCACGGCCTGTTTGGTTCCTGCCTTGTAGCACACCTATTTTCTAATTGTTTAGCTCTACCAGAAAACAGAGACACTTCCCACCCCACATACTGAGCTGTCATCACTGTATCAATGGCTCTGAGCAGTTACAGCTTTCTATACCTTAATTAAACCTTTGTATAGAACCTGAGCTAATTAAAAAGCCAACAAACTAAGTATGAAACAAACTGACTGTAACCGGGAATTTACATGATGCAGATACCTGCTCATGAATGTGTTTCTGTTATTCTTTTCCCTCCTGTTTCTTTCATCAGCAGAGTCAACAGCTGTGGGTACATGAAGCATCTACAACAATTCAAGATTCAGATGTTAAATCCTGATGTATTTTCTCCTCACAGTCATAAGCTCCATTACTGTCTCTACAATACGCTTTGTGGTGGTATATACCAGGGGCTTGTTTCTATTCCTGAATTCCACAGTCCCACTGCTACTTTTGATTATTATTATTATTATTATTATTTTTAGTGCTACTGTCCTTACTATATGCATGAAAATAAAAAGTCATTTGTAAGTTTCTCATGTGAGTCTATGTGCAAGAACTCCTCACAGAAAAATAAGGTCCAGTGAATGGTTCAGTAATAAATTTACACATTGCCCTCAGGAAAAAAAAAAAAAAAAAANACAGGCCCCCCAAGGCAAGGGAGAGGGAGAACAGGGGCATGCAGAGGACAGCGGAGAAAGGAAGAACTGGTTATCAAAATACTTTATTTCAGGGAAGATCCCTCAAAAAAAAAGGAAAAAAAAAGAAGGAAAAAAAGGAAAAAAAAGGAAAAACAGGAAAAAAAAAGAAAAAAAAAGTAAAAACTTTCTGGCAACATGCTGTGTTTTCCACTTTTCACTTCTAAGCCAGAAAGATACAAGACCTCCTTTTCTGTACAACAACAACAACAACAACAAAGTGGTTTTGAGCACATTACAGCTCAACAAATTTTAATGAAAATGGCTCCTTTTCAGATCTTAGCAAAAAAGACATGCTTTTAACATGGCATTATCAACTCAATTTTGAGTCAGAACAGCTCCTACTAAATTTCAGACCAAGAAAAATATTCCATGGCTTTTGTTTTAATTCCAATGGCAGTAATTGCTTCTAAATTAGTAACCCTAGCCCTGAAATGCTTGCATTCTCTACTGCACCAAGCAAAACAAAATCCCTAGCGAGAACTTGAAAGTAATGCTAGCCATACTAAACTGTAACAATTTCCATTGCCCAAACTGAGAAAAATTCAAAAGGTACATAAACAATATAATTATTAATAGTCATTTGGATCATAAAAAAACACTCCAGAATAATTTCATCTATATACAGAATGTAACAAAAATAACTACTTGTTACAGTTTTTATTTGTAGTAGAACTCTGCATCTGAACACTTATCTTAGACTATAAGCATCTTACTCTGAAGGAACTACATTTAGTAGAACATTAAGTAGCCTTAAATGAAAATACGATGCACTTAATTAGAAAAACTGACAGTAAAAAATGTAAAACATTTTAAAATTTAAACCATTTTAAAATTTAAATTTCTATTGTAGGCTTTAGTATCAGAAGGCTTATTAAAAACAAAATAAAACAAAACAAAACACTCAGGGTATTAACTGAGCTACTTTTCCAAGGGCGATTCTACCGAGGGATGCTGGAGTGTTCTAGCTAGAATGACACACTACAATACACTAACAAATAATTCTAATTATACTCTACTTGCAAATTCTCTGGGACTATTTTAAAGGTGCAGAAGCCTATTACAGAATGCGAGCAAAATCACATGGCTATATTATGACTTGCCAATTCTGGCTGATAGATTTTAGAGTGCTCAGCACCTTTTCATATAAATCACATCTTGCATTAACAGTACCTTAAAGAACTTCCAAGGTCTTTTAAAGATGGCTTTTGTGGCTCAATCATATTTGGAATGGAAATGAACTTAAAATATTCAAGTTGAATGACATTCGTTTACATGAAATAAAAAATATTTCTACAAAACTGGATATTTGTACTAATTCAAATACTACTGTTTCTCTTTGGACAGTCTTGCAGTTTTAGAATCTTAGGTACCATCTGACTAAATGAAAAAAGAATGAAATTAGCCACCCCGTGGCCCAATTCATTATAATTTTTTCTACAGTTTAGATTTAAAGGGCAGGGAGCTCTCTTATTACACACTGCAGTTCTATATACAGACATGACATTACATTATAAAAATAAATTTCTAAGAACAGTCTCAAATTTAAATGCAATCAGTTCAAGTGAACTAGTGTTCTGTAAAGTAACAGAGAACTTCTTCTGCATTTGTCATCCTCTGTCTATCAAAATACTCCTTTTTAAAATAAATCTTTTAGAATAATAGAACAGTTGAAGTTGGAAAGAGCCTCTGAGGAGTGCCCAGTCCAACCCTGCTCTCAAAGCAGCTCCAGCTAGAGTAGGTTGCTCAGGACTGTGTCCAGTTGGGTTTTCAGTCTCTCCAAGAATGGAGCCTCTACAGCTTCTCCAGGCAACCTGTTCCAGTGTTCAATCAGCCTCACAGGGAAAAAAGTTTTTTCTTGTGTTTAAACTGAATTTCAACTATTCAGTTTGTGCCTTCACTATATAACACTAAGAAGAGTCCATTGTTGAGTCAGATCAGTAAACTGATCCAAGATAAAAACAAATGCAATACAATTTCCTGAAATTTATTTTTATATCAGATCAGCACGCTGATCTGTTCAATCAAGGGTCCACAAGATTTAATGCTAGGGAAGTCACAAGAATCCCCAGGAAGGAATGGGAGGAGAGTGAGGCTACCCCTTTTGGCTGCAAACCATCTTCTACCAGCTTAAGATGAATCTGGAATCTTCTGTCTCAGAGCTGTGTACTTTCCTGCAAAGGTTAGACTCTGATACGTTTCGAACATTTTAGCTGGGGACTGAACATCTCCCATAGCACAAAAATTTATGAATAAATTCTGACTATTTTAATTTTCTAATTTATTTCACTAATACATGTTGGATGTAACACAACTTCAACTTGAAAACACTCTAAACTTCACAGTACCAACCTAGCAGAAACTAGGAGTTCGGGAATTGTTTATTTATGTTTTGATCTAATAAAAACCCCCATCTAAAAGATACTAGTATGAGGTGCCATATAACTAGCAGCTAAACATTATAACAGATATAACACAGGCAAATATTAAAAAAGATAGTAAAAAAAATAATATCAAAATACAAAACCTTTAAAGAGAAACTGTGTTCCTCTTTCTCACCTCCCATAATGATTCAAGTTGTGGATTTATAGAGATATAAGACTCACTGGGGAAAAAAATAATCTATTGTCTGCCTCCTATCTACTGTTCAAGCATACAGATTTTGCAGAACATGTCTACAGTCAATAAATGCCGGAGATGTGACTTTGAAAGGCAGGAGAATTGCAGATGACAAGGAATGTGCTCAGCTGGAGTCTTCCTTCATCTCTAAAATGATGGAAGCAAACTCAAACCTCTGTTTATTGACACCGCTGACATTAAACTTGACATTAAACTTGAAGCGCCCCAAAGAGAGGGTAAGACTTTATAGCTCAACACTAACATCTTAAGTGCCATCCAGAAAGACCTTGCGATCATTAAGCATCAACATATCTCACATGTTTATTTGAGATAAGAACATATGTGTTGGTGCTTTATTGCAGAGTGACTAAAACGATGTAAATTCAAACACTAGTTTATCTCAGTGTAACTCATTTGAGAACTCTCAGTAGGACATTCCTCACCAAGTAGGCTGAGTGAACATCAGTGACCACTAGAAGACATCTACCTTCACTGCAGAGATAGGTGTCATTTCTTCTCCTAAGCTTTAAAAGTGACTGGCACTCCAATCAATTTCAAAGTTCATTCCAAGTCTGTTTTCTCTACTCTATTGTCAATGGAAACTTGGCATGTAATGTTGTGCTGGTATCACCTATTTCCAGGGTTCTGTTTCTTTCGTATATTTTGAGGTTGCAGTTTCTGCAGTTTTTGTATGTGGGGTGTTTATTTCTAGATTGTGGGAAAAGTAATATAAAACACAGGTCTGATTGCTTTTTCTAATTTGCTACATCCTTTCTGACACATCACAAAACATTTTTTTTCTAAGGAATTAAAAATTAAAATAAAAAAAAATAAAATTAAAAAAAAAAAAGACAGCAACTAATCGGTGGCTTTTTTTTTTTTTCCTGGTTGTGGTCAAGTCTTACTTGCTCCTAGGAGGTGAGTTTATGATTTTTTTTGCTGAATTGATGGAAATGAGATAAATATTTTTTCACTGTGCCTCCTAATTATTAGTAGAATAACAACAACAACAACAACAACAACAGGGTGGTGGTGTTAGTGTTGTTTTGTGTTTGTTTTTTGTAAACGTGAACATCTGAACTGGCAGAACAACAGAAACCATGAAGGTACACGCTGCTCATCTTGTACGCTATTCTAGGCAGGGCACTGGCTTAGACTGTTCAACTGTTAGTAGAACTGCCCTTTGAAAATTAACAGTGATCACCCTAAGCATTTTTTAATAAGCGTTCTGACCCTTAGGTCCAAATTCGTTAGGAAAAGCAAGACAGACTTTCTGTAAATTAGACCGTGAATAAGAATTTGAATGAAGTATTTCCACTGTTGAATATTGCTTCTGTTTCTGCGTACAAACAACAAAACTTGAATGCTTCCTTTTTGCTTTAGTCTGTAAGCACAACCGTTGGCAACTATTTTAGGAACTCATTCTGAGCATTAAGAACTAGAAATGGTTTTAAAAGTACAGACTGGTCAAAACTTCTCTGGTCAAACTCTTCTCAAATCAGAGATGGAAATTTAGGTGAGAAAAAAAAAATGTGCCCAATAACCTTGTGGCAAAGATACTTGTGGGGAGTGTGAGAGTTCCTTACAATATTTTTATTATAGCTTTGAACAAAAACAAAATAAAACAAACAACTTCTATAAATAGGTCAATGGCACAGAATAAAAACTGCTTACATCCCGTAAGAGCACTGCAATCACCTGGGATGTAGGAGACAGAATTTCAAATTCTTCTTCTGTCTGAATCAGGACAGGGACGTCAGCACATTTTTTAAAACCTTAAACAAATACTCCTCAATGACAAGATTACTTAGTTACTCTAGGATGATACTTTGCTTTATTTTAAAATTCTTGCAAAGGATATCTGGAAGTACAGATTTTTCTTCCAATGCCAAAAGGGGGGAAAAAGTTTTAATTCTTTGAATTATTTCAACAAGTAACATTGATTTCTGGACAATTCCATTATATTCTTTAGAAATATATATATATATATTTAACATCTGAAATTATTAACAACTTCCTGTATACGATGTCTAATTTGTTAATGTAAATCATAGAAATTAAATTCTAGTGCAGACCACAGGTAAAGATGTATTGTTGTTGTTGTTGTTGTTTTGTTTTTGTTACAAATACATCTGCAAAACTTGAGATAACATTCCCCTAGGCACTAAAAATAAAAAAGATATAAACCATATTGGATCTGGGGTATAAATACCCTCTACAAGCATTTAATCTTGCAACTCAGATTGTGCTGAACTTTGCTAAACATTAAGTAACATGTTTAACTACACAGAAAAACATTTCTGTTTTCTGGAAAAAGTCTTATATGAGCAGAGCAGAATTCGGTCTAAAATTGGAAATTACAATAATTATATATAAAGAAGATATATGCCATTTAAAATCCCTTGCCTCTTGTCATTAACACCCTAATTACTCAAGAATTAAAGAAAGATTTTTTAAAGCTCCCATATGGCAGTCCAAGCCATATGAAGAGACTATTTTTATGCTTTAATATTTACGTTAGAGTGAAACATAGAGGCCTTTATCGTGTGCTAGCCCCTTAATAGTCATACATACAAAAGATAAGCTGTGTCCCGAAGTTTGCATAAAACAGATGTTAAGAGAATAGATGTTTTATGTGGCTAATTACTTAAAGTAAGAAACTGAAAATCAACTTGACAGTTCGCTGTGCAGTAATGTAATGTTGTTTTGGGACTTCCACAAGCCAAAGTACACTATTTACCCAAGAATCACACAATTCACTTTTTCAAGATTCTGAACATACTTTTCATGCTATTGAGAAAAGACATCTAATTATATGGATAATAGATGATCCATACTACAAACTCGTAAGTCTAGATGCCTCTGATTTCATTCCCACACTGACCATAAACTGTTCTCACTAGGCTATGTGGTGTCCCAGATTTCTTTGGGACAATCTCTCTTTGGGACAGCGTTTGACCACATGTGCTCTGCTGTGGGTGTGTGTATGGCAATGGCCTCTGTAACAGAACTGACCCTGTCATACTGTCCTTACTCCTAAGCCTTATCAACTAGGAGGCATAACAGGAGACTGCAAAATCCTTCATGATACCGTGGGGGACATGCACTTACAGAGACTGTGAGAAACCTGAGAGAAGGTATGAAGTTCTGTTTTTCACATCCAATGTGACTTGAGTACTATAGTACTTTATCACAAATCAATTTTGTGATTTCTGCTGAAAAACACTTTTTCACAGTCAGCATAATAAAATTCCAATCCTTGAACATAAGAATTTGCCTCCAAGAGCATTTCACCATTTTCAAGGGGAAAAGGGATGTTTTCATCTTTTCCATTACACCATGCAAAGAGAACAAAAAGTAAGCGGGATTGTGCTGTATCCTGTCTTCTTTCTGTCATGAATAAATACCTTTGAGTATCTCACTGAGGAATGTATCCAAGTTCATAGATGATGAAAACGTCACATTCAACTGAGAAGCCTGTTCTTCTAGTTTTGTTAGTTTTGTTGTGGTTTTAGATCTCTCATTGGCCAGTTCATGTGCTGTGGAAGCTGCTACGGTAGCAGACGTAAAATTTACAGTGCTCTTCCTAAAGAGTTGGTGAAAAGTGGGCTTTAAAAGACAGATCTGCTCTGGAAGATGTTACTCTTTAAGCCAGAAAGAGACTAATTCTGCAGGGAGGGAAGCCTCAGTGAGCTTTAGAAATCCTGTGCCATTTGGTGCAAACAGCTGGCACCTGTTTCACCCAGTGGTTTCTAACTATGCTTTTTGGATCAAAGCATTATGGTTGTACACAGAGTACAGACAGCCAGGTACTCCCAATTCCACCTTATTTCCAGTAGCTAAACTGCATGAAAAAAAAAAAAAAAGCTAAAAAGTAAAGTAAATGTTTTTCTGATGTTAATTTTCTCCACAAGCAATTTTGACTTGCAGAGATCTGGCATCAAGCCGTACAAATCCCAATCTACAGAACTGGGAGTGAAATGCAAATGGACCTCAGCTGACCAGTGAGCTGCAGACTTGTGAAAACTTCCAGCTTAATTCAGAATCAATCCTCCACCGTGTTCATTGCAGAAGTTCCTTACTTGGTTAGTAGTTTATTTACATCATATATATTGGAAGCCTACTATTTTCCATAGCAGAGCTTTACGCATGTAAACAAAGTTCACTCAATTCTAACTTGAGCAGCACAGAGTTGACTCAGTTTTGACCACCAGCCCTGAAACTAACAGGTAAGCTTCTGCTCACCAGAAGGATGAACTAACTGTTTTCTGTTCACTTCTACGCCTGTACAGACATTTACACCCATGGGTAGTGAAAGCAAAACCATTCCAGTACTGAGTGGCCAGCACAGATTTGGTGCTGGAAGGACCCAAACCACACAATGGTACAAGCTGCGGGAAGGGCAATCAAACACAAACCCCACAACATTTCAAGCAGAGGAGGTGGCTTATTTTTAAGTTGCACTGGTTCCATCCAAACAAGCTCTAGTGACAAAAATGAGAGGGCAGCATGCACAGATAGAGAAATCAAGCAGCTAAAGCATTTTAGAGGCATCATTACTGTATTCATCATACTGTTCAACTACAACCACAGGCTTTTATATTAAATGCTAAAGCTAGGCAAATAATTCATAAAGAATGTGTTTACTTTACAACATTTCTTCTAATAGATGATACTTTCCTTCAAGCATACTATTATTCAAAGTGTTTCAATAAGCTGATGAACAAATGTGTTAATTGCATATTGAAATGTCAAAAATGGTGTTGTTTAGATGGGGATTAGTCTGTTCCCTCACGGATGAGTAACTGTTGCATTTGAGTTTTGTGTAGGTGCTCACATAAAAGAAATTTAAGATCTGCCCTTCATGTGCGGAGAAATTCAAAAACATCTCTGTATATACACTTGCAAAACGCAAATGCAACAGTAATAACAGAAAATCAATTGAAAAGTTTACGAATAAGATTAACTAATTTAGAGTGGATATTCAGGAATCCCTTCCATCGTAAATTCTCTCAATTCCATTTAGCTCTGGGAAGCGATGGAGAAAGTCCGTTAGATAGTAAATGTCCTTGTTTAATCTTCGGTTAAAACTTAATTTATCTAAAGCTTTAAGGAATATGCACATGGAATATACACAACTAACTGTCTCATTCTTCTCAATAATTTTTTTTGTATTACTAAAAGAAATAAAAGTTCCAGGCCATATATTTTTAACATGGGCAACACTCTACTTTGGTTATCACAGCTGCTATCTAGAGATGAGAAAGTGTTAATGTACTTAAGACCATGTAACGGAAACAGGAGAGCTGGATTCTTTTTTTCCACTTTGCCAAGGGTGTAATTCGAGTTTGGACAATTTACATCCCAAGTACAACATTCAATATGGCAGCACTTGACTTTGAACAAGCTGCCATACCCTTAGTAGAGATGGCTGAGTGCCATCTCATCTGAGTCCTGCACAGTGAAACCTCTCACCTTCTCATTTCACTTGCTCTCACTTGGCTACAACAGTGTCTGAAAAAGGCCTCACTCTTTCCTCAGTTACTGGGAAATCTCCGCTATGGCTGTATCACTGAATTTATTGAGCTGAAAAATAATGCGATCATTTCCCTGACCATATCCACAACTCATCTGCACAAAGAGCTGCCCTGGCTCACCATGCCACAGGGGCAAGAATGAGCAACAGGACCAACACTGCCATGAGCAAGAAAGGAGTAAAAATATCAGGAGGGAGAAAATGCCAACCAGAGGAAGGCATCTTCAACCCACTTCTTAAGAGTTAGTCTCTATTCTCCTATACTATGGACCATTTACAGGGGTTAAGACTGCATTAATCAGCCTTTCAATGGCACAGTGATAATCCACACATCCTTCAACAGAAACTAAAGTACATTCCTGAGCTGTGAAAAAGCCAGGTTCAAACACCACACCTCTGCTTAAAAGGAACAGCAGAACCATTTATTTAAAATTACCTGTGAAAGTCACAACCTGGATAATGGGTGCACATGGGCAAGCAGTCTTAGACTTTCCTGTTGCAGCCGTTTCAACGTTCATGAAACAGTAAAATACTAAGCGGTGCCAGTTATACCATTAGTAACTCTAGCCTAGTGATCTTGGCATCCATCTTTTTCCCAAAACTAATGTTACAATAGCCATAGAGGGTCAAACTAAAGTTCTTTTTAGTCTTGTCAGTGAACAATAGCAGAAAGCTACAAAAAACAAACACAAACCAAACAAAAACCTACCCACAGAGTTAGGGGCATCCTCCAGATACACTTCCAGCCATTAAAAACTTGTCAATCAGGCACTTTGGAGCCAAGTTATGTCTGTATGTTTATTCTTAAATATATTTTCCTCTGCTAAGCATTCCCTTCAACGGTAACAAACATATGCTCAAATTCCTTCTCTGCCTCATTTTTTGATCTCATCTAAATCTGTTGTATCCATAACATCTACTAGCAAGTATATTGAAGCAGCACTTATTGAAGCATTTATACAAAGCATAAGTTTTATTCTCTTCAACAGAAGAAAAACAGCAGAATAAATAAATATATTCAATTTATATAAACAGAATAAAATACACATGAACAGAATAAGTAAGTGTAACTCGGATGTTAGAGAAGTCTCGTACTTACCAGTGGACTATCTAAACCTATACCCAAGTATTTTATGCACTTTCAGAGTCAAATAGCCTTTAGAGAGCACTTGCGGAGCCTAACAAAATTTGAAGTACTGCAAAGGCAGCTTTAGCCCTTTGTGCCTCACTTTGCACATCTGTCATATTTTCCTGCAACAGAGGAGTGCTGTAAGCCTTAACCAAGCACCATCCAGCCCATAACCTTAAGCTCTTCACCAGGCTGATTAATTCAATAAAACCATTCGTACACATAAAGAGCCCGCTCACCTAAGCACTGGCAGGACTAGAGGTTTAGTGAGTGACAAGAGCTTTGAAACCTTTGGATGGCGAATATTACAGAAGTGCAAAACATTTATTTTCAACAAGTTGCCTCGGAAACATGGGGGAGGGGAGGCAGAATGACTCTAGTTTCTTCACATTCCTGGTACAAAAGGATGACAACCTGAAAACAAACTTAAAGCCAAAATAAACAAGCACCGCCACAGCCGTGGAGCTGGAGAATGCCTTTTCTTTTGTCTTTTCCTCCTTTTTTTTTTTTTTCTCTTTCTTCTTTCTTTTTTTTCCCCTCAAGTTTCTAGCTGTTCAGGGCGCTGTGGGGGCCAGGGCTGACGAAGCAGGAGGGGACGAGGCGGGAGACCCGCCCGCCAGCTTCGCTCGGGAGCAAACATTCGCGGGCAGGAGCGGAAGGCGGGGGAAGCCGCCCGGAGACAGCCCGCGCAGGCGGCGGGGGACGAAGCGGAGGCGGTGGAAGGGGCGAGGAGGAGGAGGAGAAGAAGCAGGAGGAAGAGAGGCTGGGGGCTGGATCGCCGGGCGGAGAAGCAGCAAAGCGCAGCCCCTCCCTCCTCCCCTCCGC
>VXAA01007286.1:687840-746883 GCA_013399115.1 Anseranas semipalmata
AAAAAAAAAAAAAACTGTTCTATTGAGTATCTCCTTACCAGCTCAAGAGGAGAAGTGACACACTGTTTATCAGGCACTGCTGCTTAATCAAGGCATAATGCAAAGTCCCCTGCTTTTGCAGCATTGCACTGCTTTGATAGCTTCTGCAAAGTCTTGCCATGCTGAGGGTAGAAGTTCTCATTTGTATCAGAGTAAGTACAGCGATCCTTAAGACACTTCTAAGGTCTTGGAAGATGGCAAAACAGGACTTGACCTTTCACATCTTGGGTAGAAGCAGTGTAAGTACTATTGAACTGATATGCAAAAACCTTTGGAAGTGTGCTTGTTAAATTCTGGGCCTTATCATGCTACATCAGCTGGAGTAGAAGACTGCTATCTACCGCGTTTGTTCTGCTAAAGTGAAGACTTTCAAAAAACTTTTTTTTACAAAAATCAGAGTAGTAGCCCATGATCCACAAGTAAGAGAAAGCAGCACTACTAAGCTGAATTTGTTAGATATCTAAATTAACTTATTCTGAAAGTAGGTTACAGTTGTACAAAAGTGCTCTACCAATGTAGTTAGCTACTATGTGAATACAAGCTCTAAAGACAGTTTGAGTCCCAGGAGGCTTATCTTAAGTCTAAAGTTTTACATGCAAATTATGTAGTGCTCTCAGTGCTCCATGTGTACTCTAAATCACTTGCAACTAAAACCAGGTTTCCCTGTTCTGAGCTTCTGATACTGCAAGTCTCAAAAAAGACATGTAAACATCCCAAAGCATTTTTTTATTTATAAACAAATGTTTGTTGGAAGATAAGTTTAGCTCAACTTCTAGAGAAGTGGAAGGGGGAGAAAAGTGGGGAAAACAGGTGACAAAATACACATCATCCCAGATAACTTACTGGAGTTAAAGTATTAAATTGTTTAATTATGGAAAACACCGAGGAGCTGCACATTTGATTCCCTGGGATGCTTGGGACTCGTAGTTCATCATGAGATGAACCCTTAAGACAAGCAAGAAGAATGCTTGAGATGAATGTGGTGCTGAACTAAAGATGTTCAGTTCCAGAGATCACAGCCTTAACTATGCCCTCCTTACATGCAGTTTGAAGTGCAGTTTGTAGTGCCAACACCAGTTCTTGTCTTTGTAGCTCAGTAGCTCTGAGGAATTACACTGTAGAAAGCCTGTTGATGAGCGGCACTGTGAACACAAGTTGGTTATGTTTTCTTGGAACAAACTACTGCTTAAAATGGTGACCGTCTGGCTACAGTGGAGTTCCCAGGGTTGCTAGTGCTGTTGGACAGTCTTAAATCTGAGAGCTGACACTACAGAAATGTTTTAGGATTTAGACTAAGGACATCATCCTGTAAATATTACCTAGAATGAGAACTCTTAAAGCATCAAATTTTATGGTAAATAAACATTATTACTAAAAGTGACTTTTGTGCAGAATCAGCACTTACACATAGGCTGGCTTACTACTTTCATAATCCTGAACCTTCATGACAAGGTGGGTAGTCATCACCATTCAGCTGTTTCTAAGCATTGTGTCCTTTTTGCCTCCATTTCAGAAGAAGAAAATTACGGTCTAAAAGTATTCATGACACCAGTGCTTCCATGGGAATGCCAGTGAAATGGTGTTGGTTGGCTTAAGGGACTGGGCAGCTCAGGTGGTGCAGAATGAAATGGGATTGTTTCCAGTTTAAAAAAAAAAAAAATAAACATACAATAGCAAAGGAACTAAAAGGCCTCTCAGAATTTAATAGCAAATCTGACCTTCATCACATTTTCTTTACCACCATTTCCAGTCACCTTAATGCTGTTTTTCACTGAATGCAATATATTTTTTTATAGAATGCATCTACACTAAACACTTAAGCCTGGATGGGAGGCAGATACACTTGGAAATTTATGACCCTTGTTCACAGGTAAGAATTTTAGGGGGCAAACAAAAGCTATTCCTTGTTCTACCTGTGTGATGGTAGAAAGGGTTGGGGAGTTGCAGTCATTCTGTCTGTACTTGGAATTTGTGCTTGCTCTTTTTATTTGTAAAGCCTGAAACTTTATAGTTGCTGTGGCACAGGAACTAGGTACTTTCCCAATTCATGGAAGAAGCCCTTCAGTGCTTAAATTATTCCTGTTAATATTCCAAAATGCAAAATCATTTACAGAAAAATCTTTCCCATTTCCATATTTATAGTTACAGAGAAAAGTTACAGGATTATACACAATTTTCTCAAATTCCCTGAGTAGATGGAATTTAGTTTATAAAGCAAGTCATATATTAAATGGCTGTAGAAACAGTCAAAGTGGCTAGGCCTGGAAATGAGACTTGCATTCACAGAACAGATCCAAGGAAAGCCGTAATGCAGGCTTCTACATGTTGATAGCTGAACTTTGATCACTATAAACTACCCTGAAATGAAGGTTTTTTTTTTTTTGGTACTAATTTCTTTCCTGCTGTTACAGGAATACATAAACTTTGATACTGTGTAACACAGGCAGACCTAATAGGTCTGTCTGGCTATTAGTTCTCAAAGATCCATTTTGGGCAGTGACTTTGCCTCTTACTGACCAGGATAACGAATGCTAAAGCCAAAACACTAAAAGTCTGGCCCAGACTTGAGTTCAAAGACATAAAAATTTAACCCAGTGAGTACATAAAATGAACCCCTAAACAAATCTGCCTTCTTAGAGACAAGCAACAGCATTACTTGTCCCAGGGCAAAGCATATATTAAAATGGCCACTGTGCCATGTTACAATATTCCATGCAGTCCTCCCTTGCCATACAACCTCTGTTAGAAGCTACTTTTCTCTAGGCTTGTTTCTGCCTATCTCAGACCTCTTTCCTAAGCCCACCTATAGCATCTACTTACTGTCATTATTAAATCCTGTGGCACGTGAACAACTTCTTAAAAGCATGCTTGAAACACGGGCAGTGGCAGCTAGCTAGGTCAAAGCAGACTAGACTACCTTATGTATGGGTAGAGAGTTTGGTTGCTTGAGCTTGGGCACCCTTTTTGCTTCTAAGGAGATCAGAGGTCATCTGTGTTGAGGGCAACTCCTCTTGCAGGCCCTCTCCTAGCATTCGTTCCTGTTCTTCCTTAGGAACAAGGCCTAACTTTGGCTGTTCGCTGCCTTCTGTTCCTCTCACCTGCAGAGGAGCAGGAGGGGAGGTGATGGTAATGCTTTTTTTCCTAATAGGACTGGTGATTTTAGAAGGAGATGGATGGGGTATGGAGGTTCTCTATGCCCTGGGAGCTGGGGAAGAAAAACAGGTCCTGAGAGAACGTCAAACTGGGGAAGGAGAAGTCCGCATTTTTGTTTCTGCTTCCTGAAATCTTGCTGCACTCTGAGGCTTCCCTCTGGTAGTTAAACCACTGCTCTGCAAAGCTCACTGTCCCTTCATCCATCTGGGAAACAGCTGTCACACACAAGTCACCTTTCCTGCCTGCTGAACCTGCTGCACAGTCACTACAACATTCAAAAACTGTTCTAGTGAAGACACTGAAGTCTTCCGACAATTCTGGAAACTTGTTCCATCTTTTTGTTTCTCACGCACCCCCTTTCACTCCAGCATTCAGTTACCATCCCTCATACAAAGTCACAGCCTTCCCAGTGCAGCTGTGTTTATGATGCTACAATGCTGCCCTGGTGCTGAGCTAATCAAGGCAACCAGGGAGGGATACTGGTGGAGGTTATACACTTTGAGGAGCACAATATTAAACTTAAATAGTCCTCAAGTTGCTGTCCAATGAGTTTTCCACAGAGCACATTCTATTCTGTGCTGGTAAACTGCCAGTATTTTTACCTGTCTTGGGTCACGTGGTTCTTGCCAATTGCAGCCATCTGTAGGGATAAGCTAATTTAAAGTATTTTTGAAATTACCTTCCTGAGCTTAATGGGACAGTTTGCAGCTGTTGATTTCTAGAAATCATGACAGTGACACTTTCTGGGGATGAAGGGACCCAAACACTAACCCACATTATCACTTGAGTGACTCTTGTCACCTGTGGTACTGAAGTCAACTGCAGCTTGAAAGGAGATTTTTCCAGCCCTGTGGAAATTTATTTTGTGGGTAAATACTGCTTCACACTTGAACAATGCAAAGAAAAAACAAGAGAAATAAGTGGGAACAAAGAACTTTCAGCAAAATAATTAAGCTTATTGTGGTAAGACTATTAGGAGCATACAAAATAGCCACAACCAGAAACCCCACAAATACTGATGGCCCACATTTAATTCTCCTGTAACTCTGCAGAACGTTCAGCACACATATGCTGAAAGCAATGGCTGTACAGATAATATGATTTTACTACTTAAAGCATAGGTGTTTCATAGTGAATTTGTCAGTGCTCCAAAATGCAATCTGTAGTGGTGGTTATTTATTAGTTTTTTTTGGAGCAGGACTCACCTGAATTCAATGCCAGCACCAAGTTATATTAAAATCTTTTGCAACAAAAGATGCAACATTCTCACATTCACACGGACAAAGAAAATACTCAAGAGTGACAACAGTGACGATCTTTTTGCATGTGAATTTGAACTTTCAGCCGCAGCGGGGGAAGCTCTCCCTCACAGACGAGCTCCACTGGGCTGATGGATTCATCATTGTTTATGACATCAGTGACAGAGCATCATTTGCATTTGCAAAAGCGTTGCTATACAGGATCCGAGAGTCTCACATAGGAGCTTGTAAAAAGTAAGTGGCATTATTTTTGTTTCTCTCAGCAAAACATCCAAAAAAGCTAAGAACATTTCTCTGAGCTGTAGGAATCCTACTAACAATTAAAATCCAGCAGCATTCTAGCAGCATAACACAATACCACCATACAATACTTGAAGGTAAACTGTGTTGCAGATTAAAACCTGTTTCACTGTGTCCAAAATCAAGTGCACCGAGATTTTCATTCTCATTTCTTACAGTAATATGTTTTAAATAGTTGCCATAAAACTGTCTGCTGTGATTTACATGGGTAAAAAGCTGGCACAGTCATCCAGTGCTTTTGCTCCCTCACTAATGCTCCTGTTACCAATGGAGGTGCACCAACGAGGGATTCAGAGAAAGCGTTTCCCACAATAAATGCATCTAATACCACGAATTTCTCCTAAGTTGCCTTTAGCAGTGACCTCCACATCATTTGTGCATGTGGGTGACCACAGAGTAAGAAACAAACCACTTTCAAAAAGAACCAAAATTGCAAGTCTGAGTAGATGTGGTGGTGTGTATTCCTGTATCGGTCTGCTGATGTGCTTTCCAAATAAATGAGAGTGAAATCCTTTTCTTATTATGAGAAGTGGAGTAAAAAATAACACTTTTCTGTCTGTTTTGCTGCTGAGCTTCCTTAAATAGGGTTTCTCTGGAAGGAGTAATTTTAGCAAAAGCTTGGAATTAGGATTCCTGTGTTTCCTTCTAAATTACACCATTAACACTGAATGTTAGGTGCATCTCTTTGACTCTATTCTGTTATCTACAAATGGAGAAAATGTTCAGTTTGTTTCTTCACGAAGTCCAGGAGCTGACAATATCCTCAGCAGTATAGAGTATGAAACCTTCAGTGAATGAGAAGTACATGAAATTATTGAATAGACAAACTAAAATGAGAACTTCCTGATAGATGTCATGAGAATACCTTCTATGGAAAGTCTTTTGATGTTTGACTGGGGCCAACAGAAAGCTATAACTACCTGGTAAGGTTAGGGGGTTGGTTTGTTCTTTTTTTTTTTTTTTTTTTTTTTGTGTGTGTGTGTTGTTTGTTTGTTTGTTTTGCTACGCCTCTTATCCCAAACATACATACATTATATACACACTCTATATAGCACAGTATACAACACAGTATTTTAACATCTTTTCTCTAATTGGAACTTTTTTTTTGATTTCAGAATGCTTGAGTCAGCAGTGTTTTTGGTTGGTAACAAACAGGATTTATGCCACATGAGGGAAGTTGGCTGGGATGAAGGACAAAAGCTGGCAATGGATAACAAGTGCCAGTTTTGTGAACTGTCTGCAGCAGAACATTATCAGGAAGTTGTGGCAATGTTTACAAAAGTCCTGAGGAATGTCACCTCAAATTTCAAAGTGAAGGAAAAGAGAAGACCAAGTGGATCAAAATCGATGGCTAAGTTAATCAACAATGTGTTTGGAAAGAGAAGGAAATCTGTGTAAAAGATGGTTAGTCCTGAAGTAGGAGCAAGCTGAAATAATGGAACACAAGCAGCACTTGGGATTCGGTCAACTTCCTCTGAAGTCAGTGTCTGGAGGAATAAGACAGTATGGCCAAGGGGACAGGGTCTAGACCTAGGAGAACCAACCTTCTATTGCCAGTTCTGCAACAGATTTAATGTGTTAGGGCTATGTCACTTAATCTCTAAGCTGCTCCTTTCACCCCTATCTCCTAAGTTCTTCAGAGAAGGAGAGTTTTATTCTGTATTTATTCAACACCAACATGGTCTTGGATAGAGCCTTTAGGTGTGGCTGAGTATAAACAGCCATTTTCAATGAACTCAGCCTTGCTGACCAAAATGTTTCTTGAGAACTGTGAGATGTAGTTGTTCTTCTGTGCAAGAACACTTGCACTGAAGAAAAGGAAAATATTCCTACTGTGTGTGATAGTGTATTTAACTCAAGAAAGAACAGTTCAGAGCCTCATGTGCCTAAAGGTGACTGACACCTGCTGAAATTCATACAAATTAAATTCTTAGACACCAAATCTACAGAAGTTATTTACCATCAAAGCTGCCATGCAGAGGCATGAGAAGTAGGGAAGCAGATAAACAAGGCAGGGTTGTCTCTTGTTTCAGTCTTTTTTTATTTTTTGGGGGTGATAAAAGAAAGTAGAGAGGGCTGAGGAGGGTAGGAATGTTAGTCAATGAGCATCGGACCGTTAGCAAGATGGTTGTTTAGCTAGGACCAGCGTAACATCTTGGGCTGATCACGTTCACGGAGCAGTTTTACTGGATGGGTAGCACATCCACCTTTCTTTATGGTAAGGTGGATGTGCCAGTTCAAGAACTTAATTTCTACCTGGGTTTAAAGGTCAGCCTGCTGATAGGAGCCATGCTCCTAACTTGTACAGAGTGTTTTTCCTGAGGACCAATGTTTTTACAGCCGAGTCATTGCTGTGGTATTGAAATGCCACTTGAGAGAGCACTAAGGAATAAGTTAGCTACACTTCTCAAATGTGGGTATTAAACATCAGACAGGTCTAACTATGCTGTCAGTTGACATTCAGAGCTCTTTCTGTAGACTTAACTAAATAAGGGATTAGCCCAGCATGTTTGAAACTGCTGTGCTCATACAGAAATTATGAAAGGAGAAGTGATCCAAAAGTGAATTACTGCCTCCTGCCCATTCCAGAGGACAGCTGGGATTCAGTCTTTGTGAGCTTCTGCATTGAAGCCTGCCTCTGCTCTGGAATGTTTCCTGTATTGAAACTAAGATTACTTAATTACTATTCTGCTCTGACTGGTATTAAGATGTTCACACTTATAAGATGGCATATAAAAAGCTATATAATCTTAACATTACTGTAGTAAAATAAAAGTAATGCAAGGTTTAATAAGTGTTGACCAAAGATCATTTCCTTTTTTTTCTCTTTTAAAGGAAAATATAGTTTTTATTTCACTTGTTTTAAGACTACACATATTGGAATATAGTTCTCAGTGTTGACAGGCACACTGCTACTTTATTTCTATTCAGATGCTGCTCTGCCATATCAGGAGTAGTGTACTTAAGACTGTATTGTCAGTATCTATGAAACCAAACTTGAAGACTGCTCATGTACACCTCTCAGCTTTCCAGCACACAGGGAATTCCAGAACAACTGATAGACTATTAATCTGCCAGGGCGGCTGTATCTTGCCAGCTGAAGTATTGTCCAGTTCTAAGCCTCTTTCCTGTATTTACTGCTATGGTATTAAATAAACTGAATATAAGATGGATGTATTAACACTTTTTTTTTTTTCTTTACTGTGGTATAAAGCCTTTTTTGCTTGTTTCTACTATGAAAGCGAAGCACCATGCAGGTCTGGAATTCAAAGTAGAAGAAATAAATCTGGGAATCAGACACTTGCACAAAACACAGCCTCTAGCTGCAGCTCCTGTACACAATGAATCCTTCATGTACCTTTATATAGTGAAGAGTAGAGAACTTTAAAAAAAAAAATCTTTATCCTTTAAAAACTTGTCAAGATAATCACAGAAGCTAATTAGTTTTGATTTGCTGGTATTAAGTGGAAGAGAGACTTCCAGATAGGTGCAATCTGCAGCATGACCCACTGTTTTCCCTCCCTTATTTTCCAGATGGTGTAAGTACTGGAACACAGTGGCTGTTTCCTAACCCATGTGCTAGGTTGCACTCACCTGGAGACCATCTGAAACAACTGCAAGGTGCATTTAGGCTTAAGCATACTAAAACATCCATTATAGGCATAATCTGACGTTCTCAGGATTTCTGTGTCTCTTACCACTGGTAAGTGCAGATAGAGAGTGCAGAATTTGGGAAGGAATTAAATTTCAAAGTAGTAAAGCATACACATGTTCTTTCACTATAAGTGTATTAAAAGACAGATTTACATGTTGCTATGTGTTTTAACAATGAATGTAACGTGCTCAGCCACATTTGAAAATGCAAAGAAGAACCCTGCTCGCAAAAAGAAGTAAATAGTACAATGATGTTTGATGCTCGCGCTTGATAGGGGCATCACCTAGAGCATACTGAGCTCATTGAAGAAAGTGGAAATGGAGTTATTTGTGATGCCATGGATTGCTTCAGCATACAACCCCATCCTTTCTCACCAAAAAGATTTTGAAATTGCCATACAGGAGTTAAAGTTTCTTCTTGTCATGTCAGGAAGTCCTTGTTCAGATGAACTTTCAATAGTTTCAGTAAAATTTTGTCTGAGAAAGGCATTCAGAATTGATGTTCTTTCTCACTGTCTTTCAACTTTTTTTTTTTTTTTTAAACTTTAGAATCGGAGACATAAAAGCAAAGAGTTTCCACTGAAGTATAAAGGTAATAGCCCCTGGCTCCCAAATGCTGTCTCTCAGAAAGCTTTCAGGTGGTTTTTGAAGCTCTTTCTTACTACAGTTTTGAAATAAACAATCAAGACAAACACAACCTCAGCTTCTTTTCTTGCTGTCATGTCTGCATTAAACTCTTTCTTTCTGTAAATCCCACTATAGTCACATTCACAACAGGGCAAAGGGGAAAACGTCAGAGACAAAGTCTGATATTCCTGGAAGAAGGAATAATTAGGTGCAGTACTGAGTAGACAAACCAACCATACTGTTTCTTTCTGAAAAAAATATATTTAAATCAGGATAGCAATAAAGAGGTGGATCAGAATTTTAGAAGCTGTTCTATACTCTGAAAACAACAGCAACTATCACAGGTTGCCTAGCCCATTGCTAGAAGCTGATTTCTGAAGCGATCGCGAAAGGTAAATACTGACGCACAAAAACCTTGTGAGTCATGCAGGGACAACTTTGTTTCTTTCCTTTCCCTCTATCTGGCTGCACTGTTTTGAGGATGACGCAGCAGCAGATATCTGAAGATGCCTGATTGTGGCATTCTGTCCGGACAGGAGGTAGAAAGAGGGATGGATGCTGCAGCTAACAGCCTGAACGGGTATGATGCTGTCACTGACAGCTGGATCCAGATCACTCAACGGTATTTTCACAGGGTGCACTGTGAAGAATTATTAAGTATTATGAACACCACTCAAAGCAAAACTATACTGCAGTGAGTATCCAAGAACACAATCATTTTCCGTCACTGTGCCTGCTGGAGCAGGTGTGTTAGGTTAATGAAGTTTTCATACAGATCTACTTTGCTTATGGACACAGGAACAAACTCCAGCTCTGATTAATGCGCTTGAAAGGAAACCTTGCCTATTCACTCTGAAGTAAGAAATCAAAAAGAAAAAGATACCGACTACCAGCCTAGAATGATTTAGAGCGTTATTAACTTATACTCTAGAACAAATTAGCTCTCTCTCTATTAAAAAAATGAAGCCCCTTCCTCCTTAAGCCAGTCCACAGGAACACTGGCCTCACTTACAGCCTTAGCCTTCACCTGATCATGGAAAATAAAAACAACAGGAAGCTAAATTTTGATATGCTGGTCAGACAGTTTGAAAAGCAAAGCCTTTGTTTTTGTTTGCATGCCTGAATGTGGATGTGGGAATCTGTCAACTGCTATTGTTTTAAAACTTCGGTTTCATTTTTCCATAAAAAAGCAGTGTAGTAAATGCCTGTGTCACGCCCCATCACCCCAATATTTCAAGACGGGAAGGCTATTCTGGGTAGGAAGTTATTTTTAAACAGACATTACTCTCTCCCAGAAACAGACTGTAAGTTTCTGTCTTCTTTTAATTGCTTTAAAAAGTAAATTGAGTCCCTCTGGTTATATAATTAATATCCACATTTAGCCGTATATATTTGACATGACCGCTGAGCCATTTACAGCTAAATTCATTTTTTAAGACTGACTAGAAGTTCAGATAGGCATTTAATCCCTGCTGAACTCTGTTAAGCATCCAGAGTTTTTCCAGTGAAGGACTCTAACAGTACAGAGAAATCTGTCCTACAAGTGAGACAAGGAGAAAGGAGCTGTTATCATGGGGCTTGTACGAAATGATCTAAGCAGGTCTGCTCCCTTGTACACTCCTATGTTCATATTCAACAGCAAAATGGCATCACATCTGTATTGTGTAATGTATTTTACTACTTGAGATAAATACAAAGGAAGCTGAAATTAAAACATTTGACTTTAAAATTATAGGCACTGTGATACCTAACAAAGATTTCCTTTTCAATAGACACAACTTTTTAAACTTCACACTTTCTTTTTTTTTTTTTCCCTCCAGAATTGTTTGCTCACCTTTCAGGTGAGTTCCCTCCCAGAATAAACTTCTGTTGTAAAGATGCTGTGAGCTTCTGGAAGTTTTACAACCTTTAGCTGAGTGTCTTTAAAAAGTAACAGGCTGCTTAACGAAAAGGACAGCTTTACTGCTTCCAACAGCTCCCTCTCGTGGTGTTTTGCTCACACTTCATCTTCCTCCTTGAGCAATGAAACATTTTAGTTTCTCCTCAGGTTGAAAAATCAACGCTATAAACCCAAGATCACAAAGTACGGGTAAAAACCCACCTTCCACCCAATACTATTAAATTTTGCTATCGATTATGCTGAGCTTAACAATAAGAAATTTCATAGGCTTCTTTTGACTGTATCTTTACTAACAAAACTGTATGCATTTATAAGGCTTTTCTTATGACTGACACTTCTGAGCTCAGCTGTTTCTCTGAAATAAAGTTCAGCTATCTTGTCTAAGATGCTGAAAGTATGTTAATGCATATTAATATCTTCAAGAAGGGCTCGTGAGCTTCTATCCTTTTCCCAACTACTGCTATTGGCCCGATAAGATGTCTGACCACCACCTTCTCTTTCTGCTGCTTCCTGAAGGTATGTAGCCCCAGAACACAGCGGAGAGACATGACAGGGAGCCAAGGCACGGTTAGGCAACAGTGTTTCTTCTCTCATCTGTAAGCTGCAGTACAGATACACTAGTTCAATCTTCAAATGAGGAAGGTTACTTACTGGAAAGACTGCAGGGGTGGATTCATCTGGCCAAATACTGAGGTCTACTTCTAGATTCCCATCACCATTAGATGCCTTTCTACCAAAGGATTTACCTGATCAAGGTGATGCCTCAAATAATGTAGATGAATCATGCTCCAAAAAGGCATTAAACTTTCCACCAACTATAAAGATAATTAGGATTGGAGATCTCTGAAGTTAGGTGAGATGAATCATGCTCCAAATATGACCTCTTGGGGCTCTTTGCTAGCTATTTTGCCCTTCTTCTTCAGCTCTACAGAGCCCATCTGTCCTACTTTACAAAGTCAATTTAGTCCCTATGGTTAGACAATTAACATCTAACTGGAGCTGACCAGTGGGTCATTTAATGCTAAATTTATTTCATATGATTGATCAGGATGCTGGATTATATTTGATCCCTGCTGAACTTCATGAAACACTGTAAAATCCAACTGTCGCATGTTGAATTAATGGATGGACTGGAAATGAAGCCGAGGATAAGTTAGCTGAGTACTGCCGCAGCTTGCTTCCAAGCTAGCTCATTAAAAACTCACTAGCACATCTTGATGCTTCACTGCAGTCTGCAGCACAGACATATTTTAAATGTTTGCCTATGGTAACTCAGAAAGTCTAAGGTGGAGCAGAAAGTTGCAGGTCTCTCGAGTACCAAGCTAGTGATTCAATTAATCGGTTTCTGAGTTGGAAAATATGCTTCAACAATTTGTGTGAGAGCAAAGACACTGGCTCACTTTGTGACCTATTCTGATAGGAATTACTGGCCATACGGAAAGAGCCAAACTCTTTACATGCAAATGGACAGCATAAGATCTCTCCATCATTCATACCTTGATTTGCAGTTGAACGTTCTCCTCTTTGCAATTAGAGGATTTTGCACCAAATGGCTCCAATCTTAAAATATTTCATTAAACCCGTGGTTTAACTAAACAGCAAAGATGTTCAGTCAGCTACTCCTTTTGACCACTGATGTGAGGGCACAGTCACACCAGTTTCCCATCACATCTCCAGCTGTTACAGCACTGCAGTATCCAAACAATAGAATGAGAAGCCCAGAAGTATGTATGTACTGATGGACCATGTGGCTGCTGCTGTACAGTATATGCAGCAGCTGAATTGTAAATGCCTTTCCCTCACAGAGAGCTGACCTAGTTCTCTGCGTCATATTCTCAGACTCCTTTTCATGAAACTTAGAGCAAAACAAGGCACCCGCAAACTTCACTTCCTCTTTCAAATATCAAACCCAGTATTTACTAACAGTTTCAGAAGTTGTTAGTGGGACAATGAACTGATGGGGCAGTTCAGGAAAGGATCAATGGGTTTCTAGGCTGGAATTGAGGCTGAAATATTATCTTAAACTTTGTTACATTTTACCAATTTAATTGTATAAGGCACCAGAAATTGCTTTATAGTTTCTTCCACATGAGATATCACCCTGGGGAAGCCATTTTTTACTTTCCAACAAGATGGCTGCATGCAAAAATCCTAATTTAAACACAACCTCCATCTACAATAATGGATTACTAGAAATGTGTTTTGCTGGCATAAATCTAGGCTTCATTCTTCAAATTCTCTGCATGAAAATGCCCCGAGTGAATTTTCCTAGTTACTAAAGACACATAGGCAAAGCTACTTGTGTATAAGGGTTCTTGTGATTACTGGGCTAAGCTAAATGGTTACAATTATATGATTAAATACAACAATTTTTTTACTAACTACATATAATTTTGGCTGTCACTCAGAATCAATTGCATTAGATGATTCAATAAGTGACTGAGTTAGTCTGGGATCCATCCTATACAGACCTTAGGGAATATGGCAAATACTGTGCTAAATCACATAACTTATCTTAGGCACAAATGGAAAATGTTTACAAAAGAACTAACCTATGATCATCTTTTACAATGTTTGAAATCTCCTTCTGTTTGCTTGCATTTTGATCATTAATACAGATTTACAAACAAATATTACTGTTCATGTACGTGTTTCTCTAAGTGCCCAGGGTGCATTTGGGCATCAATTTAGCCTATATTAAAAAAAGGCCAGTGTGCACAAGGTTGTCTGTCCTGAATGATCTAGTCTGGCTTCACAGAACTAGTTAAACTAGTCTTTTCCCATCTAGCCATTAAACAGTGCCTCCAACAAGCTTTTCTCTGTACTGCTGCTGTAACTCTCACCGGAGCTGCAACAGCTGTGCTCAGCTTAGCAAGTTACTCTTTGTCCTTTCTCTTGTTCCCTTCTCAGTCCTGATTCAACCTCTGGATTTTATTGTGATGAATTTAGTAGCAGAGGGTATGTACACTTGGATTACTAACACACAGAACAGGTGCAGTACAGTGTATTATCATGCCCTGAGCTGTTTTTAACATAATGCACAGACACGTACCTGGGCATGTGAGGGGCACATGAGAATATTTCCCTCTCTCCTATGCACACACGTGAGAAAACTGCTATTTTTATGGAAATCTGTTATAATATATTCAAATACAGGTATACCTGAATGGAGTTTAAAGTAGGTTAATACATACAACACTTTATGTATGTATACTAGTACTTTTCAGGCATAAGTCACAGGACAAATAGATAACATAGAGCATGTATCAGAAATCCTGCATTTCCACTTTGGCCACAGAGTACATCTGCCTACCTGCAGAAAGGGAGAGAGAAAGACGCTAGCGTCAGAGATGTTCTGAAGGTTGTTCATAACAGGATTCCACAGACAGCAACATACCCCCTTACTATCAATCAGTATTTTTTCTCCCTGTTATCCCAAGTGAAAGAACTGGTTTAGCACCAAATCTGTTCAGTCACTGATTGCTTAGTAGACAATGCTGTGGGCCAAAATTACCGAAGTATCACAGACGTATTCTACATGAACCCTATTGAAAATCATGTGAAAACTGATCTAAGCGAAATGTGAATGAGCAGGTTAGGAATTAGAAGCAGTCCAGCCCAATCTCATCTCTACTCTTCACAGCAGCTATACAGTCAAAGGACTGGGAATGCACGCTGATAAATAACACACTTGTCTCACTGGTTGTGCCCCACTTTTCTAAAAGTGCCATTTCTCCAGATCCAGAGAGACACCCTGTACCTATGGCAGGAACATGAACAGAGCTGGTAGTCCCTATCATCTTTTTTTCCCAGCTATCTCCCTTCCTTTTCCCAGCTGAGCAGAAGAGATGCAAGCCTTTGTTTCTAATTTGATTAAACTCAGGGTCAAATCCTGCTTGATGTTTTTCTGGAACAAGCCCAGAATAACTCCAGATTAACAGCGGTACAAGTGAGAACTAAATTATGCCCTGAAAATTTATTTAAAAATCTTTCAGACACCTAAACAGATGGATAAATCAAGCACAGATTCTCAGGTCAACCTCTACCAGAAGGAATCTCTCATCTGACTTACAGTAGAAGTAAGATGCTATGATAGCAGCTAACAATAGAAAGGGAGATACAGTAAGAGAGGAGAATATTTTTCCTTACCAAACTCACTTGATTTAATACAAGGCATGAACAATTAATGATGGCTTTGAGTGATACCTGTATGTTTTATAGGTTTATAAATTGGTTGTAGTAAAATCTTATACATCCTATATCACTAGGTATTGTTTCAGCCTATTACAGGAGATATCTATCTAGAGTTGACTGAATTGTATTAATCTGATCCTAGTTTAATGATGCCTTAACATTTTTATGGGAGAATTTAATGTTTGCAATATCCATGTTCCTTATTTGAAAGTGTGACTTATAGGTTCTCATCTTCCTTAAATTATGAAATCCTTCAGCTAATAAAGGAAAATGATTATGGTTTGCAAAAAAGGCAAAGTCATTTAACAATCCATATAACTGTCTATTGTAGGTCTTTGCATAATAATTGTAATTTAGCTATTAGGAGTTCTAAAGGCAGTTATCAGTCATATGCCGCAATTCTGAGGAATAAGGGAAAACTCACATTATTTAAGGGCTTTGTATTTTCCAAAGGAAGAAAAAAAATAAAGCAGAAATCAATAATACTTTTAACAATGAAAAAAATTGTTCTACTGAAATAACCAGCTGTTGATGTCATTTTTTCTAACCATCCACTACTAAAATTTTCAGCTTGCCTCCATATTTCATTGTCACAAAATGATCTTCATTTTAAACAGGTACTTCTGTAAGAAGGAAAAGACAGGTTAGGAGTAAGTAGAACCTGCAATTCTTGATGCCCAAGATTTTCCATTTTTACCCTTGGTACATGAAGAGAGGTGTCAAAGAGAAATCAGATGGACCGTAGCCCTGGAAAACAGATATTTTTCAATTTGAAATTACTATCTGAAGTTGACTTTGTATCTAGGGTATGTCTCAGCTATTTCCTTCACTGATGAGGATACTGCATACTTGAATCCATCTTAGCTAACTGTATGTGCTTTCATATTTCTTGCACTACGGTCAAGCCCCTGCAGTTGTAACATTCTCTTCTAAGATCCCAACCTTCCTTCCCCAAAATTGCAGCTGTCCTCAGTAAAACATGTACCAGGGAGGTGTACACCTGGGTGAGGTGACCACTGTCACCTCAGTCCCTATAAAGGTATTTAGCAAGTCTCTCTTGAAGCCGTTTCCATGTGCTTGAAGGATAAGAACACGACTAGGAATAGCCAGCACATATTTACCAAGGACAAATTGTTCCTGACCAACCTGGTTGCTGTCTATCATGAAATTGGTGTCTATGTGGATGTGGGAAAAGTGGTAGATGTGATTTCAGTGTAGCAATGCTTTTGACATAGTCTGTCTTATCACATTGGAAAGATGGACTACACAGAAGGACTATAAGGTGGCTGGAAAATAGGCTGGATGGCCAGGCTCAAAGGGTAGTGCTCAGTGGCTGGGGACTGAGCAGGTGAGAGGAAGAAAGGGAGTTGGTGGTCCTAGTGGACAATTTGGACGTGAGTCAGCAGCATGCCCTTGTCACTACGAAGACCAACTGCATCCCGGACTGTGTTAGTACGAACATAGACTGAAGGAAGCTATTATTCTCCTCTACTTGGCACTTGTGTGGCTGCTTCTGGAAAACTGCACAGTTTTTGCCCCTCCAGTGCAAGAGAAACAGGGATTTAGCTCAGCACAGGGCTACCAAGATGGTTAGGGGTCTGGAGCCCATGATGTAGAAGAGGCTGAGGGAACTAGGTTTATTTAGACTGGAGGAGGTTAATGTGGGATTTAATCACCCACGTCAGCTACCTACTAGACAAGACAGAACCAGACTCTTCTCAGAGGTGCGCAGCAAAAGGACATGGGTCAAGAGATACAGTTGACAGTAAGGGAAATTCCAATGGGACATTAAGAAATAAATTAATGAGAGTGGTTAAGCACTGAAACAAGTTTTCCAGAAAGGCTGTGTAACCTCCACCCTTGGAAATGTTCAAAACTGAACTGAAAAACACTCTTGAGCAACTTGATCTAGCTTTTAAACTCTGAGCTAGTGGCAAATTCCTGCCTGTCTGAAAAAGGCCATGTATGCCTTAACAAGTGAAAATGAGAATAGCTAGAATATCAATTATTACATGATATTCAAAAAACATTGTGATACGATAACTGCCTTCATGTCAGCTATGATGACATCTGTCATCCAAACACAGTCCTGACCCACATGACTTACATTTGGTATACAGCATGTTTTTGGTAGCAGATCCAGAGAACAAGACACAAAATTGGCAGATGAGCCAGGTACACAGCTACTAACAGGCATTGTAGCATTCAATATCTAGAATGAACGCAAATCGTTCATCATGACATTCACCAACTACCTGTAACACAAAGCACCATTTAACAGACCAAAATATAGACCAACAAAAACGTATTTTGAGCACCTCCTTTACGTTCTATATTTACAATGATGCTATCTGTTGTTGGTAAATGCTGACTACCTTGCACATCAATTGATTTTTACAATAATAGGATCCAGTCCTTAGATGGATCTGCAGAACATGCTGAGAAAACAAGCAGTAACAGCCAGACAGAAAATGCATTACTTCTGCGAATTGCTCATGTCTTTAATTCACTTAAAATCAGTGCACAACACACAGTCAAGTTAAAAGAAAGAGGTGCCAGGCTAGTAAAGGTGAAGAAAACTAAATTGTTTTCATATATCCGGTGGATATTAATTCCTTTGAGAAAAGTGGCTTTGAAGAGTCAATTAGTTTCTTACCTTTTAAGAAAGATTTCACTTATTGTTAAAAAGGTTCTGCTCTCTTTGAACAGATATTCTCTGCTTACATCATACCCAGAAACTGCTTTAGGAAGAATGTTCTGGATGCTGTATATCCTTAAAAAAGGAAAACTTTGTACTTTGAATTTAACTTTTAAACTATTTAAAAGAGACCAGCTAATGTTGTCCGTATAGGTATTAAGAAATAAAATGGTTCTAAGGAAAGCCTTTGAATAAAGCATGATTACATTAACAAAAAAAAAAAAAAAAGAAGGAAAAAAAGAAAGGCTCTAAACATGTCAGCTTTCTATTCGGAAAAACTGTTCCCAGTGGCTCCCTAAAGCATATCAGCCCTTGCTGCTTCAAAAGAGCTTTTGTAGGATCCTCAGACAATTTAAAACTAAACAAAGTTCTCAAGTCCCTAGCAGGTATGACTAGGACACAGACAAGCACTTCTGCTCACTACTAATTTCTGAGAGGAGTCTTCCAAGTTGTCCTCTGCTGTAACTATTGTTCATTAGCCTCTGTTCACCTGCATTATTATTATTGCTTTTAATCTCATTTATTCTCTCTTTCAGATGACTAGCAGCAGTCTTCTCAGCAAAGATGCCAACAATAAAGAAATTAGGAGTATGACATCTTGGTGACACAACATCTAGAGAATGTGTTATGCAAGATTTAGGTGGTGAGAGACTTGATCCACTTGAACCCACTAGAATCATTGAATATCTCTTGACTGATGTCAAGGTGCTGTGCATCAACTCACATGATCTCAGGTTCAATGAAGGGTCACAGTCTTCCCTTTTACTTTATGAAAAACTGGATCTGGGTTTCAGTGGGGCTTTCCATTAGTGACTTCTGGGTAATTTAGGGTAAATAGTGTTGAGAGTTATTTTTACCATATTTACAGCAAAATAAGAAGTTAGAGCTACTGAATACACATCCCAACTTAAAACCCAACCATTCTATGATTTAGGCTAATATAATACACCATTGGAAGCCAATTATTTTAGCTAGTTAAGCCATAAAGCTCCATTTAAATATCAATAGTAAAAAACTGGACTATTAATAGTAATTATTGCAAATGTCACTGATTTCAGATTATAAAACTTAATAGACTATCACCATTAAAACATGTGCTCTCCATAATTATGCTGTGTACCAACTTGTGCTTGATTCTGTCTCTGTGAATTATTTCAACACTCTTATCAAAGCTTATGGAAACTCTTTCTTTAAAGAAGAAAACAGGTGTTTTATAGGCAGTTGGGGAGAGGTTTAAGGTAAGAACCCTTTTTCTGTTCAGGGCTTTTTGACAGAAACAGAATCAGAATAGAAGAAAAATCTAAATATTTTCCTCACTGTAAATACCTGTGTTCAAGCCTTGACTTGTATGTTTTCCTTTATGAACCAATCTTCATAAAGCAGAGCATAAAGCATATTATGAATAACATCTTAACCAGTTGTTGTGTTTCTAGAGTCTGAGCTTAAGTGACAGGCTTTTAAACTTGGATACACTGAGAATTCAGGATAGACCTGGCACTTGTGCTACGTTTCGTTTCAAATCACAGCAAGGGAATGTGTAATTGGTCTGATCAGGTTGTCAGCTGACCCTTTCTCTTTTTCCTAATTCTTCATTCCAGCTTCCTCTGAATGTCACAGTTGGATAGGTAAAGGTGAGTCAAAATACAACATGAGATTGTTAAATGATGAACTCAGTGCTCATCCTAATTTCAAACACAGAACTGTTCTTGCAGAACAAAGCATGGCTACAATGGGAAGAATTAGTTCTGGTTTCTGACTATTCCACTGAAGAAATACTTAAGATCTCTAGCAATGGGCAGAGAAAGAGGTGTGTGAAATATATATGAGCTGTTAGACTGTAGATCAAGGTTCTGGAAATCAGGAAACAGACTCTATATAGAAGTAAGTGCTTCAGAACTCCCAAGTCAATGGATGTCTAACACCACTTTTCAAGTGACAAAGGGCTAAAGTCTTTTATAGAAGGGGGGATTAGCTGCTGTGAAAACATATTACTGGGAATCCCTTACAGCTAGCTATTTGCCTCAGTTTCCCATTTTGTAAAACATATGTGCTTCTTCAAATGTCTCTTTAAACAAGGCTTAGAAACATTCAGGTTAAAACATGCCTTATGTATATGAAAACTTGCCATATTATTACTCACAAAATTGGCAAGTTGTTAATATAAAATAAATGAGGCTCAAAATTATGCTATAAAGCCAGAAATACCTAAAACCAATGTGACATTTTAACATGGAGCAGAAGCATTTACAATGAGCAAGGCATCTAGAAATCAATCCAAGGGGCCTTTAAGTAAATAGCGGAGTTTGTCAATTCAGAACATTAGTGCACCTAGCAAATCATAGCTGCTAATGTCAACATATCATCCTAGTGCAGGAGACATACAACAATAAATGAGATGGTAAATATTTTCTAAGGAGAGGTCAATATTTGCTATGCCTGATACTTTTTTAATTCCTCAAATCCATTAATGCTTAAATGGCCAGAATTCGGAGGTGCTGTAAACCCCTTGCAGCTTCCTACTGACTTTGGGTGGAGCTTGGGAACCGAGCACCCAACCTGTCCCATAGAACTTACATAGCACTTACGAATTCGGAGTGTCACAAGTTATTCATAAATTTTAGGATTAACCCCTTGAAGAAAGGCCCAAAACATGGCCTAACCACTTCAGATATCTTTTCGGAGTTTACTTGCAGTTAGTTTCTATAGATCTTGTGGTGGACCATCTCCATCCCCAGGGAATAATTTTACTTCAACATAAATGATGAATTCCATATGCTGATTACATCACCAGATGATCACCAGATGAGAACATTTATTTGTTTGTTTGTTTGTTTGGAGGAGTGGTGTTAGTTGTTTGTTGTTGTTGTTGTTGTTTTTCCTTAGAGAAAGGTTATCTTTAAAGTTCACACCCATAGAAAGTTAGATCCGAAACAGAAACTGTGATGAGGTCATACGGATAGGGTCACGTAGCACCTTGCTTTAAGTTCGTTTTGTGGGGTTAGGGACTCTATTTAATCACCTGTACAGCTTCTAGGATACTGGCATCGCTTAGCTAACGACAAAGGACAGGTTTTCACAAGTACATGTTCCAATCCATACTCAAATGTCAATCACCTCAAACAATCAGTGTGTTCACATATACAGGCATGAGCCGATGTCCATTTTATAATTTGCTGCAATTTGTTATATTAGCAAGAGATTTACAGCTTTTTTCAGGTATTTTTTCCTCCTCCATCCCAAATACAGTTACCAGTCATAAAATGACATAAAACATCACCAGTTATAAGTAGTTAGTAACTCAGATCTTCAAAAAGCTGGTGATACAACTTCCGTGTGCTTTTTGGGGTGGGGAGTAGAGTGGAAGCAGCAAGAGTGGGTTGATATACAGCTTGCTACGCCTTTCAGGAGACTTGATTTGCCAAGCTACCAAACACCGGTACTCTGAACATCTGTCTCAAACTGCATAATCATAATGTCTAGTAACTTTAGCAAAATATAGCTCAGTGTCATACATGAACTTCCAATCCAAAACTTGTCATGGTTTTGTAAGTTCACTTGCCAACTATCCATGCAGTTCCACTCTCTCCTCTGAGTTACTCGGTTCACCAGCTAAGAGCACTAGTAATGTCATGTAATGCAGCAGGATATTTTTCCTGACTAAGTGCAGTGCAGATATGAGTCTTACAGAAAGTAACATGAGTGGGTTCCTATGGGCTGGTATGATATGCCAGCTTTGTCACTTCTAGTTGCTAGTGTGTAACAACTTAGACTTCCCAAGAGAACTTGGAAAATGTTAATACTTAATTCAACAGCTCAACACCATAATCTCCTCAGAGAAGTAAACAAATTAAACTGAAACAGAGACAGCATGACCTTGGATGAGTTGCTTCAGCAACCTGTGCCACTTTTTACTCTCAACTGCAGCTGCTGGGTCCATTATTTTACAGGCTGCTCAGCGCAAGGCACTTACCTGTTTACAGGCATTAGTTTGGAGACTCCTGCAGCAAGGGCAGTGCAAGAAACAACAACTGGCATAAAGCCCTCACATGAAAAGTTTTACAAATTTACAAATTCTTTTTATCTACCTTTGCAAAACAGCATTAACAAAGCAGTAGCAAATCTCTAATAGAGCATAAGCACAGTAATGTAAAGGAACTGAAATTCCAGATGTATCTAGAATTGGAAAGAGGAACAAAGCTGTTTGAACTGAAAAGAGCTAAGACATAACAGTTGAAATAGTTCCCTTTGTGAAATTCTTCATTAGGCCTTAATGCCCACAGAAATGTCTGCAGAATTATATGCTTCAGCCTGCGAGTAGGATTGTTTATGCTTCCCACTGTAGCTTAAATTCTGTGCTAAAAAGATTGTCTCTCCATTAAGTGATTCAAACACTTAAGACAAACTTTAAAAAAAGAATACACATCTCACTGACCATCTTCAATAGTTTTCAAATAAATTAAATTTATTGTCTGCTGTCAGCACCAATCCCATACACACTACACCTGATCAATCTTTTCCTTCTGCCTCCAGTTATAAATAACTTGATATCCACAAACTTTTTTTTCCCCTTAACAAACTGTTTCTGGGAAACAGGTCCCACAGTTAGGATATTTTTCTCCCCTTTTTTGACAGGCCTATACATGAAGATAAGAATCCTGTTGGGATGCTGAATAGCCTATCTCTGTACGGTGTTGCTCTAAACACATGGCTCTAAAATTCAGAACAGATATATCATTGGTGAAGTCCAGATAATTGATTCATAAGTCAGCTGCATCAGGCAGGTTTTTTGATGGTATCTTTATAAATAGGCTGGTGCTTTCAAAGTGCCTGATGGTATCTCTCATATTGACATGAAAGGCATTTGGAGGTTGGAATATGCTAGTTATACAACTTGTATTCTTTGTGCAGTTCATGGGGGCTGTTAGCCTCTCAGAACACTAATACAAATATTTTGGTAGTCATCTTTTGTAGATTTATACTTTTTAGCATTCAGCCTTTCAGTCTTCAGTGCTTTACTGAATTGTGTCAAATAATTTTGAGTTCTAAAATTCCATGTTGTAAAGAGAAAGCATGCTTATTATTCAAAATGAATGTGAATATAAACAGTTCATGACTTAAAAGTGACAAAACATAATTTGATGGGATTTCCCCATTATGTTTATGTGCTCTTGTACCTGCCTTTCAGTTCTCTTGGTTTTAAAACCCACAAAAAACAGTTTTTATAACTCAGTAGAAAACATCACAAGGTCCTCTGGAAATGGTAGCTTAACTTACACATTCCCTACTCAGTGAAATTTTGCGCCAAATAGTACAGGCAGAACGAACAATACACAAATACTTAATGTGGTTCACTCTAAGCACACAAAAGTACTGTGCTCCCCCATATGACTTGATTTACAAACTTTAAAAGCAAAAGCAAGATTAATAGGTGACAGAATTCCCTTAATTTACAGGAGGAATTGCCTTTCAGGAGTTGTGTGCACGACGCCCGTAGGCTGCTTTGAAAACTCTTATCTATATTTTTCATTTTGAAAGAGGAGATGTCAGTGGTAAAACTGATAAGGTTTTTTTTTCCTCCTTCTTAAAGATAGGCACTTAATATTGACCACATGTATACATACTCACTCTCTCTGCTGTATATACATTTGTCTACATATAATTATAATTATATCTAAGCTCTCCTGACAGAAAGAAAAGCATTGTAACAGAAAAAAGAATTAGAGAGAAGAGGATCTAATAAAAATGAGGTATATCCACATCTCCTGGGTTGATTAACTGAAAAAAATACACATCCTTTAAAAAAAAATAGATGTTATTCCCTCGATGTCCTGGCTACGCACATTATGTACATCACGTCGCTGACATTTTCAATTATTCCACGACAGAAATAAAATGAAACAGTATCTGGTACACTGAGGCATCTTACCTAACACTGTTCATGCATGAAAACTCTCACCAGTACTTCGAATCGTATAACTGTAGTGGATCCTGAACATACAGCTAAAAAATTTGCAAGTCCAGACGGCTGACTCTGCTCTCACACCTCACTGTATGCTGGAAGATGCCCGTGGATGTCCATGTGCCCCAGCAGAGCAACACCCTAAACATTTACAGGAGCAAGGTGTAATGAAAATCACAGGTCTGGATGCCTAGTGGCATCCAAAACTGCCCAGGTTAAGAGCTTTCACAGTGGGTGTTGGGAAACCGCAGCAAGTGCTTCAGGTGGAAGCAGCATCTCCTTTGTTAGTACACACCAGATTTACAGAAAGTACAGGCTCATCGCTTGCCTGAGATAAGCTACTGAGATATTCCACTAATTAAATTCAGTGTTATGGTTTGCACAACAAATGGCCAACGACTTCTCCGAGGATGACTTACAGACAGGCTCAGCTGCCGCATCTGTAGCTGCAAACAAGCCGGGGCCACAGCTGAGGCACTGTGTCCTCTCAGTACCTGCAGGCCTCACACCAGCTCACTCCAGGCAAGGCCACAGCCTTGTGGGTGCGGCTGGGGCCATGTCGGGGCCTGTTCGTCCGTCATCCCCACGCAACAAGGCGGCCACCTCTCCTGCAACCATCACCATAGGGGTGTTGTTTTCTCTCAAGACTACAGTTGCTGTTTTCCCACAGCTTGCCATAGGAACAGCCCCAGCCCTTTTCCAGGCAGGATGACCTCTCCCTCTCCTACCAGAGGGCACAATGAGGGGAATTTTGCCCACCCCCGGGCCCCAGGGTGGTTTATGGTCCCCCTGCCACCCCCCAGTGCAGCCACACGCTTCTGCCTGTGCAAACGGCTGACTAAAATAATAGAATAATGAAAGTTGGTTTTCCCTCCCTGCTCCAGCATGTCTCCTCACAAAAACCTCTCAAACAGATCATGACAAGAGAGCAAGGATATTTTAACAAGGGGGGAAATAACTGATATACTTTTGTTGTTGTTGTTGTTAAGTTCACACAGCAAATGGACAACTCTGAAGGTGGCATCAAAGCAGCCTTTGCCCCCAACCTGACAGCGTCTTTTAAAACCTGCAGTGCTTAATTTGAATGAAGTCTCCTATCCTGGGCATTATAATAAGGGCAAAGAGTTTCTTTGCTGCTGATAGAATGAAAATATTGGTTTTAAATGAACAAACATGTCTACGGGTAGTGATTCTCAAAACTCCAGAGTTAATATTTCACCTCATTAATCTGTCTCTTTTTCTAATTTAGAGTTGCAAAGAGTATGGTTTAGCAGGATAAAAGTTAATTTTTCATCATAGTCATAAATGGAGCCTATAAAGCCAGTTTAACACTATTACATCAAATCTACAGAGGATAAAACACCTTCTGTTCTAATATTTCTATTTTCAGTACACACACTGATTTCTAATCACAGAAACATATACACACACACGTAAGCGCCTTTCTGAACAGCCCCTTAATGTGCTATCCTAGCTAGTGTTTATAGTATGCACAGAAAAATATAACTTTAACTCAAGATTATCAATGTACCTATTGAAAGCTTTTCACAAGAAACTTGTGAAAAAAAACACTTCTGATGTGCACAGCAAACAGTTTAAGGCAATCAGTTTGCATATCTGCACAAGTTTAGGAAGGGTAAAAGAAGACATGCTGTGGCCATTTGTGCTGCAGAGGGTCATGGTAGACTCTAACCCCATGCTTGCTCCCAAAAGCGGCAGTCAGGGAACTCTTTTCCCCTGCATTTATCCAACCTGAATCCTTCTGGTTGAACTTCCCAGCTGGGAAAAAACTTCAGGGCTAAAGCCTTCATATAAAAATAAAACCACCATCGCCATGTTGTGTACTGAAAAGGGGTGGAGAGAAATGCCAAACCAGCCTGCTGAACCATGAGCTTGTCCCTTTGTTTGCATTCTGAAATGCTTTGCCGCTCCCTTGCAAACACTTCAGAAGTAAGTCCGCCTCCTCAAACCTCCATTTAAAAGGATTATATGCAGAGCTCAACACAGGCAGGAGTGCTGAGCCCTCGCATTCAGCTTCCCCAGCAGGAGGTGAGTTCCAGCATTGCAGTGAATTTAAATGGACTTTCCATTTTCATAGAAACAATAAAAAGAAGTAAGGCAGAGAGAGAAATGTTATTTACACAGATCGGAACTGGATGAGAAGCTATCTAAATAGGAATAGACAGCTGAAGAAAATAAGACTTGTGAGAAAGACCACAAGATTGTAAAGGTTCAGGCCTTCTCTGCATTGTGAGTTTACTTCTTTTACTCCACTGAGACCACTGAATAGAGTGAAAGACAGCTTATTTGTATTCTCCTGTTTTGTCAGCACCTCAGATTCTTCTTTTCTCTAATAGCTCTTGCTCAATATTTAAAAACCAAATTCAACCAGCAAATCCTTAAGCACTCCAAAACATTAAATCAAGGGGAAAGTCCCAAATCCAAATGAAGTCCCATAGAATGACACCAGTAGAGAACAGTAGGCTATGTTAAGGTTTTATGTGCTACTGTTTTCTCATCTGTCTCTAGTTCTCCCAGTTTTAAGTCGATACTTAAGATTATAAATGTGTGCTCATTTTCCACGGGGACCACCTCCTCCCAGCGGTTAGGACTTGCATGTTTTGAAGATTAAAGGCCAAATGAAGAAGGCTTTTTAACAGGGCATACTATTTACACACCAAAATTAATCTATTGAAGTAAATCTACTCATCTGACCAAAGACTGATTGGCATGGAAGTATAAAATAACCAAGAGAGAATTCTAGTACTTGATTAGACACTCTGGCCTTCAGGCCCACCTAACGTTATCATAGAATCACAGAATGGTTTGGATTGCAAGGGACCTTAAAGACCATCCAGTTCCAACCCCCCTGCCATGGGCAGGGACACTTTCCACTAGACAAGGTTGCTCAAAGCCCCATCCAACCTGGTCTTGGACAACTTCTCTGGACAACCTGTTCCAGTGCCTCACCACCCTCATAGTAAAGAATTTCTTCCTTATATCTAATCTAAATCAATCCTCTTTTAGTTTAAAGCCATTACCCCTTGTCCTATCACTACACTCTCTAATAGAGTCCCTCTCCAGCTTCCTGTAGGCCCCCTTTAGGTACTGGAAGACCGCTATAAGGTCTCCCCGGAGCTTTCTCTTCTCCAGGCTGAACAACCCCAACTCCTTCAGCCTTTCTTTATAGGAGAGGTGCTCCAGCCCTTTGATCATCCTCATGGCCCCCCTCTGGAATTGCTCTAATAGGTTCGTGTCCTTCTTTCACTGGGGGCCCCAGAGCTGAACACAGAACTCCAGGTGAGGTCTCACAAGTACGGAGTAGAGGGGGTGAATCACCTCTCTTGCCCTGCTGGCCACACTTCTTTTGATGCAGCCCAGGATACGGATGGCTTTCTGAGCTGCAAGCACACATTGCCAGATCATGTTGAGCTTCTCATCAACCAACACTCCCAAGTCCTTCTCCTCAGAGCTGCTCTCAATCCATTCTCTGCCCAGCCTGCATTTGTACTTGCGATTGCCCTGACCCGGATGCAGGACCTTACACTTGGCCTTGTTAAACTTCATGAGGTTCACACAGGCCCACCTCTCAAGCCTGTCCAGGTCCCTCTGGATGGCATCCCTTCCCTCCAGCATGTCGACTGCACCACACAGCTTGGTGTCATCAGCAAACTTGCTGAGGGTGCACATTATACTAATATCGCTTCAATATAAGTGTGTATCTTGAAGAGGTTATGTATCTATGAAAGGGCTCTAGCTACACTGATATCTTTGTATATGAATATAAGGATATTAGTAAAGATCCAGAATACAGAAATAATGAAAAATCATATTTTAGCTATTTTCAATTGGTTACAAATAAACTTTTATTACAGGAAGTTTGCAAATTTGTCACAGAGACTAAAATGTAAAAGAAACACTCATTCACTTGTACGCTTTCACTTTTCAAAGTGTAAGCTGCTTTTTAAGGTGATAAAACTGGATGACTGTCTCTGAGAGATGACCCTCGTGAGGTATCTGTTAAGGGACCACCCATCAAACCCAAACAGAAAACTTAAATCCAAGGTGGGCTGTCCTTGCACATGGTACTTACTACAAATCTTAGTAAGCAAGTATGATGAAGATGGTAGGTGCAGGCAGATTAAGCCAGTTTGGAAACTGCTGCAGAACCACCCAGCCATTCTGAAGTGCCTTTTTTGCACCTGTGGTTTTAAGTGGACTGCTGGAGTACATGCCCTAAGGTGGCAACACAACACCCCATCACGCACTGCAGCTTCACTCTGCAGCAGTGCAGAATGACTACTTCCCTAAAATTAGGGTCCTTCAACCAGTGTCTTGGCAGCTCATCTGACCTGCCTCCACATTACCAAATTCAGCTCTCTAATGTGGGAGAACAGTAGGGGTAAACGAGTTGTATGTCATAGTGGGGGCTTTACACATAGCAAAAAGTGCTCCTTCTATTTCAGAGAACTCTATATTAAAGAAGTTAATCATCTGATCTCCTCTGTCTATTCTGCAGTCCAGTTTCTTCCTCCTTCCAACCTTCCTTTACTTCTTTGTCGAGCCCCTCAGATCCTGAAGTCCTGAGCTGTTGTCTCACCTCATAAAAAGAAGAAATCTTTTCCCTCACCTTCAATGTTGTCACTATCAGAATGGTGGCATTCACTATCTTCTAGATCTGTTTGTTAGTGGCCTGCTCAGCCAGGGCCCCCAGGGATACACATTGTTATCTCTGCGGTCTACAGTATCTCCTCCGAACTTAGCAACTTGAATTACTGGAGTTCTGTATGAAACTTTTCACTGCAGCATCCAAAGGACTGGACACTTTCAGACACTAGGAATTACCAGAGGGAGACTATAAGGACAAAGGTGAGTATTTTAAAGCTCCTTTTAGTCCATTTGGCTACCCATCTAACAAGGAATTCTTCTGCTCTCTACTTCACCCTGAGAATTAAAATAAAGCACCAGATACAAGTGGAAGCCAATTCCAACTTTGCTTCTGCCCCACTCCCACCCACCCCAAAAACTCTAGAGAAGGATTCAAAGCTGGAAAAAGTCTCATGAAATGATCTGGCACAAACTGGACCACTGATGACCAAGACTTGATCCAAGCTCAACCGATTGCATCCCATGAGCTATGGGATGCCATTGCCAGAACTATGATTTACACAGGCATACATTTTTTTCCCTTCTGTACCTTATAGTACTTCTAGGACTACATTACAATACCTGAGTGCCTTACATTCTATGACACATTAATGCTAACAATATCTCTGTGAGGGATGGAGGTGCCATAATTCTCATTTCATAGATGGGTAACTGGGGCACATTACAGACTAGGGCCTTGTCTAAGAGTTAACATCAGCAGGTAAGACTCCAGCTGGAGACTGCTACAACAGGGATGATTATATCAGCATATTAGAAAATTCCTCAGTGCAGCCACTACCCTCCATAACATCCACGGTGTTACAAGGGAAGCAATAGAGAAGAACCTCCTACACCCGGGCTTGGTCCTGTTTCAACTCCTGAGCCAACCTTCCTCTTGTATGTCATAACATCAATGAAACCAGTCTCACAGGACCTCTTCTGAGAATACCTGCCACAGCACAGCAGAAAGCTGGCATGAAGAGGCTTCAGCCTCCATGACTCAGTACTGTTGTGGCAGCAGGGAGCCCTCTGCTGCTGTTTCCTTTGTCATCTCTGAGCACACATCTCAGGCATCAGCACTCGTGGCTCTCTCTTGTGAAGACGAGGCCTTGGGATACTGCACTCCAAGGATTATTGTTATAATTCTACCTGATTGAAAGAGTCTGGACAACTGTGGTCCTTCTTTTGGGGGTGTTTTAATAACTACATGCAGTGGAAAAGGAGTCCTCAAAAATCTAAGGGGGTCAGGATTTAGGATTTTTTTTTCCCTCTTGCAATAACAAATGTAATAGGGATAATCTTACTTGGAAACAAAAGGCAATTTTCAAAAATACCTAGTTTACAAAGCCTTATCACATTTTGATGAGTGATGGCCCTAGCTTTTTCAGATTCCTGCTCCCCACAGTGGTCCTGGGTCTCATACAACTCCTTCTCTTTTGAAGGATGGTCCCTTTAGTCCCATTAGGGTCTACTGTTCCTCTCTGTTGGCAGGCTTTCTACTACTCTGGTCCAAACCAGATTTATAGGTTGGCCAGAGAGAGGGAAAATCTTCAAAGCTAATAATGCTGGCATTATCCCTCCATAATCCTTCCCAGTATGAATATTACATTTGCTGTTTTCCAGTCAGATGGTACCACTGTTGGCTCAGATGGTTTATTAAAACTTCTTTCTACTGGACCTGTTCTGTCATGCAACATTTCTTGTACAATTTTGGGATAGAAATCTAGTCCTGCTAACCTGATATTATCTTATTTGCTTCCAACCCAGATGAATACATTGCTGTTTCAGGTCCTCATTCCCAGTAGTTATTTTGCTTTTGCCTCCATATTTTGTAGCAGCATCCTTCCTGAAAACTAGTAGAAATTATTCATAAAGATTTTGAGATCTACCCAGAGAAGCTTCTGAGTTTTCTGAAAGATGCATGATTTGAAACATTTTTTTCTGCTTCTGCAGAATTAAAGCAGTATATTTTGACAGTAGACATCCCTATAAGCACACTATCATACAGTTCACATCACAGCTCCAAATTCATCAGAAACACCAGGCTATCTGAATGCTTTCTTTAGAGCATCTGGGAAAAAAAAAAAAAAAAAAAAGACAGAAACACAAAGCTTTTTTTCACTCAGAAGACTGTAAGTTAAGAATACTACCACTGTCATCACCAGCATGATCATTTTGGTTCTGGGTTGGCTCTGCTTTCAGATACTTAAAAGCATGAACTAAAATACAAAACTATCAAATAGCAAACTATAAGCATGTGAAACAGAAATCTCACAAGGAGACAAAATTCAAGTTGGGGTTGCTATAAGTAGGCTTACAAAAGCTGTTGGCTCAATACTTTCAAAAATTTTGCAGAAAATAGGGGTATGGCAGATTCCCATTTTCCAAAGGTTAAGTATCTTTTTACTGAAAAAAAAATAAATATATATAAACACATTCTTTATTGATGTTACCGGGATGATTTAATTCAGCTACTTATTTTATATACTTGATTAATACAGGGACAAATATTTATACTCAGAAATATGCTCAAGCTTGAGAAAAATAATTGAAATAGCAATATATTAATAAGTATTACTGGTATGGAATCATTCGAAGAAAATACCTATAACAATATAGCCAATCCTTAATTAATAAAAAAGAGGAAAATAAAAAATAGCTGAGCCCAAAGCAATAATATACATTTATCTCTCTTTTATGCATGAGATAATAATTATTGTGATTATATAAATGCTTTGCTTTTTGAATTTTTGTTTCTTTAAAAAAGGTGTCAGTAATTAAAAAACCTGGGACCAAATTTCCTTGAAAGGTTCATGAACATTTTGTCAGATCTGATGTGAATTTCAAGTTTCAGATGAAAATGAAAACCCTAACATGTTTCATGTAGCTTTTTGTTTCATCACAAACATTTCTCATAGCTTCAGTAGCTAAGCAAGAACCCCTTTAGCATTAGCTTTCTTAATCAGACTGCTACACACATACTGCAATTTCTTTTTCTGCAGGAATCTCATAGATTCTCTCATCCATTTCTTTGTCAGAAAAGTAAGTTTTGACACTTACACCAATTCCTTACATGAATCCCTTGGGTAAATAAAAGTGACTAGCTGCTCCAGGAAAAAAAAAAAAAAAAAAGAAAGAGTCAAAGCACCTGGAAATCCTAGATAAAGTACATGGGATTGTATGAATAGTGCTTTGCTCCATGTTGCAGGTTGTCTTTATTTTTAGGTGCTGTAATATGACTCTTACTCTATTAAGCAAGCAGCCCTGGAGGGAAACAATAGAACTCCAGTATTTTCTGGCTTTACATAAGCATACCCAGAGTATTTCCAAACCTTGCAGTTAGATAGGGATGGAGGCTACAAAATTTAGTAGATTTTCAAGCAGAACCAACCAACCCAAAGGTGTGTGGTCAAATCATACCTTTAAATTCTAAGTTATAGAGATAACAGGGTTGCATGAATAGCTTCAGGTAGAACGCAGAAGAGGTTGCACCCGTCACAATTCTGCAGGAGCAAAGCTGAAGCATCCTTTAATGCCATTGTGAAATGAAGTCAGAAGTTCAAGAGAAGCCTACAAAGCCTAAAACTTTGCAGCTATAATAGTGACTGGATGCTTTGTGGACATGCTATCTATCAAATATAGTATCAAATTCAGCAGTGTTTATGGTATGATACATTCAGCCTCTGCTCAAAAGCGTTATTGTTTGTAAGAAACTGGGTTTCCAAGACTTGGATGTCAGTGCCTGACAGGCATTTCAAGTGTAGCTCCAATTTCCATCAAGTTCTCACAGATTAATCTGGAACAAACTAAAACTTTAGGCAAGCTTGGATCAGGCTGCTAATCCTCCCAAGATGCAGGGTTGGGGGACAAAGTACAGTAATAATTCAAAATGATGAAAGCAATGCCTTAGCAGGTAGTTCCAGTTTTCTTGCCACCTATTTTCAGCCCAACAAAGGCTACTACCAGTCCAGTTTTGTTAACTCAGTGATTTTAATAGACCTGAAGAGCCAAAAGAAAGCAGCAGTTCTGTGTTTCATTTTATTTTATGTAAATGTCATGTCAAAACTGAAATTTTCCATGGTAAACAATATAAATTAACTCAAAGAAGTTTGGAAAATGAGCTTAAAAATAATTAAAACAATATGTATCATTACAGAAATCAAGTAAATCTGCAGTATTTTGTGTTTGTAGCAGAATCAGTCATGTATTCTTCAGGAGAAAACCTAAAGACAAATAATAGCCTTTACTAGACCAAATAGTGTAGCTGGAAAAGCTAGATCAACTTCTGGGCACTCAGCCATTCTTCAGGACTGAAGAATAACAACAGCGTATTTTTTCTTTGCCAAAAAAGGAGTGAAAAAAAGTTGGAGGTTCATTTAAACACCTTTACCCAAACTGGCCCTGAAGCAGCCTCCATTTCCTTTATTAGAATTATTTACTGGGAGACTGGAGAACTTGGCCCCACGTGTGCTCTCTTTGTTGGGCCTTCAGAAGCAGTTGACCCTACCTCACTGGGAAGGAAAAGCACTCCTGCTGTATGTATGCAGGTACCCTTGCAAAGCAGAGAAGGTGACAACCCTTGTGTCTTGGTGAACGGCTGCACATGAAAGCAAAGATGTTATGTTCTGTTAAGACAAAAATATGGCAGTCTTAATCTTCACCTGGTTTGGCAACCCAACCATCAAATGAGAGGAGGGATTTAGAGTAAAAATAGAAATGGTTCAGCCACTACATTAAAAACCACAAGACCTATTAAATGGAGTTTCTAATAAAATTTTTTCCTAACTGGTTAATTGCAGTTGCTAAATGATTTCTTTTTATAGTAAAAGCTTTATAATTAACAAGCCAGACATTGATTTCTAGTCATTATCAATTTCTCTATGATTATTATTGCTTCTATAATAATCTTCACTGTATTAACATAGATTAAGAAGCTCTTTAAAATAGAGCAGCTTCATTAGCTCCTTCTATCACAGGAGGACCTGCAGAACTCAGCACTCCAGTTAACCACCACGCAGAAGCTGAAAATAAATGCCGCAAGACTATTTCCTAGGGGCTGATGTGCACAAAGAAGTGTGAGAAACCTCAGTGCTCAACTCCGAGCACTTAACTCCCACTCAGTAAAGCTTCTGAAATCATTAACTTGGACAGCCATGTTAACAATATTTCTGTGTTAATCTTTATTGCTACATTAATGAAACGTCTTTTATCCTATGCACCTAATATATTTGAAAAACTGTAAATCCAATTGCAAAACTGGAATAATTTCAGCTGGGTAAATGAAAGCATGGTACAACAGCTTTTGAAAACACAGCAATGTAATGAAGCACAGCAGAGGGGAAGAATAGCTCATCCGGTGTAAACCTCCTGGCTTTCAGGCCTAGAATACACCAACTGAAGTAGGAATCAGGATGGCATCTGAGACGCATGCTTTTGCTCTTGTGGAATGTGCCAGGGAATCTTTACAGACTGAGCAACTATTTCTCATCCAAAAGTATTGGATCAGTTTTGCCTGATCTTTTCCATGGAGATACGCTAAGTCTGATAATAGCTATGGCTGTCCTTTGGACACACACAGACCACTCATTTCTGTCTGGAAATAACAGAATTCAATACAAGTTTAAGTGCACTTTGGGTTTGCTCATTTGTAAAGTTATACTGACTATTTTGTACTTAGATTTTGAAGTACAATTAATATCGCTGCAAAGAAGTCACATAGGGTGTTGGCAATGGGACAATATTTTTGTGAGTTATGGAGGAGTTTTATTTCAGATATAGTCCACAGACCGTTTATTTCATGAAATAAAATATCATCTAATTACTTGTATTTTGGGTGACTGTTCTTCTCAAACATTCCAAGTGATCTCACTCAACTTTCCTTCATGAATTCACAGAAGAAACAAAAGCCAGGGCTCAATGCAAAAGGGTTTTGAAAATGTTGTATGATGTTTTATACAATGAATATAACAAATAGAAGAAAAAACCCTATGGAACTCTTTGATACCTCAAAAGCTTACAACACATGGACCTGCACTTCTCAACAGCTGCAAATCTGTCAAGATATGAAGATTTGGTTTGGCTTGTCACCAAGACTGAGAATAGCTGGGCAGTCTAGAGTTTTTTAAATGCTGAAACCGAGCTGAGTTCAGACTTGAACTCAACCACACACATTCCTTAGCTTTAAAGTAAACCTAAGCTAATTATGAATTTATCAAGATCCACAGATGAACTTGAGGTACTTTTCAACAACAACAACAACAACAACAACAAAAGGAAGCTTTCTTGAATAAAGCCTTCAAGAAGGAAGAAGGTGGAACTGATCATTCATTTTTCCAGAAATTTTGAGTTGGTGGTCAGCAGGTAGAAATAGTAATAATAATAATAATAGTAATAATAGTAATAATAATAATAATAATAATAATAAACTCATGGTATTACACAAAGATTTGTTTGTTTGAATAACATTTTTCAGATGCAGCACAGTGCCTTAAGAGCCCAAACCCATGGGAGAGCATGTTAAGTGCACCTATGGCATGCAAGACTGTGCAGAAACAGCACAGCAACGTGCTACTTTGTTTTGCTGTGACGGAAGCTTAATTTGTCTGAACAGTTTCATGTTAACCTGGATACAAGCATCATGCCAACTGCATGAATTGGTCTGTGGCCATACACAGACACACACCTGTTAGTGCATTACGTGAACAGCAATGAACACAGCACCAGACGGTGCTAAGGGTCAAGGCAGGCACAATCATCTCAGTTTCTGCCCTTGCAAATCCACCCTTAATACTACTTCCAGGACCTGAACTAATATCTTTGTGCAGTAATGCATTTTCTGATAGAGACCAGCCTGTTCAGAGCTAGGCTGGGATTTCTAATACATATATCGTGTGGTGTAAGCATACCCTAAGATCCTCCACCACCCTGCCTGCTTTTAAATTTTTTTAAAACAAGCCTCTCATCCATATCATAAGACATGGAGATTCATATTTTGTGGTCTTTATTCATAATGCTCAACTGAAATTTGATTTACAAAAAGTGAAACTTTGCTATGCAACAGTACAAAAAATTAAAATTAATTGATCTGACCATAGTCATCAGTGAACAACTGAAGAGGTTGTAACCAAGGAATTGTCATGCCTTTTGAAAACTGTCTGGATAAACTTAATAGATACATACAGCAATATGATCTAAGGGAATACATGCATTCATTTCCCTCTTCCATTCACCTAAGAGGGTACTGAAACTTTTATCTGATGCCACATTAAGGTGTAATGTGCTCTGATATGCAACAGATAAGGAATTCCCCAAACTTTCTTTGATGTCCTTCAGTTCATGTTTCCATCAAATAATTCACTATGCAAAGAATACATACAGAAATTACTAGTCTTTGTAACTAAGCAATTGTTTTAGACCAAAAACATGCCATGTCTTTTGCATCTTCAATCTTTTTTTTTTTTTTTTTTNTTTATGTATCTGATCTAGAGGGGAAAATTGTGCATATTCATCTGAAAAACTTATGGAGTGAGAAATCAAACCTGAGAACAAAGTCCAAGTCTTTCATCCTGTAATACAGAGAACATCAAAGGGCCACACCTATGAAAATATTAATTCTCCTCTAAACTTTTTGTCCCAAGGCCACTACAAATCTCTCTCCTCTTGTCTGATTTATGTTTCAACAATGTTTTCAATATCCCTCTACAGCTCAACATCTATTGAGCAAATACTCTAGAAGTGTTGCAGAGAATTGTTATGTCCTAATACAGCATATATAGAATAATAAATATATTGAAACTAATCTATTTTCTCAGATATGAAGAGTACATGAATGTAATTGCTATTCTAATTTATGACAAATACCCTGTGGCTACAGTAACTAGGGCCCTGCACTGTAACATAAAGAAGAGCTTTGCATCTTCAACATCTCATTGAATACGGCTGTGCACTGCCTTCTCTAAATTCAGCACAAAGCTAGTTTAGATTCACACTGTAGTACTCAGTATGCAAGCATTTCTTGTAAATGTTTCAGAGCAAATTCATCTCGGTCCAACTCTATTAACTTCTTGAGAGACATCTATGCTTTAACAGAGAGTGGATTAAAGCAATTAAAAACTCAAGGCATGTAATGGTATGGGTGTCCTGTTATGCTAATATCCCACCTTCTCCCCACTGGAAAGCAAATGGCCAGGCTGTGATCCCCCTGTTGCCCCAGGTAAAAGCAGCAGCGGTAGTAACTCTGCTTGCATTTCTTGGTCATGAAGTTAATACTCCATTGTAATGATTTTCACTTTTGTGTAGGAAGAAACAGTTTGACATGAATATATTGGTCATTCTCAGGACATGCTTAGAAGACTGTCTTTACAACTACCAAGAACAGTAAAACTAATTAAGATGAATTGCTAGCTGTCTTGAGATCAATGATCTCTGATGGCTTCAGGTTTGTAATGATTTAAACCGCAACAAACTACAACATTAAAAACACAAGATAAACTTAGATTCTGACCTGAAACCCACATACCTCCCGATTTGAGGAGGTAGAAACATACGATACTCATGCCTTAATCTACCTGTGCTTTGATTCTGTATATTCACTGGTGCTAGTTCTCCTTTCTGCATTCCATATTTATTTATTCTATACATAATTCTTAATGCAAACCCAGATCCAACAGAATGACAGAGACTGTTTTGAAATCCATTTCTGAACTTCACAACTAGACTTGCTTTGCTAATACAGAACTCAAATCTAAAGCCCACAAGCTTTGGAGAAGCTAGCATTAGGTTCAGCTGTGGCTACCAAATTTCCTGTGGTTCATGAAAGTCACTCATGCATACTCCATTCCTCACCCCCTAAATTCCAATTAGATCTGAACTTTACAAGATGAAAGTGTAGAATAATTTGCAGGATCAGAAAATTAGACTTTAGGCCCTGTGCATCAAACAATCTGGGTCTCTAGGTATTTTTTTCATCTAAGCATAGTATGCTCTGACAGATCTTAACATATGTGATAACAAATAATTTATTTTATAGTCATATGAGTCATGAAAGTTGTAATAAATGAACTTAATAAAAATACCCTGTCAATATATATAAAAGATTATTTTGAAGAGGAATCTTGAAGTAGGATCAGAAGATGGACTTCATCAGCAAAATTGTAAAGGAATCAGAAGTAAGAGCGACTAACAAAAAGGACATGGATTCAAAATATTTTATCCATGGGTGGGTAGTTGGTCAAACTTCACAACAGGATATCCATGAAAAAGTTATTCTGCCTTGAAATACTTCTGTGTCGTGTGCTTGTAACACAAGTTGCCTTGAGATCACTAGTCAGATCAACTTGCTGACTGTCAAAGAGATGTTGCAGTAGCTTTTGGTGTGTACTAATAGTAAGGAATAAAATAGCAGGCAGGCTATTGTGCTTTAGACCAGAGGACCTCTACAAGCTTTTACAATTCTTTGGTGGCAAAACCTTCTGGGCCCTTATTCATTGGCAGATTTATCCTAGTATTTCCTTTTTTCTCTCTCTTCCTGTGTCCGCCCACCCACACTCAATTATTCACCAGTTCTGGTTCAGCTGAAAGAAATCCTGGAGGTGCCTTGAAGGACAATTTGGGATAACCACATAAAGAAGTCCCTTTGCTCAGGTGCTCTGAGAACTGCTACCGTACAATAATCCCAAGCTGCAAAGACACAGGTTTATGGTGCAGTATCTCCCTGACATTATTTATATTGATGGAAATAAACTAATTTATACTGCATGAAGCTAAAGTAACTGAATTTTGCATGAGCTGCAGGATGAACTGGGAAGTGAAATCCATACTCCAATCTGAGACAAGGACTTGCCCTTTTCCTGAGAGTACATCAGATACTCCAAGCACTGGACTGGAGGAGTGCGTGCCTGTCTATTTGCAAAGTGTGGTGATGAAGAGACCTAAATGAGAGGGGTCTCACAGTCTCTCCACCAACACACCACATCAACATGTAGGCCCCCTCACCCAATACCATGCTCCCACGGTCCCTGCTCTGCCATACACCAGTGGTCCTCTGTGTAGTTGTTTTGGACCCTGGTTCCAGAATCAGAGCTCTGTCTGGACTCTAATACTGGCCTACCTTCTACCCATCTATACCTCATTTACAAAAGGTCATCTTGTATTTGATCTTTTGCTATTTTGATATAAATATGTATTTAAGCTAAGCATTGTATGAATCTAACCAGAATTCATTTTATTTCATAGTTAGATGCCAACACCTCTTCAAACATCAAAAATGCTAGGAAGTTGTATTCAGTTGGCTACATTTGGCAGACACAAGCACAAACATGAATTATCAATGATACAGGCATTTTCATGAGAGAAGTGCACAAAAATGTCTCAGAAGGAGGATAGCTGTAATTTCCTAAATTTTGAAAAGCTAGATAATAGTCCTAACAGCATTGATGACACATGACATATCAATGGACAAGCTCAGAAAAAAAAAAAAAAATATATATATATATATATATTATAAAATCTAGTGGATTCCACCATATTTCATCTGCTTTAGTACCATGACTACTGTCTCTGTGTCTTTTGTTCTGACAGCATTCACAATAACATAGTTAAGTATTTCCATTAATCTTCTTAGGTTTGGGAATTCAGTATTTTCATTTCCAGTATGTAAAGTTGTTTTCGGAGAGAATTTAGGAACACCAAAAGGTCGATCATTAATTTTAGCATCAGCCAAACTAGATGAGAGAATTGTAAAGGAAAACCCATGGAAAAGATATTAAGATTAATTACCAGTAGTCTGTACAAGAAAGTCATGTCCCTCAAATCTTTCAAAATGAACATATCAGGAGGATGGCAGTGAAGGTATGCACTGAAAAAATCAATTTGGCTTTCACAGATTCTTAGACAAGTCCCTCACAAGAAGGAATCTAGGTATGGGTTAATATATAAAATATACCAATTTAAAGTTGACTTTCAAAAAAGCCACAATTAGTAAGCTCTAGTTTTTAATCTGGAGCTCCTCTAGCTGACGAAGGCTGGAAGAAAACAGCCCTTGTATCCTTGCTGCCAGAGAAGTCCCTTATGCTCACTAGCTGCTAGGGTGAGCCTGAACATCCTGCAAGCTGCTTGCATGTGTAGTGGAGAGCTGATACAAGGGGAGGGTGACTGCAGGATCAGAGAAGGCAACAGAAACCTGCCAGAGACTCTTACTAGATCGTCGCTTTAACACAAGGAGTGTTAAATGTTCCTTGGCTGCTCTTGAAGCCCAACACTTTGTAACTGGAATTCATTCTGATAAATATCAGATAGAACATGCATATTTAAAGCAAAAGATATTGAAGATGAGAGGACACTTAAATGAAAAGATAAGAATACATATTTATTCGCAAGTATCTAAAAATATTTTGCTTGAGAGGTGCAGATTGTTTGAAATTTTTCTGCTCTTGTCCTGTGGTATTAAATCTGAAGTCGATTTTACTAGCACAACGGAACTAGTGTCATTATTTCACTAATTAGTCCCATTTCTGCTGTTAGCACTGAAAACACTGGCTTTTTTTCCCAGTTTGCCTCCTTCAAAGACATGCCAGATGAGTTCAGGCTCTGTTTTGAGACTGTAAATTAATAGCAGTATTTTGATCAAGCTGCATTTAAAATGACTATGATCACTTAAAAAGCATGCTAATTCCAGGCTGCTGAAATGAATGGCTGATGCTCTTCAACTTTCTTTTTCCAGTGGGCAGCCACAGATACACAAGACTACGAACAAAAACCAGAGAGACGTTATCTGTCCATGGTAATGTCAAGCAGCAAATAACTTGAGTTCTGTAATATATATTTTTTTCCAGAGTAAACACAGAAACTGACAGTCTGTTTTGCTTTACATTTCTTTTCTCTATCGACTGTAAAAACCACCCATTGTGCTTGGGTATCATACAGTGCGTATGGTATGCAGGATCACACACTGTTCCGAAAACCCTGCCCATAGCTCAGTGTAACAAGATGAGTTATGGATAGAGTGATAATCTTACAGGAACTGAATTTTCTTTGCTTTTGTGGGCTTCAGATAGACTCTTAAAAGAGCACTGTGTTAACATAGTTCGCAAGAGGTACACATACTTAGTCACAGAAAAGCTACAGTATAGTTAAACCTTAGCCGTGTTATTTTAACTATTAAAAGTCAGGGAAAGAGGAGAGAAAACATCTACCATCACAGAGCATCTATGGTACCAAAGCTCTATTCTGTCATTAACACGGGCTGCTTACCTCTCTCTCATATTCACCTTCCCTTTATCTTATATGAAGGAAGTAATGGAGGGAAATGTCAATTTTTGAAGAAACATTTGAGACTTGTGATGAAAAGCTGAATTTTCTTTTTAAGCAAGAAACATTTTTTCCCCAGATGAGGTGTTTTTTCCTTCTTGTTTCTGTTTTTCATTTTATAATTTGTTTTTTGTTTTGTTTTGTTTTTGGTTTTGTTTTTTAATCTTTTTTTAGCAGAAATGATTAAAGTACTGCCTCCTAGCTTTGCTAGACAATGCAGAATTTCTTCTGACAACTCTGGAACATTTGATGTTGGCAACAGCTACATAATAAACACTGTACTTGAGAATATATGCTATAAAAACGAGGGTGTGGTGGGGCTTTCTGGAAGTAAATACTTGCATAAAGTATAGAAAAGAGATTGTTTCTTTAACATAAACTACAACCACCTAGGAGGATGCCCGAGTTCCACTTAAACCCCACTTTAGGGTTCCAGTAAGATTGTTCTTGAAACAATACCTAACTCATCTTTTTTCTCTTTTCCTTTCTCCCTTTAGTGTTTCTCCATAAACTTGGCTGAAACCTGGGGGTCAAAAGCAAGCATTTAATTTGCTTTATAAGAAACAAACTAATGGTGAGGGTCTGGGGGAATAAATATACTGGTCGACTTGCTGAGAGCTAGGAAGTTTTTAGCCTGATTCTTGTAGATCTCTATTATGGACTTTTCTTAATGTCTGAAAATAATGCTCCTGCACTAGTGTTGAAGCAGAGATGTGCATGTGCAATGACGATGTATGCCTACTGTTGCCTCTGAGTGGTGGTACGCGCTTTTCTGGCTGGGTCCCCCTGCAGGAGGAATTGCCAACACACAGCATGATCACATCAGTATTTTGGATGCAATGTCACTAAACACTATGCAGTGAAATTCCTTCAACCAGAGGAACAACTTTGTCTCAGGAATCGACTCCAGTCAGAGACCAAAGCAAAAGACAAAACAAAACACTTTATTCAAGTTCCCACTTTTCAAAGTTGTCACTGCACACAACCACACACAATTAAACCAAAGGAAATCTTGTACAACAAAAATGACAGATACCTTAAATCTTTCCAAAGGTAAAAGCCAAGCTCTCAAACTTCAGCAGGTCCAAGATTTCATCTACATCTTTCTGATATGCAGTATTTGGCTAACAGAAGAAGAAAATACAACTTGGAGAAATAGGTGCAATAGTATAAGCTACCATAGCTCAGCCATCAATTCCACTGTAAACACATCCAGCTGATACCAAAGATGGCATAAATAACGTCGGCTCAAATGTGTTTTAGCAGCAGTTTTTGTCTGGACAGGGCTTGGTTTGCTTCCAGCTCATATTTGAGCCTGCAGATATTGCCAAGCCTAGTGCTGCACAGACCAAAACGACATACCCCAAAGCATTCCTCTCACCTACAGGCTTAGGAGCAAAAACAGGCAAGAACTTAACTTTTCACTTCAGGCCCTTGAGTCAGTGAAAAACATTATAGTGTTCTCTAAATATTTGGATGCTTTCAAGTTACTTACCAGTATTTGAAGCACATTCAAACCCACTAGTCCGAGAAATGGCCAGTGCTGTTTCTGGAACAGTCAAATGTAAAACACATTGTTGTAACTGCGACGGCTTATTTCAGCCTATCAAACAAACTACTGAAAATCTTGGTATCTGTAGCTCAGTGATACTGCTAGGAGAAAGGACTGCAAACAAAATTTAACAATAATAATCTAATACCTTGAAAGACAAGACTGAGTGATTCCCTAGGTCACTAAGTCTATTTTTCTCTTATTAAAAAAAAATAAAAAAATCCTGTATGCTAAGTGATCACACTCCATCATAAAACAGCGTCAGTCAGAGTGTATTTCCTCACATCCTGTTGAAGTCTGTTCTAGAGCTCCATTTCACATATTTTCACACCAATTTTATTCAGGGTTAGTTTATTTACATTTCTTAGCACAGCCAATCCTGCCCATCAGCCTAAACTGTGCTTTTTCTCCTGGACATTTATCTCTTGGTTGTAATGTTCTAAGCTAAAATCCACTGAAATGTGTTCTTTTTGGTTGTAAATCCACAGCAGATTTTGAGTCACCTAGTTATGCCATTATGCCCTTCTGGAGCTGCCACTCAGCATGAGAACACGGCCACAATACACTTCTCTTCATGGCCTGACAAGTACTTTTCCCTAATAGGAGGTTTCTTTCCAAGCTGGAAAGCCCACATGCGTTCATAAAATGCACATAGACCGTAAGACACACACACACACACACAAATAAAATACAAAAGAATTATGCAGTTGTGAAGAAGCTTAATAACTAGGACTAAGCACTCAATGGAGATAAGAGGAAGGACAATGCTTAAAATCTGTGAAACCCTAACATAAATCAACAAGACTAAAAGCTGCACAGTTGCAAGAATTCCACCAGGAAAACTCAGTGAGCATAAACCAAGTCCTTGCAGAAATAATTGCAGCACTGGGGCCACAGTCAATTTAGTGAAGTGAGGCAACGTGGCAGAGGCAGTGCAGAGAGCAGCAAGCGCAACCAGACAATCGGAGGTGAGCAACCAGCAGGATGAGAGCTGATCAAAATGAAGGGGCAATGGAGAGATGCTTTATTTCTGTTCCCTTTGGGCACGTCTATTCCTGACGTCTGAAGTTCAAAGCAGTTTCACAGAATCATAGAATAACCCAAGTTGGAAGGGACCTACATGGAGTTCAACTCCTGGCTCCACACAGGACCACCCAAAAATCAGACCATGTGTCTGAGAGCGTTGTCCAAATGCTTCTTGAATCCTGGCAGGCTCAGTGCTGTGACCACTGCCCTGGGGAGCCTGTTCCAGTGCCCGACCACAACCTCAGTGAAGAACCTTTTCCTAACACCCAGCCTGACCTTCCCCTGTCACAGCTCCATGCCGTTCCCTCAGGTCCTGTCGCTGTCACCAGAGAGCAGAGATCAGCGCCTGCCCCTGCGCTCCCCTCGTGAGGAAGCTGCAGGCCGCCATGAGGCCTCCCCTCAGCCTCCTCTTCTCTGGGCTGAACAAACCAAGTGACCTCAGCTGCTCCTCATCGGTCTTCAACTTTAGACCCTTCACAATCTTCATAGCCCTCCTTCGGACATTCTCTAATAGTTTTATGTCCTTCATATATTGGCTGGTCCCCACTCATCTAACCTTTGTAACACCCTGTAAAGCCCAGCTGCCAATGAGAGATAAATTTTAGCTGCTGAAAATGCATATACTCCTGAAACAAATTGAAGTACACCAATTTGCAGTCACCTCACCCTAGAATGTAACAGCCATTGAGATATTGTTACAGTTTGCCATAAACCATATGCTTAGCTTGCTTATAGCTTCCCAAAGAAATTGTTACCTTTCTCCTTTTGGGAATGCTAGGCCTCTTTAAGAATCCTGAAATGTATTGTTTTTCTTTTTCCTCCTCAAAGAGTTCTTAAGCTTAACAGCAGTACCACATTTCTAATTAAATGGACAGATAGGATGCTGATAAAATCTGCTTTCTGTAATAAAAACTATTGATATTGTTGACCTGACAGATTATCTGCAATAGACAGAGCACAATGGCCAAATCTAAAAGGCAAGGGAGGAAGAGCAGCTTAGCACAAGAATATATTATATTATTATCTGTCCTTCTGCCTCTTGGAATTAAGAATTATTACAGAAATTATCAGTCATCTCTGCTTCTTTTTCTCCCATATGGAACAGAAACAGTGATTGAATGTCACAAAGAACTTTGATCATTTTTTTTCTCGATACAATGACTTTGTAAGGTGAGCTTCTTTTTTTTTTTTTTTATGGTAGTATCTCTTAGAGGAATCCCCAAGATTTATGACAGCAGATGCCATTTTTCAAAATTTTTGTCCCATGTTGTATTGAGCAAAACTTAAAATATCAAAAGAATATCCCTAATAATAATTGACATTTCTTACAAAGCTTTTTTATTCAAAAATCTTAACACTCCTATCATAGCCCAATACTGACCACTTAAAAGTTACTGGTTTTGTGAAGGTTGTAGTAAAACAAAACTAAACACTGTCTCTGTGAATTAAGGTCGTATAATTGCTTAGTGAATACCTACTCAACAGTTTTACTACTATTCTTAAAAGATAAAATAAAATAAAAATCAAAAGTGTCATATACTTTGCTTACTTCAAAGCATCTGTGTAGAAACACTGGTTATGTTTTGGTGTCTCAGAAAACAAATAAACTGAAGTTTCAACTTGACCCTTCATGCAAGTACTCAAGAGAGATTAGGAATAAATTTTTCCACATGGCATTGTTTTTATAGCCGGAGTAAACTAGCCAGAGTCTGTTGATTTTAGGGGAACTCTGTTCATTTACACCATTAAGATGGCCTCAGGCCTACCTCAGCTTTCCTCTCCAGGCTGCAGTATCCGCTATCTACCCATTCCAAACAGAAGCGATGTAAGCTGCCTCTGCCACTCAATTTTGTGCATTTCTGGATGTTTGGAGGTCATGACAAAGACAACAGTCATCTACTTATCCCTAGTTACTGAATTTCCAGAGGTAAACAAGCAAGCAAACAAAATGCTACTGTAGTAGATTTAATCTCTGCGTTTTGTTCCCTATTCCAAACAGCAGTGCGTTATTTTCAGATGCTGGTCAACACCATTTGCCAAGAATTCAACACTCAGGAGTTAGCTAAATGCTTTCGCCTGAAAGACATCCAGTCTTTTTTTTTTTAAACTCTTAAGGGAGGGTTTATTTGCATTTTCCAGTAATCACATGAGTCAAGGAACATGGGCTTTAAGAGAGGAAAAAGTAACCAAATGACTTGACATATAGCTATGTGGAACCCTTGTATCAGGATTAGAGTTTAATTTTCTTTGTGCAGTGGTTCTACGCACACACACAAAAAAAAAATTACTGCAGATGTAGGAATCAAAACATAAAGTTAAGAAAGCCCAGATGTGTACTACATGTACTTCAAATTCCTGTGCCTTTAAGAAAACCATTGCAGAAATGCAATGGAAATATATTTAATTTTTTACCAATTTTTCATTACCTCTTCCTGAAAGATGTTTTCTTTTCACGATATGAACAAAAAAAGTTAATTTTAAATCAGATTAAAAAAAAAAAATCAGTTTATTGTAATACATAGAATTTCCCAATAGCCATTTCATCTTAATTGTCTGTAATATCCCTCATACTTCATGATAGGTTCTCCTGTCACCTAATATGTACTATTTTTTTAAATTAAGCAGAACACTGGTAATATACCTTGTTTGTTCATGATACTCAGTAAGCATGGTTTATTTTCTTTGCAGCTATTTTTATTTTATATGATGTCATTTCTCCCGAATTTCCTGTTTCTGCATCTTAAAGTTAACTTCCAGGTCATTTCTAGGCTAAAAAATGTCTGCCTATGCTCCTCTCAAATTTTAGTGTGCTAGATCTCCAACACCTGCCTCACATTCTTCCCAACATCCAGAGTTTCAAATAGCTGCCCTTCTGCCAGAATCCTGACTGGCTGTTTTAAGGTGAAAGTTTGCTGCCCATTTTTTTTTGTCTCTACTGATGCAAAAACACTGGTGTGCTTATAAAAATGTATTACAACATTTTCTGCTGTTACTCAAATTACTCAAAATCTCTGTTATTTAGGTGAAAGCATCTGTCAATTGTGTAACGGCTTGATACTTGCTCATATTAAACAGTGTTCTTGGGTTACACTTATTTCCCCAAGCATATCCAGCCTCATCTGCCTCATGAATGTAATTAACATCATTTTTCTAAATTCATAGGTTGATGACCTTTCAGTGACTTGTGGCTGAAACATCATATTTTATTTTTCTTCCTGTTATCAGCCATATAAAATGAATGGTATATTGAATGTCAGGGCAATAGCTGAAAACAAGAACTTGTTTCAAGATAGGAGCTCAACAGACACTTGAAGGGTCAAACTGTACAAAGAAAGGCCTCTGGGTGACTTCTGATGGAAATTGGGTCACTGTTCTGATACTCTGCAGCTCCTAATGAATATATCATATTTTACAATTCCAGTACGATGTGAACATGGCCCTGAACTGCCATTTTGTAAAATATTGTTCTCTCATTAATACCGATTTTACTGTATTAAGGTGATTTTCAATACTTACGCAAATGTGTTTTTCGTGACAGACCTGTAAAAACAGGTTTTCAAGATCAACAAAAATGGTATGTGAAGTCGTATTAACTCAAAGAATTGAGTCTTTCCACTAGAGCCCCACCAATTAATTCAATATTAGTCCTCTGGATGTATGGGATTAATTATCTACTGGGTCAGCACATAAAAATATAATAACTGTGCTTTGTTCACAACTGTGAAACATTGTGAAGCCAAAGTGATGCTTTTGATGCTGGGGAACATTTATGAATTAATATGAAATAGTTAGCAGATGATTTTTTAATTTTTATTTCTATGTAACTATATATTAAGGGTATACTTAAGATATGGATCACAGTCAACCACATCAATACTTCAGTAAGTGGTGCATTATTTACTACATAAAAGGAAAAAAAGGAATATGCAGCTATGGATATTTGAACCCTTGGAATAGTTAACCAATTGCTGAATTCTGAAAGTGATTACCTTGATTCACTCTTTATCAGTGACACAGAGTAGAAGACAACAGTTAGATTTTGAAGTATGATGTCACTTTCCAAATGGAGACATAGTGGAAAAAGTAAATGATGTATCGATATATAGGGTGAGAGAAAGAGAAACAAAGAGAAGAATCATAAGTATACACACTGAGTAATGCCTATAGATAGATATCTGTTTGCAGATGTACTATAGACAACTGTCTCCTTCTTCTTTTAAGAGATAATTTTCATCCCTGATTCTTTTAAATTTAATTTTAAATATGGTCTTGTAATTCTGAGCATTACCCAGCATCCACTAATGATTATAATATGATTCTCAAAAATAATTGAAATTCTGACAACTGCATACTTGACAAGGTGTTTGCTTCAGAAAGATTTCACACACATTACTACTTTGGGTAAAATGCAGCTTTGGGATCTGTAACATTACTGTTACTTCTACTAATAGTAAAAAAAAATAAACATTCTGTGTCTTGGACTCTATAGAAACTGGACTGATATCTCATTGAATGGAGCAGTTCTCAGTTTCTTATCAGGTACAAAGGCTACAAAGCACCAGACTTAAAAGGTATAGCAGTCAATGCAAAAATGTGGCATGTGTAGGCAATAGAAATATGACATATATCACATTTTTATGTTTCCTTACAGAATTATGCTCCCAGTAACTAAGGCTTTACAGGTGAAGATACACAATACTATCAAACTGGTTCTATCAAACCCAGTAAAATACCCTTGAAATGGTGCTTTCCTGGCTTCTACAGACATATAAACTGACGCCCTAAGGACATTCATCAATCTAATTACACCTATGTAACCATGATAAAGTAAGTTCTATGAAAGAGATCCAAAGCAGACCTTTCTTCTTGGCTGCATCCTTCCATTTTATTATTTAGGAATGCTACTGTAATGACGGTAGAAATGACCACCTCTACCAAATTCTTATGTTACTGAGGTTATTCAGCTGTTGAGTTTATGCCACTTTTCAGAAAAAAAAAAAAATCACTCTGCCTCTTCAGTTTATCGACAGAGAGTGGCTGATCTTTTAAGTGTATAGGAGCCATCCTGCTGACTTCCCTCTGAATGAGGAACCAGCTCCCATGGCCTCAGAAAATCCTTTCCATCACAGAATCATCAAAACAGCAGCCTACAGCTCTGCCACCAGGGAGGAGCTCCAGTTCACTCCTCTGCTGCAAACAGCTGCACCATAACTGAGGATGCTTCATAGCTCTTCTGGGAAATGAACTACCACTTGCTTCATTATATCTGCTCAGCTCTTCAGAAATATTATCACATTTTGCATACATGCACCCACTTTGTTTAAAATATTAAAACCATTTGTTTTAGCTGAAAAATTCTAAGACCGCATTGTTTCACCCAGTTTATAGAATTCCCTCCTTCTTGCCAAAATTAAATCTTGAAAATACAGCCTTTCTATAAAGAGGGGGATAGGGATACTGCAATTCAGTAAGGAGACTTTGAACAGCCTAACAGTGTCTGAACTTCAACTTTCTTCATTCCAGTGAAAAGCAAAAATCCTTCAAGCTTCTCCATATGACCAGGCAATTTTCCTGAGGACCATTCACAGCTCTTTAAGTCTTATTTTTCTTAATACAGGGAATGTTCTATTATCAGCAACTTCATCTCTGACAACTCTCTTATTACACATTTGGCTTTCTACTCCAAAGGCCTTGGGATATGCCTAACAGCTAAAGTCATGTTATACCTTTCCATCTAAATAGCAAAAACTTCCATTAAGGAGCTCTGACAAGCTTCAAAATCCTTCTAACAGAATTTTTTAGCCACCTATATTTTTTTAAACTTGCTTATGCAATCAGACAGCTTTTCCTGTAAATGCATTTCTCATTTGCTTTTTAAGTTACAAGCCATGTTGGCACCATGTATACACCCCAATGCCCAAATGAATGTAAAGTCACTACGACAATAACACTGGAGATTTAGAAACATTTCAAATAAACACAGATTTGTTTCTTACTATTGAACACACAGGCAATCAAGCTTTGTTCTGGCTTTAAGCACATTTAAAAAAAATAATAATAAAAGATAATCCTACAGTCTTGATCANTCTCAGGCTTGACAAGTGTTTGTCTGGCACAAGGACAGGTCCCCCAGAGTGCTACATGGCTTTTTGTGGGTTCTACTTTAAAGACCAGGATGACGGCAGTTTTGCCATCCCCTAGTCCACATACAACTCAGAGCCAAGAGGGTGGAAGCTCTTCTTCCACCTATGTCATCTGATCATGTTCCTGCCATTGCATCATCATAAAAGAAAAAAAAAAAGAAAAAACCACCTATTTTCACCAAACGGCCCCTAGAATTTTAAAAAATGTGAAAAAGTAAAATTTTCCATTTCTTTCTTTAGATCAATATTTTTTCCACACTGAAGTTTAAATAAATGCAGGCTTATCAGTGTTGGTATGTACTTAAAATTTAACTTTATGCTCAGTCCTGTTATCTGGGAGATGCTGTCCTGACACTTAAATAGTCACTGAATGGAAATACCTCTGATCTCTCTGAAAGTAGAACCCTCTCTGCTCTGCATTCCAAGTTACTTTCAGTGCATGGGCCATCCCTAATGGCTTGACAGAGTCACATGCAGGCTGTTCTCCTTTGTGCTATAGTCAGACCAGATGAAATACTGAAAACACTTCTTCCTTTCTCTCACACATATACACATGTGCTCGTACTCATATACACACACACATTTTTTTTTTTATTCCTTGTGGTGGGTGGAAAAAAATGAAACTAAAAAAGGGCCTAGCTGTGATACCTCCTTGGATGTTGCTTGTAGAAGTGCTAAACGCAGTGGGTCACCCACCATCCACAGTCTGAGCAGACACTGCTGTTTGTCAGTTAGTGCTGTTCCATTAAGTTGTGTCAACTCTATTGCTTCTAGCAGTATCTGAAAGAAATCCTAATGCTGCCAGATTAGCAGCAACTTCAGCAGCAACAGCAGCCATGAAACCCAAATGGGCAGTAGCCAGTGTTTTGTGCTCTCTCTCTCACAGCTTGCCCCAGGCTCCCTTCTCGCTATTGCTACAGACTTTGTAGACTTGACAGGACTCATGTGACTTTACCTAATATTTTCCTCAGTTTTTCCTCTGGCAGAAGCATGTACTGTACCAGGGATAAGATTTCGTTTGGCCCCCTTGGCTTTCAAAACTCAGCTGTCCGCAGTCTCTGCCTGTGGCACTGACAGAATATCCTCTCAGTCATACAGGATTGCATTAGTAGAGAAACCGAAGCTAACTATGGATCCTTGAAAGGTAGCTTGCTGTAATCCCTAAGGAAGCAGAAGATGTCAATATCATCCATCTAAATGGCACGTGTGTTTCTCACAGCACAGCTGCCAAGCAACTAGCTTAGGGGAAGGAAGATGAATTTAATGGGACAAAAAGATCTCACGGAACAGACATTCTGTGTTCCCTAAGCTGTTATCAGAAGAAAAGCCAGCATGGGACAGAAATGTCCATCCTCGGTGTGGCAGAAGACCAGAGGAAACATTCACTGAGGGTGATAAGAAGAATGGTTTATTTGAGAAGAGGTGAAAATCCATTTGTCTACATAAGAGAAACAACCAAAAGAAAGGCAAGAGCAGAACAGGAGACAAGAAAACTCAGAGAACAATTAAAAATTACTTCTCTATTTGGAAATCTATTCTTCACAAAATAATAGAATTGCTGGAAAATATATTATCTTACTGCTGCCACCATGACCGTTAAATAAGGCAACGAGTAGAAGGATAACTGATTTTTCATCTCTCAAATTTAATTTTAATTAAGCACAAACCAACTCATTAGGATAACCAGAATGTCAGAAACAATTAAACAAACTTCTCTGCAGGGTTCAGATGAAGGATCACACCAGAAATCTGTGGATGGACATAGAAAAGGAATGGATAACTCTGTGAACATAATGATTTTTACAAGCTACCATAATTAAGTGGGATAACTGCATCCATGCAACATTATGTTTGATGAATTAAAATGAAAAAAGAAGCCAGGAAGCAATGTAGTCAACTCAGATTTGTGGTGAAACTTTTATACTATAACTAACCTGTCATTTATATCAGTACATATACACACATATCCTGATTAAACCACAGGAACTTGGGCCTATGTTCCGAAGGAACGTGATTCTCCACTTTCATTTATAAATATACTTGTAAATATACAGCAGCATTACAAAATATTATTTTATATATCTATACACAAACACACACTCGAACAGAGACTTTCTGGCTGTGAAGGGAACATTTAAAATACAGACCATGCAGATCTTAAACTCTCCACTAAAGCCAAGGACCTGAGGGTCAGTTTTTGGTTTGGTCTCCCTGCCAACAGCACACGAATAGCAGAAGCCACTACGACGAGACCAGAACAATTCAGAAAGCACAGTTCATCTACTCTGAATAGATGGATATATTAGGATCAACTGTCAAGCAACCCTTAGTTTTCATTACCATGAGTGCTTTGAAGAAAGGGACAGTTCTGCCATTCCTGCATATGCTTAATTCAAGCAGGAGATGCATCCCACAAATGATGATCAAGATTTGTAATGGTATAGTGGGATCCTTCAGGAAGTTGTTCACTCTGATGAGTTCAAGGATCTCCAAACCCTCAGCTGCATAAACGATGGTGAAGAGAAATATTGGTCCTGAAGAGCACACCTATACAATTCTGTAGAATCCAGTTTCTATTCCAGATTAAGGAACTACCCCAATTTTTAATTTTTTAGTGTCACTAGGTCATTCAGCCAGTTTGGGGCTTTGAATTGCTTTCGGTTCCCTTGTAGGAATGGAGCAGAGACAGAAGCCATGCAACCAGTTTCATTTCTGCATCACGTACAACTCACACAGCATGGTGTGGCCCGAAGTGAGGCCCTGTTTTATCCTGCTCTGGGATCTCATGCTGAGGATAAAGCTGGACAGCAGGCCCATCAGCAGCACCAAGTGCATGGGGCTGGTGGGGCTAGACCAGGAACAACACTGTGCAAAGCAGGACATGGTGTTCTCTGTAAATCCACAACCTACATGGGAGAGAATTGTTTGGAAGTGCTTTTGGTATCATTGCAACTTTTATAGATGCAACAAATACAGAACTAGCAGCAGAGAGACACACTATGAATTAGGAATGAGAGGCAATTATTCACATGTGAATAATACCAGATAAGTCAGCTTGCTTTGCTCCAGAATGGAAGTTTGCATTGATATTTGAAGCTCAGGGCATTAGAAAAGTGATTATTTTTGTTTAGGCCTTTAAGATATTTAGGATGTAAAATTCTGTAAGTGTACTACTATTGCTAACAGGAATGCTACAGGAAGCTTGGAACAAGGACGACTCTTTCGCTCAGAGTACTCATTTTGTTCCAAGTTGTAATAAAAGCTTAAAAAAAAAAAAAAAAGAAAAATGTTCATAAAAAGTTTTCAAAAATATTTAGCTCAGTTGCACTATCTCCTTTCAACAGAAGTCATCCCTCCTCCTATTTCGACTTTTGAAGACATTAAGATTTGGAAATAAAAAGCCATCTCTAAACAAGAACCACAACAAAAGACTGCATTTTGAAATAATTTAACTGAATATATCTGAATTTCCTGATCACTGACATATTACCACGAAATATTTTGGATAAGACAGCATTTTCCAACAATAACTGTTTAGCTGAAAATTTTCTACCCCCCTCTAATTACTAACTCTGTATCTTTGAAAAGTTTTCTTCTGCTTAATCCTGCTTACCCCCAAACCTATAGAACGGTGTTAAATTCATAATCCTATTGATGCATGTAAGATTTTCAACTCATGCTCCCCAACAATCAATGTAAAACAGACAATGCTTAAATATTGTAATAAAGAGATTTCGCATTGAATGACAGCTATTCTCTTTATGATCTTGGCACTGGAGAAAAAGCACTGAACTGATTATATTTCTTGTTTTAAATATTCATGTGACAATGTTGAAGAGAGAAATGAATATCAGAATGAAAAAATGACAAGAAAAAAATGACTACAAGAAATCTCTAGACATTTATCACAAGCCTAGAGGATACAAACCAATCAACTTCTAAAATCTGCTCTTTGATCGAGATGCCCAGTTAAAGCCTACATTATTAATATATGACTCTGTTTAAAAAGTCTATTAATCAAGCAGGGATGAATGATTAAGTGGATAAAGCACTAGCCTTTGACCTGACAGGCAACTTTCACAAATCTCCAGAGAATTCAATTCTTAAAAAAAAAAAAAAGAAAAGAAAAAGAAAAAGAAAAAGAATACTTAGATATCTGTATAAATTATCTGGAAACAATGGTTCTCATTGTTTTTCTCTGTATCATTAAACGATTTTCATTTATATGCAAGACCATCTCCATTATACAATTGCTAGGCTGGCAGCTTGAACTCAGGATGGTGTATGATCAGTGTAGCATGTGCTTGTTTTATTTTATCTATAACAGCAGCAGCAGCAGCACCTTCTTTGAACTACTCCAGCTTTGCCTTCCAAGTCTTCTTCAGGACTTTAGAAAGATAAATGAAAAAGGCCCCAACCCTGGAAAAAGGTCTGCACACAGGAATTCTTGTTTTAGTATATTTCGGTGGGATCTTGGATGAGGAAACATGGAACAACTTGCACATAGGTATGTTTTAAGGCCTGAGGATCCTGAAGATTTCGACACTAAACTCCGTCATGCACTGCTACCTTTCAAGGGCACTGGAAACCAGAAGATTTCACTGAGCTGAGTATTAAAGTGAGTAATGAGCTTTGTTTTTATTAGCTAACAGATTCAAAGTATTTCATACTCTACTAATAGTGCTTTTTTTTTTTTTTTTTTTTTTTTGTTTTTTTGTTTTTTTTTTTTTGGACTTTGTGTCATTTAGCTTAGAGGAAAATAGTATATTTTCAGGGCTTTGGACACTTGTTTTCGTACCAAATTACCCAATAACATGAGGTCTATCTGCTCTCTCATTGAGCACTTAATTTGTCATCACATATTTATCAAATCATATCTTAAAATATTTCTCATTTTTTTCTCATCCCACTGGAGGGTTCTCTCTGAATGTGGAAATAACTGACTATATCGATATGCAACAATTATGGGCTTAACGTAGAAATTCCTTATTGAGGCTCTTTATTTGTGCTGTGCTTCTTGTAAGATTAGATCACACAATGATCTTCCTGTTTTGAAAGGGGGAAAATTATAAATACTGTCTGTAATAAACACTCTTCGTAATTGTTGGGCTTACCAGCTACAGTAACAAAGCAGTACAGGTTGCCAAATACATCTCACAGCTCAGGTCAGTGCAGTATAGTTTGGTGGATAACAGGCACGCTTGTCCTTTGATGACACAGTTTGTAGGACATTCAAAATCCTACTTCAGTTGTAAATTAAACTCCTAAATATTATGAATTATCATTCCTAAGTATTAATAGTAACAACCAGCAGTACAGGTAATAAAAGTTTTCCTGATAAAATCATGTCTTTCATAATGCTTTGGTAAATATATTACCTTAACCAGTTTTCTAGATGACATTTGATTGGAAATGAATAACCAGTTTTGTTGTTGGTGAGGAGTAAAAACAAAAGATCCCATCTACCTCCTGCTCCCTCCCTAGGTGAATGGATCCTGAAGGGAAAATAGCATGAAATATTTATGTTATTAAAATAAGCAACTGTGTCCCTGGACACACACAGAAAGAGCTGTGTGGTATGCTTGTGGTTTCTTTGCAAAAGAGAAATTCATATTAGTATACTAAAAGTTTTTCTGTTTTGGATGGTTTGGGCAACTTACTACCTTTTAAAAGTAAAATCTGAAAATAATGCTGTCGTTTGGAAGTGATACAATATTTCTAATGACAGAACTAGCATTGTTCTTTACTCACGTCAGCATCAGAGCTCTTGTCTACTCACTTCAGCATCAGAATGTTATCTTTGCACAACCATGCCAAAGGTCTGAGAAGGAAATTGTATTAATTTCTGATCCTATTGTTGCAATTGATGTATTCCAAGGCCCTTTCAAATATCCCAGAAACTCCAGCATAGATGAGAGAATTTCCTGTGTTAATTTACAAATTCAAGTATAATTCCTTTCCTTATGCTTTAATTCACTTCACAGAAGTACATTCAAGTGTCCCTTCTCTCTATAAGTGGCTGTAGGTGGATGACACAATGTACTCTCCCAACTCTCTCTCTTTTGAGAGGAAGAAAGGACAAACAAGTCTAGTCTACAGCAGAAACTGAGCTCAGACATTGGACTACTTAAAGATATTGTCATTCCTATTCTTAACTACAACACAGCCTGAGCAGAGATTTGATGTCTACATATATATATATATGTATACACATACACACACACACATATATATACTTAAAACACAGACTTAATACAGGAAGTTTTGAAAGTTACATCTGCAGACAGACAGACTGCACAGATACTGCATCTTTCTTAGTTACTGCCGCATAGGATTGACTTGATTGGAATTAGGTGGGCATAGGGAGTATCAGAATATTCAAGCTTTGATATGAAACACCTGCTGGAAACTATCCAAATCATGTTGCATTCTCAAGCAGGCTTTGGCTTTTTGTGGGTTCATTTCTGTGCAGTAGAAAATGAGACACTTGATACGAAATTACTGATTCCCTTAGAGATACTCAGCTGGGATTCAGCACTGATTCCACAGTGTTGCTGTGAAACAATTTGCTGCTGCCACTGGATACATAGTGACAGAATTAGTTACTCATGCTAATGAATGAGTAGTGCTTAATTCTGTAAAGTCCCGTATGAAATTCTGCTATAAATAATACCTGATTATAGGATACATTACTGACAGACTCAAAGTCAATGCTGCACCTACAATTCAGGTGCAGGATTTTAATGTCAGAAGAAGGAAGATGATGGTATCTACTCCGACATCATTTCCTCCTCCTAGAGATCTCAGCTAAGGGTTACATAATCTCACATATTTGGGCTTACCAAGATATCTTGGTTCAGACATGAAGAAAAAGAAGTGGGGTTCCCACATCCCTTGACATAATGAAGTTTGTCACAGAGAACCAAATTCACATGAAGGGGAAGCAGAACATGCACATTGGTCTTGAAGATTCCAGATTAGCTGAGGCCAAAGCAATTTTCTTTGCATTCTTCATATCATGAGCTACAATTGAACTGCTAATTCAATGGATAACATTGTTAAGTTGTCATGGCTTAAGTATTACAAAGATCTAACAACTGGGAAGCAGAGGAGGTAGATAGAGGAGGTCCAGCATGACGAGAGAAAATGAAGCACTTAACATCAAATTACTTACCTACTTTTGCTGAGAAACTTGGCTGGGATTCAGTGCTGATGCCCGTGGGTGCTGTTTTGAGCAAGAGGTCACTGACAGTATAAGCTATATAGTAATAGATCTTTTAAAAATTTTCAGAGATAAAATGTACTGGGAGAGTTGTTGGGAGGCTGCTACATTTGGAAGATGGTGACTGAAACTGTACTCAATCCTCAAAGTGATCAGAAACTTTCCATTTTTCAAAACAGGATGTCCATTGACTCAAAGGATTTTTGCTACTCCCTGACTACTAGATATGGGGAACGTTATGCTTCACTGGAAACAGTCTATGCCTGATTACACGTGTTTAAAGTAAAGATGAAACCTGTTATTATGAATCTCACTTCTGTTTCTGGATCTTTCACATATCTATCTCAACTCAAATCCTTTCTTACTGTAGATCATGAAATCTGGAAATTACATGCCCTCTGAAAGAGCAGAACTTCCTGACTTGATATTTTCCTTTTAAAAGGTGAAACTAAACTCTCGATTGTAAGTCCTCTACATTCCAGACCACTTCATATCTGAATTCATTTTTGACCTTTACATATTAGGCTTACCGCTGTTGTATATCCAGATGTATTTCTGCATTGCATTGTTTGACAATAACAACACTATCACAACAAGTAGGAACATTTGCAATATTAGTGAAATGCATCTGTCATGGACAGACCCATCAACAGAGCCACTAGATTGATCAGTAGGGTCAATAGGGTTCACTCCCACTAGAAGAGATAGCAGCCAGTTCAGTTAAAGCCTGGATGTAAGTTATGAACCTTACTTCAAACCCATTGTTATAGCTAGAGAAAAGTACTCCTCTCCCTCGTTGGACCCTAATGGGGCTCAGACTGATCTTTGAACTAGTTTATCTACTGGAAGATGTGATGCTTTATCTTCTTCACCTATCAACTCAGATAAGTAATCATCACTATGTAATAAAGAGCAAGCATACCTGCTTTTGGCAGAGAAGGAAGTCTATAGGAAAAAAGACACTTAGAAACAAGTATGGAAATGCCCTCGGTATTTTAGAAGAATGATGAACTAGGACAAAAAATTTTTGACAGACACTGGTCTGGGGACATACTGAATGGAACTCCTTCATGTTATGGCTACCTAGAAGGTTATTTGCTTATTCTTTTGATTTAGGAGAGACATTTCTTGATAAATGTGTAAGTAAGTAAACATTTTGTAAAAGTGTGCACACAATATTCAGAATTCACAAATGCCAAGAGAGGCTAAAAGACAAAATCCTATATTCTTATAACCATTAGAAGTTCTGAGTATATTTGTAAGCCTCTAGATAATCTTGAAAGGTCAATGGACTTGGATTTTTCAGCCTGAAGGGAATATAAATTCTATGGGGTAGGTTTGTCTGCTTCTTGCACACTGCCAGTTGTTTAAAAATGCTGGAACCACAAACATGAACATCAAAATATGAATACGATTTCTATTAAGTGAAAGCGTGCTTTTTTGTTGTTGTTGTTTTTGTTTGTTTTTATACCTAAAAAGTGTGCAATAATTGTTATAATCTACTTATAGAAATTGGGAATTAGAGGTTACAGGAAAAGCTCAAGCCAAAAAAGTTCAGTTCATGATCCAGACTTTAAGCACCTCAAGAGAGAAAAGTAATTTCCAATTATGATTTGAGCTTCTCTTGCTATTAAATGTGTAAATTTTCAAGAATACTATTCTGTCATTTGTACTATTCTCACTAAGTATCATGTCTGAATACTGACAATCATGTCTATAATGCTGTAAATAAGTGAAGCAAGCAAGTAATCTGAATTTAGTTAGTTATCCTCCATGTCTTGTGGATAAACTGGCACTACATATTGGAAAAAAAAATGATCATGCTTTGACAACACAAAGTATTTAATAAATTTAAGACATTTTATAGTCTTTGCACCAGAATTATAAAAGTTATTTCACTGGCAAGCTTAAAGCTTAATACTGAGACTCACCCACACAAATGATTCCCCAAAATTTAGAACAGGATAGGAATTATGATGTCAGATCTAACTGAGAGTACAGAATTGCACAAGATTGTTTTGAAATGGATGAAATTCCTGTTCTATGAGTATTGAGGAAATCTTAAATAGCCAAAGTAATGGGCAGCACTTCAGGTTTTTGTTTAGTCTTGTAAAAAGGAGCACTTCAGGCAGCACACCTTTATTTTGCACCTTTCGAGGCCTGGGTTTAACCCTGGTTCCAAAAATTCTAACCCCAAAGACCCACTTGCTGTTTAAATTGACATCCAGCCCAGAGCTCCAGCACCTCTGGTGTTCTGGAGGAAGTTCTCACGCTCTAGGATCTACTTTCCTATTCAAGTACCAGCCTGTATCCTTCATTTCTGCAGGAATGTCCCCCCTACCAGGGAGCAAAAAAAAAAAAAAA
>VXAA01007286.1:750670-770620 GCA_013399115.1 Anseranas semipalmata
GACCTTATATTGTCCAGTTTACTACCTAGTGTGTTTATTACAATGCCTGAAATAAAGTGTGCATAGTGGGCACAAATGCTGAAAAACACTATTGAGTTTTATTTGTACCCCAGGTAAGGAAGTTTTTTCTCTCCTCTTCTTCCCATCTGTGATACCTAAGACTTTATCAGTAAAATAATTCATATAGTGCTTAAATTGCCTTCCAAGTAAAAATTCTTAGTGGAATCAAGAGGCTTTCACCAGAATAAGGTCAAGGAGAATGTGAATGAATACAAATGTTAACATGATTATTCATTGTTAGTATTTAACACAATAGGTTATTTTCCCCACAGGAAGAGACACTCCAAATATTTAAGACTATTTTGTGAGTTTGATTTTCAGTATTCCCTCCACCTCCATCAGGATCTTTATTTTCTCAAATGCCAGAAAAAGATTCATATTTTTAAGATGTATAGTCTCTCTCATATTCAGAATTAACACCCTCAAAAAGATCTAGTTGTAGTGAAATGGGATTTTTCCACTTCCAATCTATTCTTCGTTTGTCCTTTTACAACTACCAAGTGACTGAGGATGTTTCAAACTACACAGTAAGTGTTGTATGATTTTGCATTCAAAGCTGGCCCTTGTTCAGAGCTTACAAAACAATGAAGATGAGAATGATGTTACAGGGAGCAGCTTTCAGAAATAAACACATTTTTCCAAAGTTGTGGTTTCTTAAAGATGTCATACATAGTCTTAATGTTGCTGGGCTTTTTTTTTTTTAATTATTATTATTTTTCTTCATTTTCCTTTCCAAAGCAAAATTCTAAGAAACATTGGGCTAATAACAGACATGTCCAGCTCTTCAAGGTCTGATCTTTCACTCCCTGTCATACACACAGGCAGACTTAAGAGCGTACTCACCAAGATTGCTTCTTCAGGGACTGAAGTGCACCCTGGAAGACGCGCTGCATCAGGACTCTGGCACGCAGACTGTCCTTTTGCAGCAAAGAGGTTACACTCATCCTGCTTTTCTTTTGATTCCAGGCTGCTCGGATGAGGAGTGACTGATAGTGGCATTGCTCTTCAGTCCAGTACGTTTAAGGATATGGGCCTGACCCACCTGAAGAACCATCATGTTCTATGAACAAGAAGGAGAAATAGAAGGAAAATCCCTATGGACAAGACCCCAGATTCTGTGAGACCAAGCCTAATTTCATCCTGCATGAGTACCTCAAGGTGCATTGCATAGACAAGACGCATCTCTTCTAGAGGAAGTTTATCAGTTCACTAATATTCACACTAAGCGGGCTTAATATTTATAGTATGATCGTTAGCAAAATCATTATGTTCCAGCAGGACATAACAGGAAGCCATACCCATACACAGCTCTGTCCTCACAAAACGGAAAAAATATTTCCGTTCATCTCATGCAGTTAATATCAAAAGCCAGAAGGAAGGAATTCGCAAAAATATTTAGAATAGAAAAGCCTTTGTAAAGATTAGACTAGCAGCCCAAGATTGAAGGATTCTAATTTCAGCCATAGAGATGCAACTAGAAATTTATCAGTGTGACAAATCACATTTCCTAATGGTTTATGACATTAAAATTATTTTTATGCATTTTGTTCAGAATACGCAGAAATTCTTTCCTTTGGCATCAGAGACAACTTGCAGGGTAAATCACCTTCTCATGACAAAATTCTAGTGAGCCTAGGGTGAAACATGCAAGCTATGCTTAATTCATTTAGAAACTACTGTTTCATCAATACACTTCAGGAAACTGTGGTGGGATGCAGATGGAGTGAGAAATGAAACTTTCATTTTCCAGCATAGAACCATATCCTAGCATCTTTGGGCTATACAAGAAGAAAAGTGTGTGGGTGGCTCAACAACTGGATAAAGAGCAAGGGTGAGATCAGCCTCATATCCTACCCAAACTGCCCCGGGGTGTCCCAGGACAGTCCTTTGGAGCCCCTCATCCCTCAGCTGAGGACCATTCCCTCTACTTGGTTGCCTCCTCTTTGTCCTCCTGCACAGAGGAGCAGCTGTGAGGGGAGGGGAGGTGCCTGCAGCCAGCTGCTTAGGCCCTTTGTGGGATGAGGGCAGCAGCCTGGCCGTCCCTGTAACAAAGCCCTCCTACCTGTGAGATCTCTAAGGACAAGTCTCCTCTGTAAATGCAAGCTATGCTTTAAAAGAAGAAGAAGAAAAAAATTGAACGTGCCATCTGCATGTGAAGAGGCCATTTTGACACTCAAGAGCACCCAGCCCCACAGCTGCTAAGCCTGGGTTTTAGAGAGGCATCCAAGCTTCAGGAAAAGGAGCTTGAATTTCAGTGTTTCCTTTCACTAACCTTTCCCAGGGGTGCAGCCAGGCAATCACAACAATCCATGTCCTACCAAAAAACTTCTTCTGTGAGATTAAGGACCCAGCTGATGTCTGTGCGTCCCACTCCTAAAGCTGAGTCCCTGCAGGCAGGTGCTGTCACACCTATTGATCTCGACTGACACTGCACTGCAACTCAGTCGGCTGGTGTCAGTGGGACTATTAATGGAAACTTCAGAAAATGCTTCTGAATCTCATCCCCAGCTGGTCATGGAGCTTTCATAATAAGAGAAGAATTAAAAAAAAAAAAAATCAGCACAGATCCACACATCCTCCAGAACTGCAGTGAATTTCATTCAAGCAGTTCAGATGTTTTCTTCCTGCTCAGCTTTCTTCCACATTGATCTGCAAAGCTTGGCTGCAGACCCAAACTCCCTAGATTTGATTGATATTCAGCTCTAGCACCCCATGCTCACACTTGCAGTCTTCAAGGGGGTATTATTATGTATTTTCCACAATGTGGAAAAAACACAATGAGTTTCCTCATGCCTCAAAAAAGTGTTATCGCATCATTCTTTTGAAGAGTTTGTTCCCTGGGGAATAGGTTGGGTGAAGATTTTCCAATCATATCCCAGACCTTCTTAAAATCACAGCAGATATAATCAGTTTTTGAAATGCCCTTTATACCTGTCAAACCAAATAAGATTACAGATTTGTCTGCTCACAAAAGTGTGATGTCATATAGTCCCATTTGCTGCAGTTCAAGTCATTATCTATCTTGTCTGACAGCGCAGCGTGCATGATCTGCAAGATCAACGTTGGGTTTGTTAAAGGAGAAAAACCAAATATGACGGTTCCTGAATTCTCAAATGGAAAAGCAGAAGCCAAGATGCCATAAAATATGGCTGTCCCTGTATAAGTTAGCTAGAGACAGACCATTTCCTAACCAGTAAGAAGCAACCAGTTCAAGGCAAATACCAGAAAGTACAACAGGAGAGGAGAGCATTGGAGGAGCTTAGCTACGTGGTGCTTCATTCACAGGCTGCTAAGCAAGATCAAAGCAGCGAGCATGTGAGAAAGAGAATGCCATTTTTGCACAGATAACCGGAGTTGCTCTTGACCCATCTCCCCGAGCATCCCTTGGGGCACTGTGCTTTACAGAGTACTAGCACTTCCCTCCACACCACTCTGGCACCAGATACACCTAGCTCCAGGAGACAACTGATTGGTATAGAGCATCCCTGACAGTCATGACCTGCAGAGCTGTAACTTGGCCTATGGGAGACAATTGGAAAGACTAGATTCCCAAGCTGAGAGACTGAAGTGCCAGGTTAGCCAGAGGTTAGCCACAAGCTCTAAGAAGCAAAAGGGTTTTTCATGAACAGAAGAAATTAGAGGGGCTGCCGCATTTCGCTTTCAGATGAACAGCTCTCCATAGTGGGCCTGAACCGAAACCCTCTGACTGAAATTCATGAAATTTTGAAGAATTCATGTATGGACCTAGCTGCCAATTCTGTTCATTGCACCGGGCCCTATTCATCCTTTAAAATTCAGCATTTTCAATTGTTGCTGGTTATGTCATATCCTATTCCCTTATCAAAAGCCCTCTTCCCTCCCCCAGATACACCAATGATGTTCTACACCAGCTGACCAGGTCTCAGACAAATAGCGTTGTAAAATGACACCATTTCTGTACTGTAAGCTTTTTTCTTTTTTTTCTTTTTTTTCCTTTTTTTTTCCCCTTTTTTTTGCTAGTGTGATGTTTGTAAGATATCAGTGAGCTTCCCACCTTGGGAGGGGAAGAACAAGGCTAAGCCAAGAGTGCAAGAGGCAAAACTCCTTCAAAAGGCAAAACTCCTGCACCTTAATGGGAAGGAGCACCCACAGAAATGCCACTCTTACCTTGCTTAGTGCCCTTGGAATGTTCTGGGCTAATCATTTTGGGAAAGGATAATTTTATGAATACCGCTTATATGCATTTAATGGTATGAGTCAAAGGGGTGTTGATAGCTAGCTGACAAAATAAAAGGGTAGGAAAAAGATTGAAGTCGGAATAAAACTACTAAGATAAATAATAATCTGTGGTAAAATTAATAACAGCTGGAAAATCGATGAGAATATATCTACATGTTTACAATCAAAATTATATCTTAGAAGTAAGTTACAAGCTCAACATAGGCACAGACTGACAGGGAGAAAAAATACAACTTATGTTTTCCATTCTTAAAACAGACCTACTCTTCCTGGATAATTTCGAAGACATAAATCCCATTGTCTTTCTCTCTCTTGTGTTCTTTCTGTATATGTTTGAAACAGGCATGTTCACGAACTGCAATATTGTGGTAATTTATTAGCATAGGTTAATAGCAGATCAGCAAAGAAAGTCTGAATTGCCCCAAAGCCCAACAAAGCCCAGAAGAAAAGAGCGGGGAAGCCCTACTTTTAAAGTACAATGTGCATTGTGTCTGCTCTGGGGCAGAATTCTGCCTCTGTTGTTTAGCAGAGCTCTAAATAAATGTGTCCTGTTTTGAACTAGGATGCCCTTCACCTATTTTCTTACAGACCGGAGCATTCCTGAAGCAGCTTGGCTCATCTGTATCTGCAAATAGCACTTTATGAGTGCTCAGATACACTTGACTAGGCAGAAGGGAATCTCTTAATTCCTGGTATTCAGTATGGACTTGGCTATTTTACAGTGCATTAACCATACAAAATGTTTTATTTATTTTGCTGTCAAAAAAAATGTATGGCCTGCCAACTTTATTTCAACTTCACTTCAAACTGGCTTCACCCTTGCCATACCTTCTGACAGTATTAATCTCACAAGCTGTATGTACGATAATATACATATTTCTGGCTGTTAAACTCTGGAGTGCAATTCCAATTTTCTTCCTATACCCCTGTGAAGGTTTTCACTTGAAATCACCCATGAACTATAAGCTCACTTTCCATATTCATTAGTGAAATCATATATTAAGTCACATTGTTTACACAGAATCAGTCTTTTGTTCTACTAAAGAATTAAAATTGTATATATATTCAGTGTTAAAATTATCATTTTCACATAAATAATAAAACCCAAATCTTACAGATATCTCCTTGCCTTTTCCTTCTTTGGAGGCAGAAGAGGAGCAAGGAAGGAATGCTTTCAGTGTTAAGTTTCAGCATTTTTCTTTATGCTTGAATATTTAGCAGTTAGCTTCAGGGACTGATGCTCTCAATGTTCCAGTCCTATAAATGGGACAATATGAGGAATCATAGAAATGTAGAGTGAGAAAACTCTCTAACAGAAAAACTCATTTCTGACTGAAATAACACATGCAGAGTTTCTGAACAAAGATGTCCTTCAAACAAACTTGATATTGTAACTTCTAGCATTTCTCTGCCAAAATGATTATGACAGCAGAAATTTCAAACATATCATAACAAAAATCTTCTTTTTCCCTGTCCCAGTTGCCATTATTAGCTTAAGGGTAAAATTTTTGAGAGGGCTGAAGGGAAAATGTAAGTTATTTCATCATCTAACAATACACGCTGGTGCTTTTCAGTCACATTTCAGCAGGTAAGGGAACACAACATTGACTTTGGTGAGATTATAGGCCCTGTGACCAAACTCCACTGAAAACAATGGTGTTCAAATGGTCCTAAGAACAAAAGCCATAGGTACCCAATTGATTTGGCACCTACATTCCTGCTGAGATTAAGACATTACTTCTCCCTAAATCCAGCACTTAATACCTTCCAGTGATTACCCTCATAACAGAGTCAGTAGCGAAATACACACCAGTGGCTCCTCTTCGATAAAAGGTCATTTGGCTTAGCTAAGAAAGAACACCTTCCTCAGCTGCTCTTACAACATGCTTGCATGACTTATCTAGCTGACTGTATCAGAGAGGAGGTCACCAACTCAACTGAGTACCAATAGCAGTACTAGTAGAGGAGAAGATGGAAGAGGAATAATGTTGTTACTGAAGGACTATCTTGCTTCTACAGACGTTTTTCTTTTCCACATACATTGCCATTTCTAGTTTCAAAAGAGAAGAGAAGGTACCTGCAATTCAAAGGCATACAAAAACAACAAAGAATTCACAGTGTTAGAAAAGGAAAATGTAACTTTCCTTAACTGGAGTGACTCCAAAATGCACTCATGTTGGGGGTGGTGGTGAGCTGTTCATTAACAATTTTGTCAGGTGCAGATATTTTAGAATAGGTGTTCTACTGATGTAAACACTTAAGTCAATGAAGTTTCATGTTCATGAAATAAATAAAACCATAATTAATGAAAGTTCAAATTCAAATGTGCAATTGCAAGAGATTACTTAAAAAAAAAAAAAAAGAGAAAGGTCTGGCAAAATGTAAGCCACCCCTAACTCTATGATCAACAGGATTGCGTTAAGTCACTCAGTCATGCTAATTCATCCAGTTTTATTACTAGCTCTTCATTAACACTCATACTCTGTGTAATTATGTAAATATCTCTGAAGAAAAAATGTTCATTTCAAACCTGTTTTTCAGTTCTGGGGAAAATGTAATGACATATGTTTTTCAGATGCCAAAAGGTAGCACCTACAAATATACCACCACTGACAGCATTTCATTAACTTAAACTGAACAGTTTCATAGCATCGGTGTGGCCCAGCCTTTTCGTATACCTGAATCTTTGCCCTAATGTTGAAATTTGCCCTGCCATAAGGAGGGAGGTTGGACTTGCTAAAATTCCTTCTATCCTTAAGTATTCTATAATATATCATTGCTTAGGAGATGCTCTGCTATATTTGAATCTCCTGTTTCCTGAACTGTATCGGCTTTCTGGTTTTAAATGTATAGCCTTTCCTCACATACCAGGCACATTTGGGATGTGCAGCCAAATAGTGAAAGAGAAGCAGTGGTGTTAGCTTCTTCTAGGGAAAAATGAAGGCGTTGTGTGGAGTGCTCCAGTGTAAGACTGGAGGCCTTGCCCTACCAAACAACCTGATGTGCCAAACTTGTACCCCTCCATGCAATTGGACATGGTGCTCTCTCGGGGGTTAAGAGGTACTGCATGGTTTAAAGGAAAACATAGTTTTTCCTTATACTTGATGTGGGGAATAGTCAAATCAGAGGCATTTCAGTACCAACTACATCAAAACCTTGAGAGTCTGCAGAGATCTGCTGTCTGCACTCAGCAGTACTCAGGTCAGCAGTCAATACAAAACTCAAAAGATGCAAGCAAGAGAGACAACATCAAGCATTTGTGAATCCAGGCTGGAATCCATCCAAATGCAGGAGCTCAGTCTGCTCAAAGATCAGCATCTATCTAATTTCTGAATAGAGGAAGCAAGAGGAGGAATGAGGGTAATTTACTACCAACTGCTTATCCCCGAAGCAACCAGTCATGTTCCCTACAAGATCCTTCAGCCCTCTGCAACCCTCTTAGATCCCATGATAGATCAAAAATCTCGAGGGGTCAGTGAACAATTTGTGCGTGTGCAGCTCCTCTTCATTACAAAGTCACCACTGACATCCAGAGGTGTTCCCTTAGTTGATATGTTAAAGCACTGATCCTAAAAATGCAACATCTTGTCTGTTTGTCTCTTGGGACCGTCTGTGATTATTACTCAGCACATTAAAAACTAAACCTCAGGAACATCAGAGCAGTAACAGCCCAAATCATTCTGATCAGTACCATGATCAAGAATAAACAGTAACTCCCTCTCCACACTCTTCCTTTTCTATACAAAAAATGCAGGGAAGCTTAACATTATAATTAACTCTTCTGCTCACTGGACTGCTATAGAATCAGGTTCAAGTTTGACTTTATTTTTAAGGAAGGCTTGGGTGGGGAATTTTCTTTTTCTATAACAGGGAAGATAAAGGACGGAAGTCTTGGCCACAGTGAATGAAGCAATAAATCTTCCTGCAGTGTAGTGGGGTGGAATTTCTTTCAAGACTTCTTTTAAACTTCAATTGGGGTTATAGATGCAACATGTTAAGTAAGCCATGCGACCGAAACTAACTTCGGGCACTTGTTGGACAAAAACAAAACAAAAAAAGACATGCATGCATTTGAGCAATCTCCTCTTAAGTCTGGTATCCACCTGGACACCAAATTGCCAAATATTATTATGTGACGGATATTTGAAGTTATTTGCCTCTTGAATTTGGCTAACATTATAAAATGAAAAATACATTTGCTAAATAAGTCATTAAGGAAAAAGAGCTGGATCTACTTCGACCATGCTATTTCAGCCTCTTAGGGACACTGTCATGCATAAAATCCACACTCACTCATTCTGTATTTTTTTCCCCAAGGAGAAGGACCAGTGCATAGCAATAAATTCAAAAATAAGTGAACATATTATGAAGAGAAGATTAACATGAAACGCTGCGTCTCTGGGCACGTGCATGCATATACTTCACTGCTCTGTGATCTCACTCCCCACAAAAAACAAACTGTTTAATTCTGATTTTTAAAGAGCAAAATCATTTGCTATATTGAAACAGCCCATTCATCACATAAAGCATTTGATTCTGTCACCTCAAGTACTTGTTAAATCACTTCCAGCTGCTACAATCAAGGGCTAGGTACTTCCAAGGCCTGACACTTTCTGAGCTCTATTACACCTTTAAGTATGATTCTTCAATCCAATTCTAGCCTTCATAATAATCAAGTGCCCACTCCACTTAACTTCAAGGCAACTAGGGGACTTGGAATTCTCCATATATGCCTGTATCTGATTTTCAATCAGATCTCTTCAACCCAAGACTGAAAGCTCCTGAATATCAGCTAAGTATTAAAACAGCATCATTTGCAACTACAGCAGTGTCACCAGTAGCACTTCTATTGTTAAACTCTTCTTTTTCCCAGGTCCAATGTTTATACTGAAGCTGAAATTAAATATATAAGGCAGAATTTAACTGCAAGCATGTACAGTGCTTGCTACATAAGCAAAGTGTCTGCTCAAACAAATTGGTTATGTGGGTCCTAATGTTGCTAAATTATCCTTTGTGTACTTACACACCAAACACTGCAAAAAAGAAAGCATGAAAGGTGTGACTCTCTTAGTATGTTGTTTGTATTATTAACATCCTTGTTTTAACACTAATATGAGTCATTCCAAAAGGACGCTTCATTACACTCAGGAATTTTTCCCACTTCTATTGCATGAAGCATTAGCTTCTGTCCACCTCAGGAGCAAGCCACTCGCACCCATTATTGCGCAGACATTCCTGAGACCCTGCAACTGCTGGCATGACAGGACACACACAAATGACTTGAATGTCCCTGTCCCCTGCATCCTTGATCAGTACCACCTGTATTTGCTTGCTTGTGAAATCCTGAAGTTGAATAACTCTGGTTGTGCTTTCTTTCACTTCCAAAAGAAAAAGAGATGATTTCTGTTATGACAACCTATAGAAGGAGACAGCAAGAAAAGTGGGGCAGCAACACAGTTTTCCAGAAACTAAGGAATCCCACAGCACTCCAATTTTCTCTTCTGACAGAAGAGGAAAAAAACCCAGAGAATAGACCACATTTGGCTTCCCTTTTCCTAGCTGCAAATAGTAAACTACTGAAATACAACCATTTAATCTAAACAAACAAAAAAATCCAAAATCCTAAAAAATAAATGAAACAAACAAACAAAAACACCTCCAAAGTAGAGCAGCACACGACAGAACTTGTGTAGTTCTGTTTGGTAGGGTTTTGTGTACCGTGTTTGGGTTCTTTCATGAATAAGGTACCCACAGTACCTTATAGTACCTTCTATACCTTACTCATATAGTAAGGGTGTGTGGGTGTCTATCTGTGTGTGGTTGGCTTGTTCCTCTATCTCTTTCAGGTATTAATTCTCCAGAGGCTAATAAAACCAAAGTTGCCACCACAGTCTTCCTTTTAGAGCAATGCTTGCTGGACTGTCTACTATTTTTAAAGAAATTTATGTCCATAAAATTACAAGTATTCTCTCTGCAAAACGGTTAAAGTTAGGCAATGTTTTCGGTAGCTATTAGCAGGGACAGAAGCAGGGATTCAGAAACTTAAGCTGTTCAGAACAGCAGCTTATAAAGAGTCAAAAAGGCACTGACTTTGAGAAGTTTTTATTTGGTTACAGGTAACAATGCAAAGGGTTTATGTATTTAGTGTGCCAGTTACTATCTAGAACACTTCAGAAAGATTTCTGCTGTTTTCCCTGCAAGCTGCTTTTTTTTTTTTTTTGGAAATTTCTGGCTCTGCTTTGAACATTACAGGTAACCTGAATACATTTTACACAAAGCTGAATATACGAACCAAGTGCACAACAGCTAAAATCCAATGTGTTGACTAATCTATATATAAATAATCTAACTAACTAATCTATATATAATTAAAAGCTTCCTGTGTTGTGTCGCTCAAGGAAAACATAGAGCAAAGCACCTTTATTTAGTGGTTTGGTTCCCCCCGCTCCCCTCCCAACAGTTTTCCCTCGGCACTCAGTCTGGTTCTGCTTCTGCGGAAAGGGGCTGCGCTACCGACTTCAGGAGGGGCAGGAGCACACTCAGTGTCCCTTTAATCCTTTCAGGCTGGGAGTTGGAAATTCCAGATGTGGCACTCCTTGCTGTTAGCAGGCACACAAAAGCCGTTTGGTTACAGTAAAGAGAGAAAAAAGCAAAAAGATTTGGACACCACAAAGCACAGATGAGAAGAGCTAAGGTTTGACACAGATGCATTGACTGCTGCCCTGAAAGAAAGGAAAAAAAAAAAAAAAAAACAAAGCACCGTAGCTTTTTCTAGTCTAGTGAATGAATAAATAGAAGATGACAGAAAGTCTTCTGGATGCTTATGAATGTCAAATACTTTTAAGTGACTGCCTTTCCTTGTCACTTAACATTAAAGAGCCACATGAAAAACATTTATAGTCAGTCATTTGTGTAGGGACAGAAGGTTTAGCTGACATATAACTTCGATATAGGTTAGAAAAAAATGTTAAAGTCATTCTTTCTTTTAAAACACTCCCCTCCTCCCTTGCTAGTTTATCAATTGTCTTTGTATGGTTTGGGTGTTTTTTTGGTTGGTTGGTTTTTGTTTGTTTGTTTTCTTAAAATCCATGTGTATTATACAGATTAATATAATTCAAAGTTAGTCTCAAAAGAAGCCCTCTGAAACTCATGGTCTGTTTTTTTTTTTTTTTTCTTTATTATTATTATGATTATTATTTCCTTAAAAAAGGTACCTCTAATGTATGTATTCACAACTACTTTTCTCTGGAAGGTTTTGCAAACCAAGCATTATAGCATTTTGCTGGTGCATGAAAACAAAACTTAACCTAACAAGAAGTGAAAGCAGCTAATCCTTCTTAACAAGAGACGTAAATTTTGCTTTCTAAGCACAAACAGTAACTGATTGGAAAAAGAAAATTATTACTGTTTCCCATTCTCCCCATTAGAAATTTTCATCCTTTCATTTATGTTAAGATGTAAGTTAACTCTTTGGTGACTGTTCAGACTGAGTGAGCAGGAATAGGTGGTGCTAATGAAAAGAGGAGTAAGCAAAAGCCAGAAAGTCTGTAATGACAGCGAGCAGCTGGGCCAGCTGTTGTATGTGAAAGCTGGGTGCTTGTAGGGTAGTTGTAACTGGCAAGAGAAGGGAAGGAAATCCAAGAAGCAAACCAAACAGCCCACTATGTACCAGTAAGGAGTTAAAGTTTTCCTGCTTGTAACAGCAAACGACATTATTGCTAATTTGGGAAAGACATTATTTTTATCTCCTTTCCTTGTGCCAAGCAGGCATAGTTCAGCTGCACCATTCAAATCTTTCTCTGTCACTATTTTTTCCATTCCAATTCTCTCATCTGCAAGAGTAGATTTTCTTTTCACCACTCAAACACATCGTTGCAGCACATCTCTACCAATGACTTTCTACTAAAATTAAATCCCAATGAAGTCAGGTGTTCTGGTAGCTGCAGTTGTTTCTAACCCACCTTTTAAAAAAATCATGGAAACATCATATTACGGAGCATTTCAGTTTAAGGAGAGATGTTGGCAAGGCTTTTAAGGGAATAGAGACAAAACCCAAGCCCAACTGGGGTCTCATGCAACTATGTTGTTTGAGAGCATTACAGTATTGCAAAGGAGTATGAAATGCACAGCAGGATGATTGGATGAACTCCCCATAGTCATCTCATTCTTCTCCCTTTCCACTAATTCCCTATTAAAACATGGTGCATTAAACACATTTTATTTGCTTCAAGTTTCTGTGATTTAGAGTTCAACTGAATTGCAATTTTAAATCTAAACAAGGATATAACAGAATTAATAAAAAATCATGGCAGAAAGGCAATCAAGAGTAACAAATGTTGCACAGCTTCTGTTCAAGGAAAGATCCAATGGGATTCTTCAGGGAGGAAGAGACGGTAGAAAAAAAGGCAAAAAAATCATAAGTGGCATGGACAAAGTGACTAGGCAATGATTGCTCACAATTTTCAGTTTGAGCTGAAAGATTGAATGAAGTTATTTTAAACAAAAAGAAGGGTTCTTTACACCCCCCCCCCCTTTTTTTTTTTTTTTAAACACACAAAAAAAAGCTGTACTTTTTGTCATTAGCATTCAGGGGCTATTAAAACAGACAACCTCTGGCTCATGAAGTCCTCCCAGCTGGGAGGGCAAACCTGGGGACACATCAGTATGTGCCACTGCCATGCTCTGAACAATGGGTCAAAGGGAGCTTTTTGTCTTTTTAAAGTGTTGATTATATAGCAAAGCGTACATATTCTTAATGTTTCCTGGGGGTTTGGGGAGGGAGGATAGGAAGTGTGGGAGAATGTCTTCTAGAGCAAGTTTTTATTATTATTATTATTATTATTATTAACACAGACACTAAAATGATGGACTTCCCGCTGGCCCCAGATTGAATAATATCAAGTTTGAGACCTCCCGCTGCACACACTCTTGGGATATGCCATGTGAAAACTGCACAAAAGGCCCACTGTCCCATTTTGTGAAAGACCTGTTCTTATTTGGGAACACACTGCAGTGCTGTAAATAACAGTTCAAAGTGCACTACAGTATAAAGAAACAGGCACTTAAGTTCAGAAATATTAATAAAAAGCTAGAATTATACTATGAAGGATGACCCTTCTGGTAGAGTGATCAAATATCAAGCAAACTGAAGAAGTTGTTGATCTTTTGATCAGTGGGCAATGGACATCATGCATTCAGTCCAACAGCATTAGTTCTTTCCTGTGTTCAATGTGCATTAAACGTTTTAATATAAATCATAAGAAGTGTGTAATCAGCTGAAGACAAGCAACCCTGTTAAGAGAATGACTTTAGCAATACTCTGCCCTTTAGAATAGAGCAATGGGGGTGTAGACCTATCCGTACCACTACAGAGCTGGGGGAGCATGCATGAGCTACCTCCCCGAGACATTGCTTTGTGCCTTGGATTCTGTTCAGCAAAAATAAAGTTAATTATACAGTTCTCCCCTCCATTTTTACAGAGCCCTTTGAACTGCACAGCTGAAAAGCCGTTGAAGAGCAAGGTATTAGAGATCAAAACCAGACTGGAACTGAAAACATGGATCCATCAACCCTGAAAGTTTTGATTTGGACCTCAACTTCAAACTTTGCTCCTTTATCAGTTGCACTAACTGAGGATATGAATATCCCCACAAGCTTCAAGAAGGTTCGGATACAAACCTGAACATGAACTTTCTGGCTCCTGCCCTTCTTTTGACTTTAAAGCTCATCTCAACAGCAGTCTCCTGCACATGGTACATTCTTATTGAAGTGCATATTTTCCTGTGTAATATCAAGCACTTCAAAGCACGCTCCCCTGTTTCTGTACTGCTCAGTTGCTGTTCACCACTGAAGCCACTAAGTTGCTAGTATTATGTCTGGCTCCTACTTCGATACAACATCAAAGGGACATATGTATATTTTAAAGAATTACAACTAGACCTGTGCAAAACTTGCCTTACAAGCCCCATACCTTAGTAGTATGTTTGTATCTTCACCTTTCTTTATATTATCCATTTCATGCTCTGTGTTAGGATCACAGAAAAACTGTTGTTAGAACAACCCCAATTATCCCAAATAAAACTAGAATACGTTAAAGGTTCAGATAATGAACGACGTCCTTGCTGTTAACAGGCACTGGGGGGACTAACTTGTTTCCGTTAAGAAGGAATACCAAATAATCACACAAATAATGCATACCTGAAGTTCGTTACCTGCTTGGTCTCCGTCCTTCTTACTCCATCTGATATGTATTCCCCCAAGTTCTTTCATTCTCTCGAAGTCATTTGTATGACTACTCTGCCTCCCTAAAACATCAACACAAAACACCCCCCCCCCTTGAAAAAAAAGGAAAACCCACACCACAAAACACAAAACAACAACAACAACCCAATAGCAGCACAAACCATTTGAGAAGATCTTTTTAAACATCCACTTGACATTTTTGAGTTTAGGGATGCAAATGGATGTTTTTGCTGAAGTTGTTTACCCAAAGGTACTTTAGGTGCCCCCATTAGCAGGTCACCATGCAGTAGCTACAAATCTCTCAATCTTTCACCTACTCATCTTCTCTATACCCAATGGGAAGTCAAGAAGTGCTGTTATCTCTGGTTTACACGCCAGATGAAGACAAGAGAAGCAAAAAGCATGGTTTCCAGAAGTCACTTAACCCTCATTACAAGCAGTACTGTGCTGTGCTCCAGTACCAGTACGGATAACCCATCAGTGTTCTCTTCCCTGGAACACAGCAGAGGGCTCCTCTGGGAAGCAGCTCACGCGCTGCTGCTGGGAACGGAAACATCAGAAGTGCTTGCACAACACTATACCTAACCCAGGAAGGCCTTTTTCAGAATAGCAGACTGTTTTCAGGTCTTAATCTGAAACGTTTGCTGAGTGTCACTCTGTATTACAATGATCTTTTTAGCTTGTGATCCTTGAACTGTTCTGGCTTTCTGCTACAGACAAGTCCTGTTAAGTAATGCTTTGTGTTTGTAAATGCTGCTTAGGCTCCTGCAGCCAAAAATTTTACTCTTGTGCAAGGTGGTTGTGGTGAAGGTCACCTGAACCTCCAGAAACCCGAAGCCTTTTCCTAACTGAAGAACCATCGTTAGACAGCACATTCATGTGTGTGCATGTGTGTGAGGACCTGCACAGATATACAATGCCACCGGTTATTTCTACCTCTGTTTATTGCTCAATATGCAAGGAAGTTAATGACATATAAAAACAGCTTGTTTAGTGAATATTAAAAATACTGACCATTAACATCTATCAAAATTAACAAATTAAACAACAAACTTCCAGTGAACTCCTCCTCATGAAATCCACAAAGTTGATTAAACCAGTACAAACTTAAGCATTTTTTTCCTTCTTCTTCCTAATAAACATGAAGATACTCCAATTAAAAAAAAAAAAAAAAAAGCAATAGAACATAAAACTTTTCCTTCTTGGTGATATTTTGTACATGACAAGGCATGAAATGATTGATCAAGCACTGCAATGACGGATAAGGACAATTGGCTGAAAGGTCAAAACTATTAAGTAAATAGTAAAAAAAAAAAGTGAAAGTGCATTTCTCTGAGGCATAGTAAGTTTAAATGGCAGGAAACCTTCATGTCACAGCCACACTGCTCCCATTTAAACTTAATGAGTACTGAACTGATATATGAGTAATTAGTTAAACATTTCTGGTTGTTCTTTGACAAGCAAAATTTGGGCAGGGTTAAGGGTGTTTGGACTACCTTGAGTGCATATTTATGTCCTCAAATTTATTATTATTAGTTTTTTTTTTTTTTACAAAGTTTTCTTTAAAGTAAGAGTATCATATTATCATATACTATTTCCTTCCCCTCATTTACAAATGTGCACTTACATAGTCAAGTATAATATAATATTTTTAATTGATGAGTATGAGCCTGAATTTATCCTCGTTTCAGGAGCTACATTTCTCTCTATATTTTAGTATAGTTATTCCAAAGCTGGATTTAACCACGTCTATAGATCTGACAGTTTGTGTGCTACTAAAGTGCAGAGAGGCTTTCAGTGCTAGCAACTCCCCTGTGCTTTGGAGGGTAAGCTCACCTCCCTCTGGTAAGGAAAGTTCAGGGAACTGGATGAGGTACCTACCAACGGGCACACCGGAGAACTGTGAACTGCAGAAGCCTGTGATGCTGGTGGCTGCCCTCAGAGATCATGACCTACAAAAGGCTCTGTAGAAATTCTTCGTAGCCCTTAACAGAGCAAGACCACTGTGTAAAGGTTGTTTCTCAACCCCTATCAACTATCAAATGGATTTATTTCAGTCTTTTAAAGTCCTAAACATTTTCCATTAACATTAATTCGCAAATGATCAGTGAAGGCACATATTTTTGTTTATAAATAGTAGGGTTTTTTCCTTCTCTCCCTAAAGAAACCTCTACAAAAATAGCTCTATTACACCCACAAAATCACTGAATCTACTTAGCATCTCTTGAAGAGATGCAATTTTTTTTTTTTTTTTGTAAATGTGGCTTTTTTGTGCTAGTGCATTTGTCAACATTAGAGTAATTAGCTCAAGTTTCATCAACTAGCTGGTGCAATCTGTTCAGAAAGCAACTTGGAATGTTAAAAATCCTAATAGGCTTCTCCAGCTACACAGTCAAAGCCTGAGGGATTTGATTTCAGTTCTGTCTAAAATCAGAGGAAGTCTTTTAGAAGATAAATCAATACTGCTGGAAAACAGAAACAAAAAACAGACTAAGTAAGAATGATGCGATTAGGTGAAGCTATTTTTCTGATATTTTATGCTGTTGCATAGTTTTTAAAATTAAGCAATATTTTCACATAAGGAAAACAGAACTAAAGCAAACCTGGGGCTCCAGACCTGCAAAAGCTTCCATCCCTGAGTAACCTCACCTTTATGAGTAATACAACTAGATTCAAAAGTTTTTGAATCAAAGAAAATAAAAAAGTTACCCAATATCTACACCCAATTAAATAGTTATGCAGTAAATCATTTCTGTACTGTTCTTGATGCTTGCTTTTCTTTGTGTGTGTGTGTGTGTGTGTGTGTGTGTGCGCGCGCATATGCATACATTTGTGTGTTTTAGTGCTGACAGAATCACTTAAGGCAGAAATGAGAAAAAAGACACTTTTCAATACATAAAAAGCACTTATCAATAGGGGTTTGTCTCCACCAAAAGGCAGCACAAAAAATGGAGCCTCTGGAAACAGCTTAAACAGCTGCCTGATCAAAAGAAAAAAAAATACCAAAGCAATCTTTCTCCCTTAGTAGTCATTTGCTAACAGTTCGGGAAGACAAGAGGCTAGAAAAACTTTCAAGGAGAGAAGTCACTCAAAGGAACTATATTAACAGCACTGGATTGTGCAACAAGAAATGCCATTGGGATATACACTAAGATACACAGAGGTACACCTTAGGTAGACAGTGCAGCTTCACTGAGGCAGTTGCAGGGGGCAGGTCTAGTGTGAGGATCTGAGAGAAGAACAAACACCAACCTGGTCACCTTGATGCAGCAAGTCCCACAAACCACAAGGCAAAAACTCGCAGCCTGACACAGCCTCAGTGGTGATGGAAGGGGAGAGAAGGAAGCTTCACGATGGGTACTGGAACAAGCAGCCCATGGTCATTACTTATGATGGGCCTCAAAACTCCTGCCTGCCCTGGTATAGCACCCAACACCACTGCATACTCTGACAGAGCAGAATGAATAGCCTTGTGCATGTGCTACCTGCACAGCAGTAGGACCAACAGATGAAGAGAACAACTTCTGATGGGAGAAAGTGCTAGGGAAAAAGCCAATAAAAGAAATCAAGGATATGAAATAAGAGCACTGCTTCAGCAGTAAAAAAGAAAAAAAAAGAAAAAAAACTTAACAATAGCCTCCTGCATGTTTGACCACTTCACAGAAAATCTTTTTTTAAAAGGTGCCTTCTATGAGAGATCAAATTAGGCTACAACACATATACTAATTAGCAGTAATGTACTAGAAATTACAACTCGCAGGGCTTTAGCTAGTACTGACTATTTCTCTCGCAGACAATAAAATTAAACTTGCTTTTACAATCTGTTCCCTGACAAGTTTCCTGGCTCTCCTTCTGTTCTGTCTCACACCAACCAAAATTGAGGGCCATGTTTTGATCTTTAGGCAATACACCTGTGCACTTGTCTTCCGAGCACTGCTGGGCTCCAGAGCAGGGAGAAGATCCTCCTTTGTCATAACGCTGGGTAAACTCGGGCATAAATTCTGAGCCATGGTTTGGTCCCTGCCATGTTTGTGCGGAGTACAGATGCCATAAATCCAGTCCTCAGCGGTTAGCTCATTCGGCTGAATCCACAGCATCCGCTTCCCCAGCACGGCACAGGGCTGCCAGAACCACGCTGTTCTGCACACTGCACAGCAGCCGCATTTCGGAGGCGGCCTAGCTGCACTACAGCAGCTCCACGGCTGCTCTGTGTTACACTGGAGGCTCTGCTGACTGCCAGGGACTCTCAGAAATTCAAAGGAGGGAAAAAGAAGCTTAAATCCCATGTTCAGCTGCGGTGTAACTGAGGAGTTGGGCCAACAGCTCGGTGTACTTCCCTATGGATTTAAAGCTGTGCACAAATGAAACACTTTCCTCAATCCTTTGCCACCATCAAGCTGACCAGCAGCCCCAGGACATAGGTGTACATTGTAGCTGGAGACAAAACTAATGTCCTGTTGCTAACCCCAGCAGGAAGGGTTGCAGGCCACCAACGTCCCCTGGGAGGCCAAAATTCTCAGGTGCCTTTGACCAAAGTCTGGAGAGAGGAGGAAAGGTTTCCTTTTCAGATCATATCAGTAGGTGCTGCAGAAAGGTGGTGTTTTTTTTTGTTTTGTTTTTTTGTTTGTTTTTTTTTTTTTTAAAAGCATAGTGCAGAGCCTACTGCTATTGACTGATATTGCTAATGTCCTTGATCTCTCCTGTTATCTTCTCTGCTTCAGTAACTCAATAGTTGCTTTTGCCAGAACTTATTTGCTGTTTTTCTGCTTGGCACCCACTTGCTCATTCCTCTTCGAAGTGTGAACTGTATCCTGGCTATGTTTGCCTGCTCTGTCCCTTCTACATAGTTTATAGAGAGTTCTGCAACTTCTTCCCCACAGAAGGGTAGAAGATGCAATTCAGTCATGTAAGTGGGCTTTGACATCCAGACCCAGGATTGGCATTTTTTACTCTGTCTATGATGATAACAAAAGAAACAATGCAAGTAAGTATATACAAGTAGAGAGGGAATCACACAGAATCACAGAATTGTTCAGGTTGGAAGAGACCTCCAAGATCACCTAGTCCAACCTCTGACCTAACTCTAACAAGGCCCACACTAAACCATATCTCTAAGCTCAACATCTAAACGTCTTTTAAAGACCTCCAGGGATGGTGACTCAACCACTTCCCTGGGCAGCCCATTCCAATGCCTAACTACCCTTTCGGTAAAGAAGTTTTTCCTAATATTCAACCTAACCCTCCCCTGACGCAACTTGAGCCCATTCCCCCCCGTCCTGTCACCAGACATGTGGGAGAAGAGACCAATCCCCTCCTCACTACAGCCTCCTTTAAGGTACCTGTAGAGAGCGATAAGGTCGCCCCGAGCCTCCTCTTCTCCAGGCTGAACAACCCCAGCTCCCTCAGCCGCTCCTCGTAAGGCTTGTTCTC
>VXAA01007286.1:770755-804392 GCA_013399115.1 Anseranas semipalmata
TCTCTGCCAGGCAGCTTTCCAGCCACTCATCCCCCAGCCTGTAGCTCTGCCTGGGGTTGTTGTGCCCCAGATGCAGGACCCGGCACTTGGCCTTGTTAAACTTCATACAGTTGGCCTCAGCCCATCGGTCCAGCCTATCCAGATCCTCCTGCAGAGCCTTCCTACCCTCGAGCAGATCGACACACGCACCTAACTTGGTGTCGTCTGCAAACTTACTGAGGGTGCACTCGAAACACTCTGAAGTTGTTTGTTTTTTGTTTCTTTTTGCAGATCAGCATGAATACGTGTCTATGACTAGTTACAGAATCACAGAATGGGCGGGGTTGGAAGGGACCTCTGGAGATCATCTGGTCCAACCCCCCTGCCAAGCAGGGTCACCTAGAGCACGTTGCACAGGATCGCATCCAGTTGGGTTTTGAAAATCTCCAGAGAAGGAGACTCCACAGCCTCCTCCAGGAGCTCCATGTCCCTCTGGTACTGGGGAGCCCAGAACTGGACACAACGCTCCAGGTGTGGCCTCACCAGGGCTGAGCAGAGGGGGAGGATCACCTCCCTCAAAAGGTTCACCTGCCGATGAGGATGGGATTCGAACCCACGCGTGCAGAGCACAATGGATTAGCAGTCCATCGCCTTAACCACTCGGCCACCTCATCTGCTGTCATACATTCCTTATTACACAAAGAATATCAGTAAGTAAACGTCAATTCCCTACATTAAATTTATTGTTTGAGATTAACATGCATTTTTCAGCCTATTGCTGTATCTTAAAACAACTGCACTGTGTATTACTGTATTTCTGGTTAGCTAGGTTTCCTTTTTATATGGTCGCTATGTAAGTAACCTCTTCTTCCCTGATCTGGTAAGCATAAATATTATAGCAAACACTCCAAAGTAGCAATCTGCAGGACTGAATGCATGAAATACTCTCACAGGTCAATTTGAAATTGGTTTTTGATTTCAGCCCATCATAATTGAATTATGCCTATCATGAAGTACCCTGAGTAACAGTGTGTAGAGATTTCAACATGGTCACAATCTGAGAAAAGAGCAATAGCTAACAAAGAAATGAAACTCACTATTAAGGCTGGTGTTCAGCAGGGTGATTCAACCACACAGAAGTACGGCTGTACCATCCCTTCTTGCCAGGATGTGGCAAACAGTAAATGCACAGCTGGTCCTATCTCAGGTCAGGATGGTGACCAGACTTCAAGGTTCCTTCCAGGCCTATTTTCTGTATTTCCAAAGAGGCCATTTGGAGATTCTCCTCATGCAGGGGAACTCTAACATGATATAATGACAGTCCTCTGATATTTGTCCTTGGTGGTGTTGCAGGACACACAGCTAGGCAAAATGGTATATGTAAGAAAGGTCTTTATGCTCGGCAACCCGATTACTGGAGCAACATACTGATGGCAATTGGCATAAGACACGGTAAACTTTAGATTGCTGATTTATGCTTCTTCCAATAGCCAAACAACTCCCTTGACAAGAGGGCAGATAATGAGGTGGCTTAAAATCCTTACAGACAACTTGGCAGCATCTGAGGACCTAAAAGAACAGAGCTGCATATAGACTTCCACATACTGAACAGCAAAATGTTGGGCAACAAAGGCTTAATGTTCCATCCTCTCAAACATAGTCTATTGTGACAGTAACAATTTGTTTGTAGTCTTTTAAAATGGTACAGCATGCTGTATTTCAAAGAAGATTAAGTTGTTGACAAAACAAGTCATCCAACAGTCTGCATATATTATTGAAGGGCTATAGCTTCTAAGTAACCATAAAATAGTCTTTTCCATCTAAGCAAAAATCTTTACTTTTTGAATACAACTTGATAGGTGAGAAGATTGGGTATTCATCTGCAGTTAATTCAATAATTTATTATTATAATAACCCAATACAGTGAAAACTCTTATTCAATAAGTCAGTGATGGTCTTATAGGCAATGCTTTTTCTGCTGTCAATGTATCCAGAGGGTATATCTGTATCACAAGTATAGCAGCATAATCAGTAAACAGCACACACATTTCTGAGCTGCTGTTCGAGGTAGGAAAGAAAATGGAAAGCGTAAATAGCCTTCTTCAAATTTGATTTGGCAAGCTAGGGCAACCCTTGATATACAAATGGAGTCTCACTGAGGTGAAAGGAACTAATTCAACAAACATAACTGTAAGACTTTGGTGTATTTTCAGACAGATGTGTATGGATTTTTTAGTTGCAGTAACTAGTAAAAACAGAGTACATCTGGCTTTTACATATTTTTTGCTTGCCTGCCTGGAAACAATATTGAACAGAGAATTCTTCTTGAAGTATTGCTTGGCATCCTTACTCCAAAAGCTGAACTCTCCAAATTCCCTGAGTATTACCCCTTATTTATATTACTGCACTCCTGCTGTCTGTAGACCTCCCAGATTCGAAGTGCTGCCAGGGTCTACCTTGCTCCCAGTGTAAGTCAGAGCAGCCTTAGAGAGTAGCTGCTTCCCAGGTTGCTGTAAGAGGGGGGAAAGCAATCAATTCTTAGCTGTGCCATGGGCTCCATGCCAGTGGAGGACACCCTATAGATATTTTCAATCAAAAACTTCCAGCCTCAGAGCAGCATGTCTAGGACGAAAAGCAAGTCGGGCCCTTTGGTTCCTCCCCCTTTGAGATACAGAAATGAGCCCAAGCCTGTTTATCAGCTCCAAATACACCCAAACTTTGGAGAAAGTTTGGATCTATAGCTGTATTTTATTACACGAGCCCATTTCTACTCCTGACATATCTTGCTGTGCCTGTGATTAGGAAAGGTTATGGCTGTGAATCATGGCTCGAGGAAATGTGTAGTACACCTGTGTACAACAGTAAACTAAATTCAGTTTGCTATTTATCTACTGTATTTATCTCAGTTAAGTAAACTTTGAGTTTGTCAAGATTTCCTGCTGGAAATTCTCATGATAATACGAGTATAATTGCCTTTTTATTGCCACAGACATCTGCTACAGTTTTCAAACAAAGAAAATACTTTCTCCCCCCACCCCCTCCCTCCTGGCTTTCTCTACAACAAGACAAAGATCCTCTCTTATTTTGTGTGTAATAGGTTACAAAGCCAACACAACTGAGGGGCAATAGAAACCAACCAGCCAACCTATCTTCCCTCCATACCCTTATACCCTCCAGAAGGACAAGAAATACAAGCTGAAAAAAAAGTTTCACAATAAAGGTTATAGTTCATTACATAAGAAGTCTGCACACTAGAACGCAAAAGGGATCCAACAGATCCCTCCTACTCCTCTTTTTTCCTGCTAAAGATCTTGTGTACAGTCAAAAACCTTGTGTCAAAAGCAACATGGCCAAGAAGCCATCTTCCTTAATCCACTGGTCCTTTTGCAGTCTGCAAAGAATTCCAATTTGTCCTGAACCTAGGATATCCTCCTGCCATTTAAGCAGACAAATGTGAACATATACAACCACTCCAGAACAGGCTGAAGGTGTCAATATGCCCCCTATTTCACTTGGTCCCCCAGGCAGACTTGTGTCCTCATCCTCACTGAAGGAGAATGTGGGAATCATAGATTTCCATATATTGGTCTTGATACCTTTTGGTAGGAGGAGTAAACTAAAGAAATTGAAACAAGCCTGTAGCAGTGCCATGGGTGTCGAGTACTGTCCTTCAGCTAAAAGGCATTCTGAGAACGTTTGGGGAAAAAGTTCACGATGCTCATGCAGAATTTGTCTTTACTGGATAGACTTCATCACCCAGAAGGAGGAAAAGGATTCTCAAGCTTTCATTCACAGAAATATTTGTAGAGATCTGGAGTGAGGATACACAGTGGACCCTCCATCTTGCTGCAGCCTAAGGTAAACCACCATCTGCCTTAGCTTATCATCACAGTGCCCTGACTTAACTTGTCAAGCAGCCTGCTCCAGGACTGATTCAAGGATATCAGAGCAATAACCCACCATATGGGGATGACCAGGAGCCCAGTGCCAATGAATCTCTTTCTTACATCTTGGAAGTAGGAGACTGGATAAGGAGTGAGAATAATCTATAAAGAGGACTGAGGCACAGATCTGAGACATTTATTACTGGAGGTTACATCATTTAGATCAGTTTTTGATCCCAGTCTCGCACTAGCAGCTGGACCTCTGCAGGAGAAGGGGTGCCACACAATGTTGGCCTCGCACTCAAAGATACCAAATCATGTAGTTGCATGTCCTGCAGTCATTTGTCTGTAAGCATGGTATGACCTGATAACATGTTAACCACGTTAACAGGGACAGCCTTGACTCAAGGTTTGTTCACAGTCGCTGTGGGGAGCAGCAACATCAGGTTAGTGCTGCGGTTTGGCCCGAGTGCTTATTCCCCTGTTTCAGCAAGCCAGGCTGCAGAGAGCCAACTCTGAGACGTTTAGGACCTCCAGTTGTAGCAGAGGATTTTCAACCATGCCCAGATCTTCAAAGCAGAAGGTGATTCCTCAAGGACTGTTAAATGTTTGTTGGCTTTCAGGGCTCAGTCTTTGTCAGGAGCCTCTCTCCATGAAGCCAATATAATCTGCTTGCAAACTTGGAAACATTTCCCCGTTAAAGTATATTTGCATTTTACAGCTTGTGCCAAATGTCTCTACATGCAGGCCTTGCAGAAAGGGATTCTCTCTATCGCTACCTCCTTCCCATCATCATGGAGTACAAGCTACACCCATTTAGGCTGTTCCTTATCAGTGGACCCTGTACATTTCTAAGACAGGCCTTTTATCTTCTTGTGGAAAAGACAGTATGCCAAGACACTTACTGGAAAAAATGGCAGATTTTCAGTCATAGAAGACTAGCAGGACTTTCAATGCAATGGTGTTATGTGATGAGAACAAGGAGATTGGCATTTACCTGATGGGAAAAGCCTACATTTCAAAACATGCCATTTGGATGCACACAGGTAGTATGATGATGTCAGTGTAAATGAATTAAGCATAGCCCCTAGAAAATGATGGACTACATAATTACATGCTGTAGTCCAGTAGAGCCCCCCAAAACAATCTCAAAGAACACAAATAGGTTATTCCTGTGAAGAGTTTCAAATTGTTGGATCACAAGAAGTGTCTAGAAATCTTGTTAGAGCAAACTTCCATGCTATATTTTAGGTATTTCAGTATGTAGTTAGAATTATGCCACGGAAAAGCAGAATTCTGTTTCACACTAAGCCCCTTCCACTTCAAATACACGGAAAACCTCACTAGCAATAAGATCCAGCTGGAGTCTGATATCTAAGAAATGAAAGATCTGATCCTGTAGTCTGACAGACAAAATTCACACATGTGAGAATGGAAAAGAATGCGAGTTATCACATTTTTGTCTATCTCAACCTTTGTTCTCTTCTTTATGATCTCTGTGTTCAAATGTTAGAGATTAAAGGTACTTTTTATAGATTATTCAATCTATTTGCCTTAACATGTAGGATATTTAAAATGAGATTGTCAGAAAGATAGCAAAAGGGCAAGCTCTTCAGAGGCACTGTGGTGCCTAAATCCCTGTAAACTCAACAATGTTCTGAAGGCAAATCTCAGAATACTGCATGCATTAGCACAGAAGAGAATCATATTTTGCTATGATAGAGGTCATGGGTGAAGTCTATATAGGTGAGTTATTTCACTGTTCAGTTCATATTTTATGTATTAATTGGATTAAAGAATAGAAAAAAAAGACCGAAGCCCAGCACTTATCACTTAACCTTCATGGGAGGTTAACCTTTTCCCCCCCTTTTCATTAAAAATAATCATTAAATAAACACATTGGAATATCTAGTGACTCAATATGGACTAATGCTCAGATGAAGGAGCACTAAAAATCTGGAAACAGCACCACTTCTGTTAACACTGCACAGAGGAAGACCATTTAATGAAGGTTTCAAATATTTTGGCTTTTAATCAAATATATCCCCAATGTTAAGAATCATTCTTATAATCAGCTACCTAGGACAGCAAGATAAGTTGGGCACCTAGCTGGTAGCCATAATTATGCTCTGATTTAAAATATGCCCATTCTATTTGCTTTGTTAATAGTTCCAGAAATTTGGACCAACTCACTAAAAGCAAAAAAATGTATTGAACTGTCTGAAAGTCACCATATAGTACTTGTATGTATAACGATTACTTTATTTAAAGGGTTGACACTGCTTTATAACATTACACACCACTTACAGTTTTTCAAGGTACAGAGGTGGTTGTTCAATCATAAGTGAATGTGTACTTGGAGTCACACAGAATCACAGAACGGTTGAGGTTGGAAGGGACCTCTGGAGATCATCTAGTCCAACCCCCCTGCCGAGAAGGATCACCTAGAGCACGTTGTACAGGATGGCATCCAGGTGGGTTTTGAATGTCTCCAGAGAAGGAGATACCCCAGCCTCTCTGGGCAACCTGTTCCAGTGCTCTGTAACCCTCACAGTAAAGAAATGTTTTCTCATATTCAGCCAAAACTTCCTGTGTTTCAGTTTGTGCCCGTTGACTCTTGTCCTGTCACTGGGCACCACTGAAAAGAGTCCGGCCCCATCCTCTTTACATCCTCCCTTCAGATATTTGTACACATTGATGAGATCCCCTCTCAGTCTTCTCTTCTCCAAGCTCAACAGGCCTCTCCTCATACGAGAGATGCTCCAGTCCCCTAAACATCTTTGTAGCCCTCCACTGGACCTGCTCCAGGAGCTCCATGTTCCTCTGGTACTGGGGAGCCCAGAACTGGACACAACGCTCCAGGTGTGGCCTCACCAGGGCTGAGCAGAGGGGGAGGATCACCTCCCTCAAAAGGCTCACCTGCCGACGAGGATGGGATTCGAACCCACGCGTGCAGAGCACAATGGATTAGCAGTCCATCACCTTAACCACTCGGCCACCTCGTCTGCTGTCATACATTCCTTATTACACAAAGAATATCAGTAAGTAAATGCCAATTTCCTACACTAAATTTAATGTTTGAGATTCACTTTTCAAGACATTCACCAGTGTTGTGCAATCCCTATGAGTAGCAGGACTGTTCAAAAGCCACCGCAGCCTCCTTAGAGGAATGACCTTCAGGTGATGTCACCAAATTAATAACAGAAATCCAGGGGGTGGCCATGGGTCTCTGAACTATACATCTGCAAAATAGGCCGTTTCTTCAAAAATGAAGTTAAAGATGCTATATATATATAGAAAAAAAAAATCACAGTCGTGACATATCACACAGTGCAGTTACTGAATTCATTTTATTGTCAAATGGCTACTAGAAATGAAGGCCTATAGATGTCAGACAGTGAGAATGGTGGGGTAGTCAGAATCACAAAGTGAAAGAATGAAGAACTAATAATACTTTTTAACCAATCGTTTCCAAGCTTCTATACAAACTTCTGTACACACCTAACCAAGTATATCCATGCTTAGTCTCGGCCATGAATCACAGAGCTATTTGTTTTCCTCAATTGGCTTGAAGAAGAGAACATGTAACCCCACAACCCTAAACACATCAGAAACAGTGACCTCAGGTTTGCATTGTCCATGAGGATATAGTGGTAGAAAGGAAGCATAATCAGTGTGATCCAGTATATTGCTTTATACCCCTTTGAATTTCTTCCCCCTGAAGTACAAAATAGCTTCTACCTTTCAGAATTAAGAAGCATTTGGTAGAATGGGGAAAAATAAGCTGTAAAATTAAAGGGAGTTGAGTGCACACCACGTTTCTTTTTCTCAGAGAAGATTAGAAGCCTCTGTCACTACTACATTCTACTATACACCTTTCCGGCAAGGAACGGCAAGGAACGGCAAGGAACGGCAAGGGTGGGGGTACACTGAAAAATAAGTCTAGTCACTATCAGTTTGGCCCAACATTCTGGGGATATAAAATGTAGAGATTGATGAAGCGCTTCATGAGAGATAGAGCCACCTCTGGACTGGCATGCAGAAAGCACTGCCTGCTCATTCCTCCCCTCCATTTCCATATCTCGCACACGCTCAGCTCTGCCAATGCAACTCTAGAGCTACAACCTAAAATAGTTCCACAACAAACATGGAGCTGCTGCACCCCACCCCACCACAGCAAAATTCAACATCTTTTTGTTTACATGGACTTAGGCTCTTTTTAGTGACATTAATATTAGGGGAGGGTGTTGCATAATTTCTAGCACAGTGAAGTCCTGAACTAGGACTGAAATTACTATTATCACTGAAATTCTCCTATTCCTAATAATAAATTGAAAATGACTGCTTGGATTATCTCTGTAAGTAATGGGATCACATTAAGACAAGTGCACTGAAGATAAATATTGGATATAAACTCCTGACAGCAAGACATCTTAGAATGAGAGATGGGAAGAAGTTCTACTCCTTGAATTATATTGATTTAGAAGATGAAAAAAAAAAAAAAAACCAGAAATTGTAGCACTAGAAAAAGCATTGGACTGGCCAAAAGCACAAGGGGAATGGACAAAAGGGGAAGAATATCATCACCTAAATAACTTGCACTGTAAGCTTGCACTAAATCAAAACAGATATGTCTTTGTCTAAAAATCTTTTGTGTGATCATGAATGAACAGTGTTATTGAAATTCATGAGAAAAAAACATCAAGAAAGAAACAACATGAAGCCAATTAATTTTTAGCCATCCATCCACTTTAAACTGCTTCAGTGTTTGATATTTGACTATCATGAACAGGATCTGTCTTTGACATTCTTGTAAGGTACATCTAGAGTTACTGATAGAGGAGTTCTCCAAACAAAATGAAAGAGGGGAGGTCAGTTTATTTGCCAGTTTCTAAACAGAGCTCAACATTTGCAAGAGAAAGTCCCTTGCTTGTATGAAGGTATAGTTTAAATGACATTTCCCTGGAGAAGAAAGGGCCATTATGTCTTGGAATTGAGTGTTCAGCCTTTTATCAACCTGCTTGTTCTATTTCTGATTATTAAACAGACCAGGTCTCAGTGTTTGAATGTCAATAGAGATCCGGTCTTCTTTACTGGTCAGTATTTACCAATGCGTATACAGGGACAGTACCTGCACCCAAGAAAAGAAAAAAACATAGTTGCCAACTACTTCATTATGACTTCATGTGTAAATGCTGACTTACTGCTGAAGGCCCATATGCACGTTAATGGTAGTTATAGAAAAAGTACCCAAAACAGGAATGTTACATCTACATCTTTACCTAGCAGTAACTCCACACTGCAATTCTGAAAAAACTTGTTGCTGGTTAAGTGATGCTGACTATGGAGAAAGAAGGAAAAATCCTTCAAAAACTGTAGAGAGAAGTAAAGGTTTCATGTATTATCCAGACACTCGAACCTCTTGTTTTCTGTACAGTTTTGTACAGCAGCAATCATTTACAAGTTCTGCAAACATAACTCTTCAAGTGTTCCCTGGTCAAGCGAGCTGACAACTCTGTCAGCCTCTCTATAATAAACAAAGGGAGACGGACAGGAAGGAAATCTGTGGCAGGATCTGAACTGCAGAATGAATCACTTCAGAAGTCCCCCCAGCTGCATGTTGCAGTGGTGACCCTGATCAGGGCCCACCTCCACATTTTCTACACCAAAAAAAATTAACTTTCTACATTCTGGTGGATGGCACACAGCAAAGCCAATATGACTATCTACAAATTAGTTTGTGGGAATATCCCCACCAGTGTCCGAGCTCTGCTATAGGGGTGGGACCCACACTGGCCCTTGCAGACACCCAGCTGGGTGACCATGGTCAACCTCAATCAGAAAGTTGGTGATTGTACCAGGAGACCAGCCAGCCAGATTTTCTGAAGCTGTATGGCTACAGAAGGGTGGGAGAAATTCATGGTTATGCTGCATATCTTTTAATGACTACTGACAGTTCCCAGTGACTGTAGCCAGTCCCCCTCCTTGCCTTTTTTAAAGCAATTAAAGCTTAATATCTCATTGTTTTGCATAGTTGCAGGCTGGCTAATTTTAAGCTACCTGCTAACAATAAATAAAACTCTACAGGGACTTTGTGATTTTCTAGTGCTTGAGAAATCATCTGACAACTTGAGTATTGGGAGCTGGCCATAGCTGAGGCCAGGAACCTCTCAGCAACAGCAGGGGAATCAGAAAATTCAAAAGCCGTAATAACCCAAATCCAAGCTATCCCAGACTGAGCAAGGCTAAAGCTAGCCTTTCAAGTGTATTTACATTCCGTATAGACACCTCATTGTGCTAACCCATGAGGGCACAGCAATTTTCAGAACATCTCAGTGCAAAGGAGCACTCAAATCTGGACTTAGAGTTTTAACTAAGTCAACAGGAAGCAGTTCAGGCCTCAAACCTAGGGATCACCTGGGCTTTACTTTCAGTGTAAACATGCCCTGCCTTGGCCAGACAGGAGCCTGGAGAAACTAACTAACTAACTTACTGGTAGGCAAAGTGAACCTGCCCTTAAACCATGCCTGCTGTTTATTATAGCTCAGAATTTAAGTGCCAAGCCTATTTTGGCTTCCAGTTGAGTCATCAAGAGCAGCTAGGATGCCCAGCCTTCCTGGGGTATGGATTCGTAGTCAAGATACAGAAGTAAATATACAGGTATCTACGAACAGTCTCATGCCCCCTGGGCTGGTCCCAGACCCCAGGGGCCTGCCCTGCTGCTCCTCTGCTGCTGAAGCCTTTCAATTCTTGAAACCTTTTACCTGAGACTGCCAACAGGAGAGCTGATAATAGCCTGCTGTGGTCCCTTTTTATTCCCCTTCCACTAGGAACAGATCCAGGATCACTTAAAATTAGTTTATTCCAGACTCGCATATATATGCCTGCCACTGTTTAGCTACTATAACACCACTATCGCCAATCAGTTGGGCACAGATAAACTGATAGAAATGGAATACACACACACACACACACACACAGATCTTCCTGCATCATAAATAAGATCATTGCCAATATTATCTTTGAAATGATGACAGCAAAGCTGCAGCAAGAGTTATTCATGCAGTAATCACATGAAAACAATGCAACAAACCTGTATTTCTAACTGTAGCCTGGTCAGAATGGAATAATGCCATTGAAAGAAGATGCAAACAACACAGCTCTGTCCTGTTTACCTGTAGATAAAAAAAACCTTTGGCAGAGGAGATGTTTACAACTGCCCTAATCAGATGCTTCTCACACATTTTTATTCCACCCTGCACCTTCTGTTGTAAATCAGGCTTTAAAAAGCAGATAGCACTGTGATCTTATGTCAAGAATGAGAGATGTTTGTTTAATGGGCCTTTAAATTGTTTGTTTTAGGAAATACATATACCACTGCCAACGCAATAACTTCCCACCATATTTTTAACTTGCTCTGTCTTTAAGCAATAAAAGAATGACAGAATAAGAATCAGTATAAATAACAATAAAGCACTGCTTGTTTGCATTTTCCCAAACCACTGCCTCCTAGTTCCTCTGCAGTCAGCCTGTGGCTGCAATCAGTTTTTGGAATATGCCTTTTGCAAAAACTCAAGAACAACAAAAACCACTGATTGTATCACTTGGAGCTGAACAGCTGCTCTGTTTCACTTAGGAGTGGGAGCGCAGCTTTGAGGTTAGAATAAAAATCAGATGTTGTAGACATGCAGTTATTAAAGCTGTGAATTTAATGCGTGCTTAGGGGACTTAGGCACTGGATTTTTGCATTTCACTGTCTCTTGGATTCTCTCGGTGCTCCTTTAAGAAACTCAGCTTTTTAACAATTTTAAATGGTTGCTTGACATGTTTTGTTCTAAACCCAAGAAATTATCTTGCTCAACTATGTTTGTCTCAAACTTTTTATAGATCTGATGAAATATAATTTATTATGTACATGTATCAAATTTTAGAGATCTTATTTTTCCTTGCTTCTATGTAGACTGCTTCAAATATCTGCGAGTCCAACTAGATTTTCTTTTCCTTATCAGGTCACAAGTAAAATGAAAATAGTTTTCAGCTTTTCAACAGGTTTGTATATTTACCCCTGTTAGGTCTACTTTGCAGGCCTTTAAGATACAAAATATTTTGAAATATAATTTGTTCTTCACTACAGAACAATTTGTTTTGTTATTTTTACTGCCTGTGAATGTACCTCTGCAAATTCATTCCAGGAATAGCAAGCCATTTCAGGTCACAAAATCACTCATGATATGGATAGAGAAAGAAGGTGGCTCTGAGTGCCTGCTGCACCTTTAGTTTTCCTTAAGATATAAAAAAATATTGTGCTGATTAACTTCATAAACTAATTATGGAAAGCTCCAGATGACATTGGAAAAGCCAGAAATTCCCTAAAACTAACAGTAGGTGATGCTATTTATACTTTGTTTTTATAAATTACAGAAAGTTTTGGAAAATAAATGTTTGGCTGATTAAAAGTTGATTAAGCATAAATTGAATGGAAGAAGTAAACACCCCTCCCTCCCTGACCTGTAACTAAAGTTTCTGGTTTCAAAAGACTGAGAAGTTTGATGAACTAGCTAGCAAAATCAGTTGCAATGAAAAAGTTAAAAAAGTTACACAGATACTAAGCTTTTTCTACATATAAGTCAAATAGCACATAAATTAGATAGAATTTATATACTGCACAAGAGAAGTTACAGAGGAGGGCTCCAAGCAGAATGGGATGAGTAACAACATTTTAAAGAGTACTAGAAGGAGACAAAGCTTCAAAGAATGGAAGAAGGTATTATCAGAAACAAAAGCTATGTTCATAGCTGACAATAGGGATTAAGTGAGAATGACTGGAGTCTGACTGAGCCATTGCAAAGAGGAAAATAAATAGCAAATGATTCTTCACCCATGGAAAATCAAAAGAAAAAAAAATGAAGCTGATATGCAAAGAGGAAGGGGCAGAGACTGAAAATAATTTAGATATTTTTCATTAACTAAACTTTAGCTTTCTATAAAAGTGATGTTGCCAAACCTGGTGTCAAAGGCAGGATAGCTAATGGTGAAGTGGTAAGTTACATAGATCTGAAGCAAGAGAAAAACAAAGGAGCTTGATGAACTTTTAATAAAGCACCAGCTGATGTCTACCCAAGTATTATGGGTAGAATATGAAATAGCAGGTTATTTCATAAGGATTTTTAAAATATCTAAGTCCAAGTAGCACAATATGCCATTAGCAACTTTATTCCCATGCCAGTATTTAGGGACTAGGGAAGTGATTCAGCAAGGGAACAGGTTTTCCAACTGACTTTACACAACACAAAGCTTCAGGAAAAGAAATCTGAAGGAGAGAATTATGACAAGAGAAACAGAATAAGAAGAAAATAGTGACAGAAGTAGAGAGTAAGATAAAATGTAACACAGGTTCACTAAAGGTAGGTGCTGACAAACTTGACATCCTTCCTTGATAAGATTTTCTAGACAAGGGCAACACAGCAGATCTAATCTATTTAATATTGAGAAAAGCACTAGATTTTTGTTTAGATGTGGCATTTGTAGTTAAAGGGAGGGGATCGGGACTAGAATTGCATAGTTAGTAGCTATACCACTAGTATTATAAACAAACGGGCTTAAAGACAACAGTTAGCTGTGCTGACCAGGCTAACTGCCAAGCCAGATGGCTATCTGAGAAGACTCAACAGCTGACTTTGCAACAACCTTTATTTTCATTCCGTACAAGAGCCTGTTGATGTTTCTTGAGATCCATTTAATTCAGAAAACATTGTCAATATGCAGGAGGAACAAAATACTCAAGAGGAGGTGGGGCTGCATCTGCATTACTGTTTTCATTTGGAGCAGTTACTGCCCTTTTAAGGTGAATCTTTGAAGAGACAGTCTAATTGTTAATTGGCCTTCACGTCACAGGACCCACCTAGAGCTGGTGTGAGTTGCCTGCCTTCACATCCCAAATGCACAGTGTGGAGGTCTTCACCAGCAAACCAGCTCCTGTTGCATGGTGCAACTTGCTAATGCAGACATAGCACCAGTATCCTTGAGGACTTTAGTCACAGAAAAGATATTTAGTTTACGCAGTTCCAAATCTAATCTAAGATTAAGAAAAAGACCTCATATTTGGAAATGCCAGAGTGGAAAAGAGGTTGCTGCTTCATCAAAAGATGATTTCGAAACATAGAAGTAACACAATAAAGGAGGAGAGGGAACATCAGTGCAGACTACCACACAGAAAGCCCATGCCTGCACCTTCACTGGCCTACATTTAACTCCAAAGTTTGGGCTACCACATCCTTTGCTCTCAGTGCTCCTCTGTAGTTCTCATCCATGACTTCCAAGGGCGGAGTGCATCTCTTCTGCTCAGTCCCCAGCAGGATGAACCCAGCAGCCCTTGGCCAACAGAGACCAGTACTTGACCTCTCAGAAGTGAGGGGAGAGGAGCACTGCACCACCAGGCTCTGACAGCTGCCATGACACAGTGCTGGCAGCAGTGACCTCCTGGGGCAGATGCCAGCTTTGTGCAGGCAGCTCAGCTCCTCCCATGGTGCCTACAGGTCAGCATTGACCATCCAGACAGAGCATGGCAACTCTCCTTCACACATGGGGGAAAGCAGCCATGGCTGCTCAGGGGTGTGAGCACAAGCATGAGCTGCCCATCACTTTACTCAACTGCTGGTTGGCTTTCTGGCTGATGCTGCCTGCTTAAACTGCTGAGAAGAATGAACACTCTGTTTTGAGGTTATTTTCCTCCAGCAGAGAGTTCACCTCTACCCCTCAAACTGAGGTACTTTTGACGTCTCCAAGTTCAAAGAGGCTGATACCTGTTGCCTTCCACCTGAGAGCTGGTTGAGGCATCTGGGAAAGGCAGATAGCCCAGGCTAAAGCTCAGCAATACAGTCTGGATTAAAAAGATAACAAAATAAAACAGATGTAGACAAAAGCTGAAAAACATGGCTATGCCCTTACCCCATAAGAAAGCAGGAGGGAAGAGGAAGGGCCTGAGTATGCAAGAAATTGAAAGTTGTTAAATGCAGTGCAAAAATAAAGGGTACAGCATAGGCAGCCTCCCCTTCACTCCCTTCCCTTTGTCTCTGAGATCCGCTCTGAGAATCGTGATCCACTAGCAGCCACAGTAAAAAGCTTGCATTTATCTGGAGTCCCTGGAATCAGTCTGCAAAAGGAAATCCAGCCAGAGCCAATGTTATGAACTATTCAAATTTACCTGGTAGATTTTTGTTTTTAAAATATGCTTGACAGATTTAAGAATTAAAATGATTCTTCAGTCTTAGTTAAGAATTCAGCAGGGTGGAAATGTCTCTGAGATCTACCCTCAATCTGGGGATGTTAACCTACTTAAGTTACATTATGCTCAAAAGCTATGGTGCTGGATGACATGGAAAATCCAGAGGGAACTAGATCAATCAGAAATTAAGACTTCCAGATGTCATTTTATAAATTAATGATTTGATTTCCCATTTGTACAAGTGCTGATGTAAACAACAATTCTCAGAAACCTACTAGCACAGAAGAAACCAAAGGGCCCAGCAGCATATTTTAATGTTACAGTAGTTCAATAACTGTATTTATTGAAGTTCTTTGGGGGGTTCTGTAATATGTAACATAGACATAGGACTGTGTTTTATGGGCCAAATTCTGCTCTCAAACTTCATTAGAGGCTTTAAACTAGCATAATGGAAAATGAACATGCTTCCTCTGAGATCTTTAAATCTCTTTTGAACAAAGTACAAAAATAGGAACTAAAAATATTTACCATCTGGAAGGCATATATAGTCTACAAAAGAAAAAAAGATGCAAAATAGCCACCTACTCATTAGAGTTGATTACTTCTTCCAGTTAAAGAGCTATCCAACCAAGTTTTCCTCTTTTGGCAAACTCTCCCACAAGTTAAAATTGTTTTACAGTGATCAAATATGACTGCTGACTTTTATTTTTGCTGAAATCTTCCTATTTCTCCCTGCCTCCATGGTTAAATATCCAACTTTTGGATCACTTGTATGTCTCAGAATTATTTTCCTCCTGCAATACCCTTCCAGTTTTAGTAGTTGCTGAGATAAGCTTTGAAACTCTTAGCCACTAACAGCAGATGAACAAAGAAGTGTCTGCTGTTTATTAGTTTAAACTCCAAAATTTTTCAGCCAATCTTGTGATTTTATGGCAGTGGTGTTCTGATAGATAGAACTTGGTTTACTTTTTATATGTATGTATATATTTTAAATAACAGTGGCTGGGCAGCAGAGGGGCTGTCTCATGTCTTGCTATAGCACTAGACATTCAGTACTTCTAAGATAAATGGATTTTACTTCTGTTTTGGTAGCTCCTGAGCCTGCTAAAGGGGTGAGACACTTCCAGTCTGCAGGGCGAGGTAGGTGCCTGGTAAACTGAAGATATTTTGTCCTTTGTTTTTCTGATGAAATGCCACCATAACAATATCACTAGAGCATCCTAGAGTTCAGTCACTCCTTATGCTTAAAGTCCAACAGTTCAGAAATCATAAGCCTCTTAAAAAGTATAGTTGTTTGTTACCTACTGCAATCATTCAAACAGCATAAAATACATGCTTCATTTTGCTCAATATGCTTAAGATAGCAGTCAAGGGAAAAAAAAAAAAAAAAAAGCATCCCCCTTTCCCAAAGAAGAGTTACCAAAGCTGAAGGACCCCTTTCTTACCCTCCAGGCTAACAGCCTGGCATTGTCTGAAAAACAACTACGAATAACTAGGGAAATGACTAGGAAATGACTGAGAAACTGTTTTATTATTTAAAAAAACTGGATATAAGCCAATTAAAAAAAAAGAAATAATCTGTTGCTGTCCCATACAACTCAGCCATCCGTTCACCATTTTGAATGAACTGGGGCAATTTCAGAGTGATGGAACAATGTATTGCTGTTTCTGCAAGGGGGGCTAGAATGTGGCAATAGCAAATTCTTGTAACACTAACTGCAAGGCAATCCATCTGTTATGATGTCCAAGTGAAAAGAGACAAAACCGAATGAATGTGCTGTTTTTCTTCTATACCACCTGAGAGGCAAAATATATCTCACAGAAAGGGACTTCTGTGCTCTGTCTGCAGGAGGGAAGACAGGAAACTGGAGGTCGTATTTAGGGAGGTTAGAAACAATACATATCTAAATGTATTAGGTCACCCTGTGCTTAGGAATAATATTTCCATCATGGGTTAATCTTCTGCTACTTGCAGTTCCACTGAAATCAAATGGCTGCTCCATCATGCTCATTTCCATCACAACTGCTTACTGTGCAGTACACAAAGACTGATATCAGATCAATCATAAGCAATCTGGAGGAAAGAAACACAGTACAACAGATGCCATGTTGACCATGGTAGATCCAAAGGGCTCATTACGGGCTGCACACATCCTTACTTGGGGACACCAGTTGAAATCAAGCAAAAGTCAACAGAAGTTTTCATCTTGTGACATTTACCCAGTGCCTTGGATAAAACACATGCAATAATCTCAGCACATCAGAAAGTATGTCCATACAAACACATGTGCACATCAATCGTGTACTGGCAAGCCCTGCAACACCTGGCAGGGAGAGGGTGATAGAGCAAAGATAAAGAGATGAATAGAGACAGAACAGTAAATATTGTTGTCAGCTCTTGAAGCAGACCGTGTCTGGGATACATTAGAGGATAGTATGGAAATGGGTTTGAAGAAGCAAGCTGTTGAATAAGGGTAGAATAACTCACAACAATATCCATCTAATGGAAAGCTGCTCAACATTTATTAAATCCCGGCAGGCAGTTTGACAGGGGCCTCCTGGTCAGGAAAAAGCAGCAGAGTTGGGTCAGTAATATGTTTTACACCATTGCTTTCTTGACTATGACGATGCAACATCCCCACAACCCAAGGAGCCAGGAGCAAATAATTGAGAACAATGATTTATGTCATATCACCTGTTTAGTCTCTTATTGAGATGAAGGCAATATTGGTATATGGTCTGGGTATGGCCTGTAATCTTCCCTTAAAGTCACTCTGAGGAAGGTAACTGATTGTGTTTTGATGGAATTGTTCTAGAAAAAAGGCTAAGATGATAATCCAAAGTTGTCACTCCTTTCCCACGAAGCGTTTAGTTACTTTAGTTTCATGTAAGCTTTGCTATGATCATTTCTATAGTTGAACCTTAAGGACTACATGAGCTGAAAGACTACCCCCACCCCCCTCCAAATTCTCATGCTCATATAAACAGCCAAAGCACTTGGGCTGGAACTTTGTAGCTCCACATGAAGGCAGTAAATGAATTACAGTATACACTGTATTCAATAACAGTGAATACTTCAAAGCCTCCTAATAACTAGGGCATGAATGTAAAATGTGTTGCTCTGCACATCTAAGAGTTTTCCCCTTTCTCATCGTGTTCTTTGAAAAGGTGGCTTTATTCAGATTTTTGTGACTGTTCTTGTTCTACAAAAGCACTTTTAGGATTTTATTGAGGTTTACATACACTAGTGTTCAAGACGAAAGGCTTTCATGTCAATTATTAATAACAAAATCTTTCATCTGCCTATTTAAAAAAAATAAAAACATGATCTTTTTTTTTCTCATTTTGATGTTTAATTTAGAATGAAAATCAAACTCTTAAAAAAGTTTTCCTCACTATCACAAGGGAAACTATGATGTTTTTAAGAATTCTCTCTATGAAGATAATGCCAGCTAAAAATAAAATAGAAAATAGTAAAATAAAAAGCTAATCCTGAAAAGTGTTGAGCATACTTAGCGATTTCAACATGAGTGGGAAGGCACTCAGGACTTCATGGAATGAAATTATAAAATGCAGCTTCTATGACTGTATTTGGGGACAGTCAGCTCACTGGCTTGGAAAGTGACTCAACTGGGACTTCAACAGCTGTAAAAAACAGAATTATTTCTGACTTAAAGAAGGGCCTATTTGGATTGACATCTATTCATGTGTTCACACTGGCCCTTTTCCTCATCCAAAACAGCTCAGCAAGACCTCAGGCCAATTGTGTGTTACCACTGAGCATGAGAGCTCACCCTGTGATGATCTGGAAGACTAGCTGTGGTGCCCTCACTCATCCTGCAGTGGAGTTGTTCATTGACAGACCTCTGAACCTGTAACACAGGCAAATGAAGTCACTGGTGCTCTGCAAGAATCATTGCATAGAACTCATTGCAGCACTGCTGCCCACCCATTTTCTCAGGTTTTTGATCAGTACCCAGCCATTCAAACTTCGTAGAGTCCAGTTGAAATTCTAATAAATAAAAAAAAAAAGCCACTTCATTCATTTTTATTTCTGGTGAACTAAGAACCACAGAAAAATGCTCCTCCCCAAAATGATCATCAGGTGTTTCAGGTTTCATACAAACTCCCTTACAAAATTTCTAATAGAAATTGTTCTACCAAATTTCATAGTTAGCTTGAAATTAAATTAGTTCTCTTCAGATTGCAGTGCTTGCAATTCCTAGATTTATTTTTTAAAACTTAAATATGATTAGAATTATAAGATCTTTTTAATTAAGATTTGATGTTTCTAGTGTGATTTAAAGTTTTTAACATTTATTTCATCATTCTGTTTTAAGCTGCAAATGGAAGATGCATCTATGATCCTTTTCATGCAGCTTCAAGAAAGTATGAGTGCTAGAACGAGCTGCACAACAAAAGTCAGGCTCGTACACACCTTATCTTAATCTCGTTCCCATTGTCAGCTTTAGGAATCACACATATTTAAGTGGTCTCCTGATGTAATGTAGCCTGACTTTAGTTTTCTTTTGCTTCTTCTTGCATTCATGACTGGAGGCAATGTCTTTTGGTGAAGCAAAAGTAAATAAAGAGAATAACGTGCCTGTGACCGTTGATCTCAAATAGATGTTAACCAACTTCAGAATACAGGAACTCTGCACTCAGGAGGGTTAAACTTATTTATGCAGACACATTTCTCATTCGAACTATTATCTCATGAGTTGTAGAGGTGCATATGAGCTTTTAAATATGTTTTTCCAGTGTTGTTGTGGTTAGTCGTGCTCCCAACAAGCTTAGGGGACATGGCTGTTGAAAGCATGGGAGCTGCCTGCAAAATTATTCCAAGTGCTGGTTGCAGCGAGTTGGTGATGCTCGTGGTGGACTGCTTTTAACTTCTTTTGCTCTTAAAAAAAGATTTGCCATTCTAAGTCTTTGAAAACAGGCCTCAGTTTTCAGTGCTAACAGGAAAAAATACTAACATGCATCTTAAAACTTAACCTGAGAAAGCATGACTAGAATTACAGAAAACCCAGCAAATAGAAAATTCCAACTATCATTTTTTTTCCAGGGACTTTTTCCCTCTACACAATGTAGCTGTACTTCAGAGCAGTTCCATGCTGCCTTCTCAGTAGGCAATTTTTAAACTTAAATTGTCTTCAGCTAGCAACTCTATTGGCAATAGAAGCGGAATTCTTTCATGGCCTTAAAAAAAAAACATGAAAGAAAGAAAAACAGGTGAGTCTCGAAAAAGTTTGAGAGTCATTCCAAAATCTTCTCTAATAGTTCCACATGACATCCTTTCCTTTAAATTGGAGAGATATGGATTTGAAGGGTGGACAAGGAATTGGATGGATGGCCACACCCACAGAGTAGTGGTCAATGGCTTGATGTCCAGGTGGGGGCAGGTGACGAGTGGTGTCCCTCAGGGGCCCATCGTGGGACAGGTGCTGTTTAATATCTTTATCAATGACACAGACAGTGGGATCGAGTGCATCCTTAGCAAGTTTGCAGACAATACCAAGCTGAGTGGTGCAGTTGATACAACAGAAGGAAGGGATGCCACCCAAAAGGACCTGGATGAGCTTGAAAAGTGGGCCCATGTGAACCGAATGAAGTTCAAGTCCAAGTGCAGTGTGCTGCACCTGGGTCAGGGCAATCCCAGGCATGAGTACAGACTGGGTGGAGAACTCATTGAGAACAGCCCTGCAGACAAGGACTTGAGGGTTCTGGTGGACAAAAAGCTTGACACGAACCAGCAGTGTGCTCTTGCAGCCCAGAAGACCAACTGTGTCCTGATGGCTGGGCCATCAACAAGAGGCATGGCCAGCAGGTGAAGGGAGGTGATTGTCCTCTGCTCTGCTCTCATGAGGCCCCACTTGGAGTGCTGCATACGGGTCTGGGGCCCCCAGCACAAGAAGGACATGGACTTGTTAGAGCGGGTCCAGAGGAGGGCCATGAAGATGATCAGAGGGCTGGAGCACCTCTGCTACAAAGAGAGGCTGAGAGCTCGGGATATTCAGCCTGAAGAAAAGAAGGCTCCGGGGGGACCTTACTGCAGCCCTTCAGTACTTGAAGGGGGCTTATAAAAAAGATGAAGAGAACATTTTACACGGGCAGATAGTGATGGGACAAGGGTGAATGGTTTTAAACTAAAAGAGGAGAGATTTAGATTAGATGTTAGGAAGAAATTCTTCACTGTGAGGGAGGTGAGGCACTGGAACAGGTTGCCCAGAGAAGCTGTGGATGCCCCATCCCTGGAAGTGTTCAAGGCCAGGTTGGATGGGGCTTTGGGCAACCTGGTCTAGTGAGTGGCATCCCTGCCCATGGCAGGGGGGTTGGAATGAGGTGATCTTTAAGATCCCTTCCATCCCAAGCCATTCTATGATTCTATGATTAAAATTCCTGAGAACAGGTCTATATTGTGCATCTGACAGAGAGAAGGAAGATATAAAAGCAGCAATAACTATCGTTTAGGTCAGACAACAGGGAGTAAAATATTTGAACTCTGGTTTCAACATCACTACTTGTTAATCATATGATCTCCGACAAGTTACAGCCGTTCTGTGCCTTAGCTTTTCCCTCTGTAGATTGAGGGCAATAATGCTCACCCACATTTCTGAAGAGCTTTGAAAGTTTTGTAGAAAAAGCACCAGGCTAGTGTAAATAACTATCATCAGTGATTTGGGTTATTAGAGTGCTTAAGGGACTCCCTTCTCACATGACTGATGGTTGCATTGAGAGGAAAAAATAAAGTCTTTGGGCTAGGATCTGCCTTTGTCACCTTTTCTGCCTTTAATTACACACTCAGCTGCTCCTTACTCTTCATCCTCTAATGAAGCTAGTGCTGACCTGGAAATCTCAGCCAGCCTCTGAGTGAAATAAACCATTCACCTTTCTATTTGACAGCACTGGAACTCTTCCATTGTACATGGAGGTACATTAATTCCATGCTCTTATTTTCCTTCCTTCCTTCTCCTTCCCCCGCCCCCCAAATGAAGAGGCTAATCCTGTTTTACACTTTCTGAATGATAGCAAAGGTGTGATTCATCTGCTCTAATTCAGGCACCATCTGCCCAAGGTCTGAGCCAGGTACCCTCAGTTCCCTTTATTATCAGTAGAGAGAAACAGGCATCTCCAGAGAGCATTTTATCTTATCCCGAGATAGGGTGTCTAAAATAGGTCAGAAAAATCACACTCTGGAGATATCTATTGTATTTCCATGACTATTAAGGGAGCCTTAGGTGACTTGCTCAAACTCGGGCACATAACTTTTAGACATCCCATCCTGAATATCCATAAGAGCTGTTAAAACAATTGCATCCTGTTAAGCTGGTAGTTGATCCTCCCAGTATAATTCTCACTGCAGGCTGATACAATCTAAATGGGACCAATAGTACTTCCTGCATCTCACAGCATAGATAAAAACATCGTACAGGTGGTCATCGTTAGCAACTGTGAATTTGATGCCTGACATTAATCAGGAGATAATAGTTAGATTGTAAGAAAAACAGTTCTTCAAGAGCCATCAGATGAACTCAACCCAGTCACCATCAATCAAACACTCCTCGCTTTCACATCCCATACATGGGAGCCTCTGTGCAAGAGACAGTGATGCTAAGATGTGCCACTGAGCATCTCTTTTCTTGCAACAAGTTCCTTATTTCTAATAGAGGTAAATTAGGTACTATTGATTCCCAAACACCCTGCTTGTCCCAGACTAATCATTAACTTTCCTGCAAGGTAAGAAGGTTCCCTATTAAGGGGAATCAATTCTGGATTCAGGGCCTCACTTAAGAAAAGAAAGTGGATATTTAAGATTTCTCATGATTGCTCAGAAGCTTGATTAAAGATACTTTTGACAAAGTGGTAAAGATGTAAGAAAATATATTTTATCATGTAACTCTGGGACACAATACACGGGTCCTCTAATATGTGGATAATCATTGGTGTAACCATCACTGAGATGCAGTTGTCACGCAGGGGACTGCAGCACATGTTTCACAGCATGCCGCAGAAGCACATAACAGTTTAGGACAAGAATTAGCTCAATGTATTGAGCTGCTGACACTCCCTCCCAAGAAACATTGGTTTATATGTTATTAGTGGAGAGGCCTCAAGTGAGAAGATAAATTAACATATAAACTGTTAACAAATTAAAAAAGAAACAAAAAAAAAGTCAGAGCTTCTGTATAATAAAAGCTTATTGGTACCTCTGAGAAGCTGTCTGGATCTCCCTTCCCCTAAGGTCCCCTCTCCTGCAGTCCTGTCACCATCCTAATCGCTTCATGCTTTGAATATTACAGTCACTTCTTTTATGCTCTTACTAAATCCCAACACTTCAGATTTCAACTGTTGAAAGCACTGAATCTATATTACATACAGCCCTGGAAAGAGACTATATTCTCAGTGCACCAATCTTTTTACTTACAAAGCAGCTTTAGGTTAATTCAGTGTGACACACCCTTCTGCCACCAAACAGAAACAACTGCCCTGTTTTGAATTCAGACTACTTTTTCCTCAGTATTTTCTTACTTCACACTTTCAGTCTTAGCTGCTCTCCCTCACAACCTCATCCATAATGTCCCCCCCTTTTTTTTACTCCACACAAACATTACAACTCCAATTGCCAAAAGGAAACTCCATTTTTCAGAAAGGCCACTCAAGAGGCCTTGCACTTCTAAGTCACTTCAACTCTCAAAAATTTGACTTTGTACCTTCTCCCTTTTGGGAACATTCATTTCCCACCAGATACAAAAACAACAACAAAAAAACTGAAATGTAAAATGTTTGGAGTACTCACAAGAAGGAAGGAATGAATAAACCACAGCAAGGAGCACACCAGCTGCCAAGGAGCTTTAACTGCCCACCTCTCCCAGATTTAAAGAGTTAGGCCCAAAAAAGGGCGGGGAGGAGATGTGGTGACTGAAAAGAAGTGGTTAAGAACCGTTACTTCTCTGTATTAAATGACAGAAACTGTTGAGCTCTTCCATTTAAAGTCTTGCTCTTCATTTTATAGCATTTCCTAGTCAACTACATTTTGCATTTTGCGATAACTTGCACAATAGGGACCCTCTATAGAAGCATGCAGATTCAAACTTTTTATATTTTCACTGGAAATTACAGTTGTCAATAAAGCTCAGAATTCAGAAATTTAAATGGGCATTTTTGTACAGATATTTGGTAAGCGGTTGTACAAATACTTCACTTGCACATCCACATCTTAATTTACTGTGTTTGTTAGGGTTGGATCTGGAGGCACATCCTCATCTCAGAGCCAGCAATAATCTCCAATTTATATTTTAAATGGCAAAAATTGGACTAGAAATGTGGTACCAAGGAATAAAATGACCTCTGTAGATGTACTTCTCAAGCCAATAATGGAATGGGGAAATGCACCAAATTCTCTTCATCCCTGGTCTAGTGCCCTTATCACAGGCCCAACTTTCCTTTTAATCAAAGTTGATTGAAAACAGAGTAGCACTTTGAGCACACGGAGTCTGAAATCCTTGTGTCTCATCTGAATGTAAAATGCAGACAGAGTTTGGGCTTAGTGTAGGCGTATTTGTCTACAGAGGCTTCTCTGTTCTTTCTATAGAAATGACGATCGTGATGACTGGAAAAAGTTGGTGTCTTACGCAGTCTTAGGGCACCAGACTGACCTAGGTGCCCAAGCCCAAGGGCAACAGCCTGCGTCAATGGTACAATCATCCTGACTAGTGTAGTAAAAGCTATTCAGGTCACCACAGAATTACTCAAAAATCAACATTGCTCTGAATGTGAAATGAGATTGAAACCAATAGTTTGCCTGAACTTTGTTCAAAAATTCAAATTGCCTGCAGCAGCAGTACCAGCTCTTACTGTTTTCTTTGGGACTGTTGTGATATTTGTTATTCTTCTTAAAGTCCCAGCACCTGTGGTCAAAGGATTAGGTGATGATCTCTGCTTTCTTCTAAAACAAAAGTTAGTTTTTCAGGTTTGAGGAAATGCTTGTAAACTTTGCCTGCATATGGCAGGTCGCAGACTAGTTCTTCCTGTGCTCCAGATTGGCCAGACACAAGCCACCTCTGAGCCAGAAGGCAGATGGTCATACAACCAGAGTGCAGCTAAGCTTGCATTACTGATTCCTGCTGAGGTGTAAGGTCTTGAGCTGTCCACTGCTAAGATTTTTGGAGAGCAACTGGTCTAAAGCATAAGCAGAGCATATGCATGTCTATCTGTTAAGACAAAAAGAGGAAGTGAAGAAAAAGGACCTCAAACACATTTTTTTTTTCTTCAATATTTGCTCCAATCTCATGATTTTCTTGCTAGGTGAGATGCATGTAGGATGTAGGATGTTCCTATAGTCTAAAAGGTTGTGAGAACACACCTGATGCTGCACATGAGGGAGCTTCCCAGAACTGTCCTTTTCATGTCCTGCTCTAAAAGTGCTGTACAAATAGTCCTCTTGTGCACAGGATACAGTTCAATTTCTGCTCTTACAACTTCAATCCATTTACTCTTTTAATGGGACCCCAACACAGTGATTTTTCCAAACCTATGTAATTGAGGAAGACGAAGATAAGTGGTAAAAGATCGGCATTATTCCTCTTGTGATTTTAGCTATCATTTGATAGGCATTCCCAGATGTTATTGTTTGTAATATACACAAGCAATATAAATTAAAGACAGAAGAAGAAATATCCTAAAATATCTTTGTGAGCAGTCACATATGCAAAACCTGCTGTCATCGTTAATTTTGCAAGGGTTGGCTAGTAAAAGAGAACCTTACATAAGTCAAAGCAGAATGCAGATGACCAATGGAAAGGAAAACAGTGAATGACTTCATATTTTTTATTTTCATTTTTTCTCCCTGGTGTTTTCGTGGAAGCACCCATCTGCGCTTGAATAGATTTGTTTATAGTGTTTGTAGAGTGGAGAAGTGAGCATTCTTAATGTGTATAAATGAAGCTTCCCGTTATCCATGAAACACCTTTTGTTTCTGTGTTTTGTTTTGTTTTGTTTTTGTTTTTGTTTTTGTTGAATCTTTCTTTAAAACATGAGGTTTAAAATGTGAGTAAAAACAGAAGTTCAGGAGGCAAATTCTAAATAGCAATATTTGTCTGATTTTGGATTCTGTGATTTTCTCTCATGCATAAAAACATACAAGTCTGGTGAAACTGGGCTGTTTCCATCTTCATAAGCAGTTCAGAATCAGTTCCTACAGGAACTGATAATGTGGATGTTAAACGTGGGGCATGCTGCAAAGCTTGCTTCAAAGTTATTGAAGTTCAAGGGACTATTATCAAAACAGTCCTAACTATCAACGTTCAAATTCCATTTTTTCCACTGCTTGGAGGAACCAGATAATTTACCAATACCTTTAAATGAAATCACATTTCCAGTTTTCATATACAGCATCATCCTCACACATTCATAAATCTATCTAATCTTTCAAATACTGTATATTTTTTATAGGTCTTTAATTCAAAAGAAATAAAAGAGGCAATGTACAGAATAGATTTTTACCTGCTGCTCTCGGGCCAGATGTGAATATAACCAACACTGGGAAAGTACATTTCTAATTTTTTCTGAACCACAAGACCAGAAATTAAATGAAAATCCCAATTCAGAGAGAGCATGCATCCTTTTAAGATGTGAAGGGAAGCTGTATGAGGTAAGAAAAGTATATTTTGGTAATCTGCCTTGATTTTACCATCTTTAAAATTTTTCTAAGGTGTAGCAAACTATCTGGCTTGAATTCTCATCGTTAGGCTCACAAATATTACTGAAGTGTAATAGCTCCCCCTGCCAGGTTGGATAACAAACTACATTTCACACACATACACGCACACGTACACAAAATAAATTAACATCTGTTAGCATTTGTTGCAACCACTTTACTCTTCAATGAGTATTATAACAAAAGAAAAATATCTGCAGTTGATCCAAAATTTGCATTAGAGTAATTTTATAAAATTTACAAAGAAGTAGATATTAATATTAATTTGTGTCCAGTGTAGACAGGAGAAATATAAAATTATTCCAAGCATAGAAGGAGAAATAAACTAAACTTTACTTTTTCTTTAATTTACTGTTTACTTCTCAGTCTTCAGTCAAAATAACCTATTTTTTTCTCTTTAATACATGAATTTCATGAATGATAATTGTATTCTGTTGTCTGCTGGCAATTTAAGACCAAACTCTTTCTGTGTTGCACCATATTTGTTCTATTTTTGGCTTCAGTAAACCTGATGGCAGAAGTCCAGAGCTAACCATCTTAGCCTTCAAAAACCCATGCATGTGACTGAGGCCAAGAAATCCTAAAGGATGTTTTGTGAATGTCAAGCTATTCAGCCAAAACTGTATCTGAAAGGTTGGGATTAAAATCTGTCATGAAGGATCCAATCCTAAAAATACTCAACAACTCTATGGACACAGAATCACAGAATCATTTAGGTTGGAAAAGACCTCTAAGATCATCCAGTCCAACCTATAGGCTGGTACAAATGGCAATGTTCAGGAGTCTGAAACCTATGAAGATCAAACCTGTCTTTCCAATAGCACTGATTAATGCAATCTTACAAGGGACAAATTATACTGCACTGTTGCACTAATACTGTACTTATTTTCAGAGAAGTCTACCAACTTCGATTCATTTTCACAGGTGTCTTGGAAGAGAGGTAAATAAAAACATCCATTTTACAGGTAGTTAAATTAAGAAAAGCTGTTCATTTAAAAGTATAGGATAATCTATTTTTGTTGTATTTTATACTATGTGAATTTAAATAGTGCTAACTTCAAGTAACATCCTAAATGGGACATGGTAGCATACAATAAATAAAACACCATGCTGAAACTTAAGAATATACTTATAGTTCTGGAACTTGCTTACCAGATTATTTTACATCTCTCTCTTTTGTTTTCTTCTCCTACAAAATAGATGTTATGCTAATTCCTAGACTGAAACCTTGAAGATCTGGGTGCGGAAATATCTGATAATAAAAATAGGTACTTATTCAAGAAAAAAAAAATTGTCATCTTCTGTTTTTTTTTTTTTTTCCATCCCCTATGATTTATGCATTAACTTAGACCCAGCAAAATGCTTGATAATCGTGTTGTTTATTTACAATGAGTCAGTCAGGCATCCTTCACCTTTAATACAAATTACTAGTGTATGTGATAAATGAATTTATTATTGCAGGCTGTTTATACTATAGTCAATTCAAAGTACTCAGAAATTATAAATTACGTTCCATGGAAATCATGGAGTTATTTAGGAGAACATGGAGATAATGTCATTAAAAAAAGCAGGTTCTTTCACTTTTTGCCTTTTCAGCTCCTGCTAAGTCATTTATTTGAGATCAAGATCATAACAAGAAATAAGATTTTTCCAGAGAGTTTAGCAAGTCCTTAAATTCAAGGTCATATTCGGGAAACAGTTGGATACTGTGGTAAAGGTGAAAGGGAAGGGTGTGCTATGGCAGTTGTGCTGTTGGGTAGCTGTGAGAATATAAAAGGTGCTTGCTGAAAGAAAAAATACTCCAGGAAACACTACTTCTGATTTTAAGGCAGAAGGCGCTGAAAGAGCAAAGTAAAGCTGGTCATGGAGTCTTTTTTATTCTCTCCATAAAGTATGTTAGAACGGCAAGTGTTTATATGAACCTAAAAGACCACTTTCATCTCACTGTGGTGATGGAGGTGACAACAATAGTAAACTGTAGCAGAGAGTCTATCTGTCATGATTTCAGATGCTGAGCTTAAAGAATACCCAACAGTAGCTAAAACTGAGATGAAGATAAATGTCCTCATTTCCTCATTTCACTCTTGTTAGCACTGGAAATACTCAGCCACAAACAGCACCATATTCAGAAAAAGTTACTCAACAGGCACATCAAGGCTGTCCATTGCTAAGCTGTGAAGACAGGTCCATACTTTGCATTTTTGCCTGTTCTTTCACTATTATTTCTTTCACCATTTTTAAGGAGAAATATATAGAACAAATTCCTTTCATTTAATGCTTTAAACCGTTGAGCACTTCTTCTGAGGCTGTGATCAACTCCAAGCTCATATCTCATGCTGCTGACAACTATAATATTGTCAGTATGGATTCCAGAAAAAGCTGTGGTATATTGAAGCAAAGAAATTTTGGCAACTTGAAGTGTTAAGTCTTTTGTAAGTAAGTGATTTTTTTTTTAATGCCTGTTTTTATGAAAACCAAAGGCAAAGACATTGTTTGACACTGATTTATAAATAAGGATGTGTTTGAGAACTGAATATTGACTTTGGGTTTCACCAAATAAATAAAAGAACCTGAATTCCAAGAAATACTGAAAATAAAAATTGAAAAATTGACAGCTAAAATTCTGGGCTTCCAAAATAATTTGTTACATCTGAACATCTTACCTTTCCCTTCTAGCACCTGGTTTAAAGAATCTATCTGTTAGGACAGAAACTCAAAATAAAAAAAAAAAAAAAGAAAAGAAAAGAAAAGAAAAAGGAAAAGAACACATGAAGCAGGCATCAGAGAGGTCCCTTGTCCATTAGGTACTTTGTTTTTCATAATAGTGTTGCAAAGACAGAGAATAAAACAATATGTGTTGATTCTGGGGGAAGCCAAGAATAAAGAAGCCATCTAAGCTTGGATGAGAGGTAAATGAAATGCACAATATTTTACATATTATAATAAATTATTTCACCATGAAAAGACTTAGAGTCTCTTTTGTGTTATCAAGGTACATAGGTTTCATAATATAGACAGATGAAATGGTCAACAGGTGAACAGAAAGGATCAGTACAGAGGTAGAGGACAAAGCACTGCTGTCCATGTCTAGTCGATTCCGGCACAGTTTCATTTGAGTTTATATCTGTTACTAAGCACAGAAAGTTTTGTAAATGGATAATTAGCATGTCCATTTGACAGCCTACATGATCTGGCAGTATATCTAGGGAAAAAGATCAAAGCAGAGCATTCACAGACATATGCATGCAACTACAAAGTTATTGTATGCCGTTTTTCAGTTTAACGACAAATTCTACTTGTATGTAAAAATGTCATTTACATTTTTTGCAGAACTTCTTCTAAATTAACTTGCATTATTTATTAATTTAATCTGATGATGTTTTATAATTAGAACTGCTGAGAGATTGACTACAGTATGACACTTTCCTATAATTAGAACTGCATTGTTCATGATTGTAGAAGTTTTTAATACACTCACTCACACCTCTGGTTGCTTAAAGACGGATGAAAAGGGCTAAAGAAACTGAAAATATGATCACAAGGAAATATACATTGTTATAAAAATTTTCTTCCTAAAATCCAAAAGCAATGGCAAGTTCCATTTGAAGGAAAGAGGAGAGAAAAGATAAAGGCAGAAGAATAAAAGAAAAGTATAATGATCTTCAGTTTGACAAACTGGATCTGAACTTAGGTAATGTGTTCAGTTCACAGAATCACAGAATCACAGAATCTTTTAGGTTCAAAGAGACCTTCAAGATCACCTAGTCCAACCTATGACCTAACTAACAAGCCCTCCACTAGACCATGTCGCTAAGCTCTACATCCAAACGTCTTTTAAATACATCCAGGGATGGTGACTCGACCACTTCCCTGAGCAGCCTGTTCCAATGTCTAACAACCCTTTCGTAAAGAAATTTTTCCTAATATCTAACCTAAACCTCCCCTGCCGCAACTTTAGCCCATTCCCCCTTGTCCTATCACTTGACACATGGGAGAAGAGACCAATCCCCACCTTGCTACAGCCTCCTTTCAGGTACCTGTATCCTTACACCAAGCACACGGACAGCTGTATTTTCATTCACAAATGTTTGTATTAGTGTTCTGTACTGTTTCTACTTGTTTGCTGGCTCCTGATCTGTCCCAGGCCCTTTTTCACACTGAGTATTAATGTCCTTCCAACATCGTACATTGCATTTGCAACAGATATGGAACCTTTCACAGAGCCACACAGCCAGTTACCATCACTCTGCTTTCAACTGATAACCAAGAAACAAAGCAACCTGTTTACTTGCAAATGTTAATCTGGATCTTCAAACAAGCTTCCTCTTGGGTTTTTATAACTCTGGGTCATACATTCTTTGTCATACCTTTTGGGAGCTATCTCATCCAAAGGAATTATACTGCTGCTTTTTCTCTTGAATTATAACTCGAACACAAAACTTCATAAATTTCAGTTGGTTTATTTCTGGCTGTCACAATATGCATTCAAAATGCTACTTTAAATTTCTCATATTGAAAATTAAGCAATTATATCACCTTGTGGTTATGAACACAATGTGTTGTGTTAATACAAACATGCAGTGATATGTGATCATCAGTGTGACTTTGAATCCCTAAGGGGAAATAATGGTTACAAATATAGTCCAAGAATAAGTTCAAGTTTAAGTGATTTGTACGGCAAAATGGTATTCTTACATGGAAAGAAATACCAGAAAAGTGAAAAATAACCTAGACCTTGTTGAATTATACATACACACTCCATAGAGGTCTGGTTATATAGTTGTACATTTCAATATAGGAATAAGTAGAAATGATAGTTGCATATTGTGATAATCAATGATTTTTATGTATAGCAATATGAATTGTCTCCATTTTATATTGGAATAATAAAGACAATAATTAAAGATAATAAAAATAAAGCTGGCCACTGACTTTCTACACCAGCTTTTTCAGCCAAAGCATGGCAGAACAAGAAATGACTCCATTCTCTTTTAAAAGGAAGAGAAATAGTGGAGTAAAGAAATGGTCAAGCTACTTCTTTGACTTGATTCCCTTTATTGCATGTCTGACATATTGCTTTGTGCATCTGAGCTTTTAATGAGCCCAGCAAAGACAAAAGAAAGATGTTCTGTTCTCACTGACCTTCCTGGTTATGGCAAATCCCTGAGGTGAAGGAGGAGAGGTGGGAAGGACAACTGAAGTTTTGCAAGAACACTACCATGCTGGGATGGCAGAGCAGCAAAACCTTCCACTTTCCAGATGGAGCATTGTTAATATTCTGGATTTGTGGCACTGTGCTATTTTGAAACAAATAAAACCAAGCAGTAAAAAATGAAGTTCATTTGCCATATGGCTGTTTATTTCTCTTTGCTACATCTCAGAGATAAGTAGTGTATAGTTTCTCAATATGGCACATCTATACACATATACACCAGGTGCATACGATATAGCACACCTAGATTAACCCAAGCCAACCTCCTTTTGATTGCATTGAACATGTGTCATTGTAGTGTAAGGGATTTTCTCCTTTGGTTAAAGTATAAAATATAGCTGACAGCCAGCAGGAGAGTATGAGGAAAAGATACATTTAGGACTGAATGGAAGTGTAAAAGGGGAAGCAGCAGGTGCATGTAAAAGCACAGAAGATAATGCTTGTGGTTGGTTGATCAACATTTTCCATCTGATATAAGTGCTCACGAAAGATAGGATTCCACAACCCAGAGAAACAAAGATTTATCTAAAGCAAAGAGAACTGTGATCAGCAGCATCTCTATCTCATCACCATTAGACTGGACGTTAGACTGGATGAAAATTTCTGGTAGCCAGCAGACAGTGACCAGAGAATGGCAATACCTCCATTATGCCTCAAACTTTTATGGTTGTGACTGAGGCTAGTGGGGGAATGATACATTCTCCCCATGGCTTCTCCAACTGTTAATGATCCATGGAAATGCCTGTCTGGACATTTGAAAGTCACATAATACAAAAAGCAGTATCAAGTATTAATTTGAACTGCAGACCTTCCCTGTTCAGTCTCCTCTCCTCTCCTTGCCTCTGCTCACATCACCTAGCCTCACCTCACCTCTCCTTTCTTCTCTACTGTCCTCCTGTTAAACAGTGTACCAATAGATTTATTTTAATAAAAAAAAAAAAAAGAAACCTACCAATAATCTTAACCTCATGAGTTAATTCCTGTTCCTGAATTTGTTGGAACAACCCTGCCAAACGAATGCCAATCATGACACAGTTGCAAGCACCTAAGTTTAGAGCACCTGCGTCTATGTGTAGGTTGTAGATGAGCATATGTGTGCGTACTTGAGTATATAAAAGCATGGTTGAGGATGCAAGTATTACTTTACAAAGCATTTCATCTTTACACTAGAACTGTTTAATTCCAGAACAGGTAACTTAGAGAAGCCACTCAACTGCTTTTGTCTTCTTCAGTCTTGATTTGAGGTTTCCTGTCCTATTTTTAGGGGATGACTGTCATTCTGAACAATAACACTACACCATTGCCCATAAACACAGAGGTATACCAGGAGATATTCCCGTTTCCAGTCTTACAGGTCAGTGATGTAAAATTCTGGCAATGTTAAATGACTGAGGCTTACCTTGTGCTAACTACACAATGCTCATGCAAATAAATAAATAAATGTACCAAGAATCTGACTCCCAGAGCAATTATTCTCACACTTTTTAAGTGCTGGTTATTTAGGACAGCTATTTAAGAAAATCAATAATAATATATAATTTCCTTTAAATGCCTTTGTAATCAATGAAATCCCAATCAAAGCTTCCCCCCCCCCCCCCCCCACAACAAAAAAAAAAAAA
>VXAA01007286.1:804464-835306 GCA_013399115.1 Anseranas semipalmata
GGTGTCCACAGCAAAACAAAAACATCCTGAATTTTTCCTTTGACATGAGACCCTAGAGATCCTGCAGGCTTCACTGAGCAGAAAGTTCTGAGTAGGCATCAAGAGTAACTTGAGGAGAAAAGGCATCATAGCTTGTCCATTTTAATTCTGGATAACAAGGCAAAACTTATCTCCTGATAGCTGTCTCGCTATTCTGGTGATAGGAGCCTAAGCAGAAAGCACTTACGCATGCACTTAATTTTAAACCCAGCAGTAATCCTGATTGAATCAAGAGGTCTACCTTTGTGCTTAAAGTAAAGCATGTGCTTAAGTACCTTTTTGTATAGGGGCCTTAATTACATTATGTGTGTGAGAGGATATGATAATTTTAGTTGGCTTTCCCAAGAGAGCCTTTAGTTAATAAAATAACTAGGTTTAATACTCCACAGAGTCGTATGGGAACAGAATCTGCTCCTCCTCCTCTAGCCCAGTGCAGGGTAGACTGTAATTTAATTGTTGGAAGCACAGAAAGTGCTGAAATGCTGTATGTCTTAATATTGTACTGCCAGAGCATGTTTGTTTCTATTATGGAATACCTTGGGAAATCCACTGTGCGATGCTACCACTAGTTATTCATAACAGCTTTTGAATTTACCGACATTCAGTACAAGATTTTATCTGTTTTACTGGATCAGATAAGGGAGAAAAAGATCCAATCAACAGGAATTTTTAAAAAAGTGAATCAATTAAAACAGACAAAAAAAATAATTCTTATGTTCTTTCCTACAAAAATCACCTGCTCCAGTGAGGAAAATTCTGAATAATAAAAAGCAGACACACAGACACACACAGACACACACAGACACACAGACACACACACAGACACACACACACATGTAGAGCAGATCTGTGTGTCCATTTGCAAATAATCCATTCAAATTCCTGTATCATGACTCTTCTATTTTATCTGTTTAAATGTTCAAAACAGTGTGTAAGTTCAGTCACTGAAGTGCCCGACTCTGAGAGAAGGTGGTGAGCAGATGTAGAACTGATAAATGCATTGTAGATCATCAGACACCATTCACCCCCAGACAAAATCATACAAATATTGAGGTCCCCATTTTAGCCTTTGATTCTGCACAACATGTCACCAAAATGTCTTCTAGAGAAGCAGCTGCTCCCAAAGCTGCTTGCAAGCATCCCTTCAGGATAATAGTTTGGACTGGGCAGTGGCAGACAGATGGAACCCAAGAGCCAGATATTTACCTAGACCATTTAAACCAACAGCTGTGGAGTCTGGTAGAGGTTTTTGCCTGTTTGGTGGACATATTTCAAGATGTCATTTGTGTATAACATGAGTTTTTGCATAACATTACATTAAATAGTGCAGAGCAGAACTTCTTAAAAGTAGTTTCCCACAGGGGTAACTGACAATATGCCACTGGCTTCAAAAGGTGCAAATTCTGGTAACTGTTCTGAAACAAATGAAACAAAGTTGATTTACATCACGTGAAGATCTGACCTCCATTTTTCCTACATATGTTCTCAGCAGCAAATATGATTATACTTAAATAGCAAAGAGCAACAATTTCTACTATGTAATTAAAGCATTCTTTGGTTTTATGCCATAGACAGGTTTCATGCCTGTCATGCCTTTGACAGCATCACAGTGTGTTTTTGTTTTAAAAACAGTCCTCAGCTGGAAATAATGAACAAAACTATGTTGAATAACCATTAGAAAGATATTAAAATAAAATAAAAAATCAGAACAAGTATTAAACAGGCAACATTATAATATTTTTAAACAATTTTTTTTGATAGAAAAATGGTAGATGTAGAGAATGTGACTATATAATTTAGGATATGTTGTAATTTACCGTTAAGATTGACAAAGCTAAAGATTTAAGAAACATATCCATGAGGAAGCGTTAATTTTAATAGTGGTTTCCTAGAATTTTTTTCTCCATTCTCTACACACTTGATTCACAAAGTGTTTTATGCACCTAAATAACACCTCAGGCACCAGACTTGCACAGTTTAGCTCCTTATAGTCTGTCATCAGATGCCACCTACCCTCAAAGATTGCCTGTAGCTCTACAGCAATAGCTATTCCACAGATTTTCTAATGCTTTGGATGCAGTAACTCTTCTACAACTGTCCACCCTTCTCAGTGAAGAAGGAATGAATTAACAATGGTTTGTGTGGAGTTACATAGAAAACCCAGGTAGCTGCTTCTGTGGGTCTCCACAGGCACGCAGTGGCAGCGTAGGTCTGCTCTGCAGTGACTTTCCCAGACTGCAGAGTAACAGAGAAATTGCTATTTTAATAGCTACATGTTCAGAAGTCCTCCCAAAAATGTGGGCAAAGCTGACTGCTTTTCCAGCAGTGTGTTAATAGTTGTGTGGGTGTACAAGCCCTCACACATGATTTTAGGGGAGAGGTTTGATAAAATGAGCATCAGTGTTAGTCAGGAAATTGCAGTTAAAGAAGTGATTTTCCATAATGTTACTATTTACAGGCTTAACCTTGTTTCCATCTGAGTCAGCAACAGACTTCTAATGATTTCAATACTGGAGGCTGAAGCACTCAATACCTTTCAAACTACAAGGTCAGAACACAAATTCTTGATGTATAGACCCCCTGCTGGTGAGGGAAAGAGGAGAAGAGATGAAGGTCTGTAACATACATGTTAAGAAATTTGAGGCCTCAGTTTATCTGCATTCATCTTCTATTTAAATAGGTACAAATTCTGAAGTGATAGAGGAACTAACGAGGCAAAGTCCACATATATTAGCCTAAACTCACATTAAGTTCAGATGTTTGTAACAAACAGCACCCTGCTTCAATCACTTAAGTAGTTAAATTGCTTGAGTGGCTAAAATTTAGTCATATGCTTAAATCTCTACCGAACAGTGACTGGACTGGTTTTAATTCTGGAATGTTCTACATACAGCATTTGCCTAAATAATTAGGCTCCAGGACTCAAATCTACTGAGTAATTTTAATTTAGAAAGGATAGGGGTAGAAAGGGAGAGGAAATATTTTCCTTCTTCTGAGAAGACATCAAAAATCATAGACAGAAAGGGACCCTGGTATTCCATGTAACCCCCCTTGCCATTCTCCCCCTCCTACTTCTACTGTACATTGAAAATTATTTATTGCCATTCACTTCACAGGAATCAACTAATTTGAGAACCGTTAACATGTCTCCCCTCAGTTTTCTGATCTTCAGACTAAACAAGCCCAGTCCTCTCAAATTTTGCTTGTAAGACTTTTTTCTATAGGTCTTTGATCATTTATGTCACTTTCCTCTGGACTGTCTCTGCTTTCTTCACATCTTTCTTAGAATATAGTAGCCTGAACAGGAGATGAGAGTTGAGGGCTTTGCAAGAAGATTGAAAAGATTACTTGCCATGATTTATATGTGACACTTCATTTTATACATCCTAGTACAAGTGGTTAAAATTATTGATTTATGTACAGATTATTATCCTTTATAGCCCCAAAACCATTTCTGGCAAAACTGCTGCGTAGGCGGCCCTCACTGATCTTGTATTTGTGCAGAAGTCATGAGTTTGGTTACGTAGAATCAAAATAAGCATAGTACCTTGGTCTGGGCCTTATTAAACTGCCTCTTATTTATTCCAGACTATTATTCTAATTTGATGAGACTGTTTTGAATTCTAATCTTGTCCTCCAAGGTTCTTACAACTCATCCTGATTGTACATATTCCACAAAAATTATTAAACATGCTCAGTTCTACCTGTCATTACTGAAAACGATGGATAATACCAAAGCCAGGACAGGTCAAAGTATGTATCCTCTCCTCCTTTTCTGCATTGCTCCACTTTAATAACAACCCATTTATAGCTATTTTTGAATTCAGTTTTCTAACTTGATGTGCTTACAGTAGTTGCTCAGTCTGCATTTTCTTGGTTTATTTATGGCAATGTCTTTCAGATCATGTCAGAATCTTATGATGACTCACAACCACTTCTTTCCATGAATCCTTTTTCCCTGCCATTGAAGAAAACTTGATTGGTTTGACAGACTCTTATTCTGAAGTATCTGTCAGTTGTGACTTATCACTTTTATATCTTTGCTTACAGGTGGGTTATTTGGGTATTGCTCCTAGTCTACTTGGCCTAGAATCCCTTTATCTACAATTTTCCTCTGTTTAAAAATCAGGTACTATTCTTGCCCATTTCCTGTATTCTAGGTTTCTAATCACTCTCATTTTCCCACTGACCTATTCTTCAGACATGACTTCAGACATCTGTGTTATTTCAGCCCATCCTGAAATAACAGGAAACGTATACATTTATTTAAGTGATCTCTAATTTATTCTTTGTTTATATGAAACTGTTATTTATTTATTTTAAGAATAGAGCAACCCCCCCCTTGAACATTACATCATCATTTAGTTAGCCCAGTAGTTAATGGGAGTTGGGTGGGGGGGTGGGGAACCAACCCTCCAAAACTCTCTCTCATCTTTCTCTTACAAGTGTTGTGCACATGGTTTATATCAACCTTCTGGCCTTCACTAGTAGCATTTCATTTTGTTCTTTCCAATTTTGTTCTTACTTGCTTATACTATTCTTTTTTTTTTTTCGTCCTTAGTAACTTGGCATAGTTTCCATTCTTCGTATTATTTCTTCTTGAGTCTCAGATCATCACCAATGATGTCTTCAGTTTATATCTTTTCATAGTATTTGCCAGCTCTCCAGTCTATTTTGCCACTGGAGAAGCTCCAGCAGGACTCCTTTCCTGTGAAATCTTACCTATGAGCTCTTATATTTGTGTTAATAAAGACAAATTATGAATGTTTCAATATAAAATATTAAAATGTTAATAAATATTATGCTAATTAAGCTTAGTCTTATCATTTTATGATCTTAACAAATTTATTTTTACAGTTCTAGGATCACCCTATTTGATTTACCCATGCAACTTTTTCACCAATTTCTCTACTGCGCAGACTCAAAACCAGCAGAATCTAGCTTTGATCTATTTTAAACTATTCTTTCTGACAAAAATATAACCAAAACATACCCCAAGAACTTAACAGAAGTCATGAGTTTTACTTTATTGCTTTTCCTATTAACATCAACGCTATCTTTCAAACAATCCTGTCAGCTGGTTATAAAAAGCTTTGTGTATTTGATCTTTCCATTTTGTTGGCACATAATAAACTACCATTGTATCATGTTCTTCTGTCATCCTTCTATTTTTATTCAGGCTTTCGATATATTTATCTTGAGATGCATTACAATTCAGGAATGGACATTTTCTTATGCTTCCCTTCATAATATTCATGTAAGAACAGCTAACAACAGAACTCCTCCCCCAGATATTTTGCATTTCAAAGAAGACATCTTATTGCGGAAGTCTGGTACTAAAGCACAGTAGTGGAACACCACTTTAGTACATTCACAGTACACCAGTCCACAACTGCAGTGCAAATGTGAGTACTTACTCAAGTGAGCCCATTTGATCTCATAACTGAGACTGCATGATTACAGTATGTGCACACATATATGTAAATATGTATATTACTAATTTTATGCTGAGCACTTGAAAAATCAAATTAGCAAGAAGATGAAATAGCTTGAAAGCTATTTCAAAAACACCTTTCACATCAGTGAAATTATTAAAATCTTGCAAAAAAATCTAGCTTACACTTTTTCTCAGAACTACCAAAACAGTAATTATAGTTTTACAATGTTGGTCCCAACCTATTATAATAAACATTTTACATATATTTCTTTCTTCACTATTGCATTTATTGAGCCGTATGCAAATGTGAATTTGACACGAATGTAAAAGCATCAGTTAGGCAAAATTCTTCTTTGCATTCGGTAGGAACAATTTATATACGCTTCATTGATGGCTTCTCTACATCCATGTGTATGTTATAATGTTTTAGTATATTACATGAACAAAAGAAGTACACATGTAAAAGTGTTGGTATAAACTTGGTAACTTGGTAGGGCTTTTACTTTTTCAGCCTGGTGAGCAGAGAAGAAGAGACACTAGTGAAAGGCGAAAAAGAAGTTATAATAAAAGAGGCATCCCACATCCAGGCATAAATGGAAAGTTTTAGACCTGCTAAAAGTAAAAGCCAAATAAAAACCATGACTATATCGCTGTGCACCATCACCCCAAGTTTCCAACCCCATTTAAGACTGCACCCTAGAAATGAGGAGTTCATAAATGTTAAATTAGACAGACTTTGCTCTGTGATGCAAACCATGGCTGTGACCTAAAGCAAGAATATACAATGCCTTTCAGTTAGAGAGTCTGTCACTCTCATTCCCTTTGATGCTCTTCCTTCACTTTCAGGAAGAGTGCACAGGGAGTTCAGGTTTGTGGCCTGCTCCCCTGTTGTCCCTCATCTTACAGGCACTGAAATCCAGATGAATCCTCAAGCTGCACAAGAAACACACACACACAAAAATCTCATTCACTTTCATCAGTAACTTTTTCCTTTATGAAAGTTTCTATCAGAGAGCCAGTGAGCCTTATTATACAGTCATCCAGCTCCAGTTACCACATAGTCATTCAAGATGAAGCATTATAGAAACTCCCATGAAAGGTTTCTTCATCTGAACGAATCCTTACCAAGGTGCTTTCTTCTTCCCACTTTGAGGTGTCATAGAAGTGAATGAGTCTCTGTGGGCACTCTGGCTCCTGCAGATCACAGGGGCCTCTGTGGCCCCTCATAACCTTCTTGGTTACCTTTACTCCAGCGACAGTGTCCCTGTATAGATAGGGAAGGCTGAGTCAGCAGCCTAGACCTATCATCCCTTTGTTAGAAACTTGTCCATAAATATTAACTATAGGCCTACATTTAGTTACCCTGTAGCAAACTTCTCTCTGTGTTAAAATTACACATATTTAAACACATACCTGGAGTTTCTGCTTCAAGGTGGTAGAAAACTCGCAATCTCTTCTGTAACTAAAAACAGAACTGTACTTGTATTCTCTCAGAACTACCTAAAGTATGTTCCATGGATGGCTCTGCCAAGAAGAGCGAGAGATGGTTCACACCCTTCTGTCCCTCACTAAAGTATAACAAAGCTGGACCATATTTAACATATCAAGAACTCAGGGCATCTTCAGGAATCAACATAAGGTGGGAGACTTGTTTTGTTCTGTGTTTGCATCTTGAGTAGACTACTATCTGTGTTGACTATTCTTTGAAAAAGGTACCAAGAGCAGTATCGTTGCTTTTTGGGACTGAAGGGAACGTACTCAGTACAGTTAGAGCACATGGTAAAACATCTGAAATTCTGTCTATGCTAATGCCCCTACTGCTGCTGGCAGAAGGAAACAACTGGAGATGAATTACTGGTCTTAACTTCCCTAATTAAGGAAGAGCTGGAGGGAATACATCATGGGCAGTAGGAAAGAAACTGAAGAAAAAGAAATTTTTTCTGTTTTATGCTTCAAGTGATTCATGACCTGCAATACATCATATGCAGTCCTGATTCAACAAGATTCTTAAGCAAGTGTATTGCTTTAACTTGTAACCCTCTCTGAAAACTAAGGGAAAATTGAGTAGGTTTCATTTTAGAAATGAAAGACTAAGCAAGGACAGAGTTTAGACCTGAAAGGAACTATTTCCATTGTATTGTTTTGATCAGTACTTAAAGACTTTTTTCTTTTTTTTTTAATATCAGTTATTTGTCTTACCTTAGTAGCTGATCCCCTTCAGTGGAACTAAATATTGATGTCTCTCAATATAGAGATATGGCTTGTTTCACTATAAATTTAACAAGTCTGTCAGAAGTTACAAACTGCAGAACTCACAAACAAAACAGAAGTAACTCACTGTCATCTGTGGTTATCTCCATGCCTACCTAAAGAGATGATGTGGTCTCGGGGTCTGTCATATTTAAGTAACATTTATAAGACATTGTTCACAGAGTAACAGACCTAGAACACAATGAGATTAGTATTTTCCTTTTCTTCTGTCATAATTTCTACTAAACTGAGACCTTCCTGAAGAAGGCTTCACTTCAGCACTCCTACAGGGAAAAGCACCTGACCATGTCATATATACCACTCCAATGCAGTTCTTTCTGGGGAAGAATATGGCGTGTAGTGAAAGACACAGGATACTGCACAACAGTTTGTCATGAAAAAGATGATACAACAAGCTCCTTTTGGAACTGGATGAAGAATTTAGAGGTAGAAAATTCAGGAAGAATGTAAAATATAGTTACTTGCATTTAATGTAAATGTAACTGTGACACTAGGACTGCAATCCATCTTGGAAACATTAAATGAGAAGTGGTCAGGAGTCATAAAGCCTATTGTAAATTGTGGGTATACCATGTCCTTTAGCACACAGGGACAGTGTGCAATCTCCTAAGGAGGATAAAGGTCCCATATTAATCTGGGCTTTTGTTCCAAGTCCCAAGGCAAACCCTATTGGAGCAGCAGCGCATTTCAAGGGAGGGTGTCTTATTTAAATTGATAATGGCATTTTCAGCAACATTTTAAATGTATCTATTTCTGGATATCAGCTAAATCTTGTAGCCTAGGTAAATGTCTGAAAGGATGTTCACCTAACAGTATTGTTATTGGGTGACCTGCTTTTTTGGTTCTTTAATAGGCTCCAGAAGAACTAAGAAACATTAAACATGAACTTAAACATGGTCCCATCTCCCCCCTGAAAAAGTCCCAAGAAGTATCTATGACACACAAAAAAAGACTGCCATTTTTAAAGATGTGAAATATGTTTGAGTTCATGTGAGAAATAGAACATTACACCTGGGTTCTCATTTAAGAATGATTTCTGAAAACTATTTAATAAAAAAAAAAANTGATGCACAGAAAAAGGACTAGTAAGAAAAAAAAAATGTAAAAATATCCAAAAGATATCACAGGGAACTAAATGGGGAAAAATTACTTTTGCTTTGGAGAGAGCATTATGTAGGCAAGGCAATTTTATTAACACGGTTGGATAAAATATAAAGGGTTTTCCTAATCTCAGAGACTTCAAAAGAGACTTTTTTAGAGACAATATTAATATCAAAGCTAGTTGTCACTATTATTAAAATGTTCTCTGCTCTTCATTAGTCACAAATGATCCCCTCGACTCACAAAAAGGTACTCGGTAAATTAAAAGCTTTTATGTAACACTCCAACAAAAGTTGAATGACTCCAGAGTTAAAAGGCAACTCTTGTGTCTGCCAATATTCAAAGTGGTACCCAATTTTTTCCTTTTTTAAAGTAGCAATTTCCTTTGGGTATTTATTCATTTATAGATCTATTAAGAGACTGATTAGGAATGGACGATTAATGAAATGCTTTGTCGTCCTGAGTGCTCACAAGCAATCACTAAAGGCCTGATTTTGCATTGTGGACAGCCTGATGGTGCTATGTAAAATCCCTCTGGAGGATTAAACAGGTCCATCCTTCCACAGAGCTGAGCAAGACCCGGATTTATGTCTGTGTGAGGGCAGAACAGTAATTCTATGCGCTGGTGCTTTTTCTGATGTGGTATCTCTAAGCACTTCAAAAGAGTGTGTTTGCCGATCGTGTTAGCCAGAACTCTCCTCATCCCTCCAGTGGGCCGCATTGTGTGACTCTTAATCACTGCTTAATTGCAGTCTCACACTGCTGAACGTAATGGGAGCTCCTCACTGACTTACATGGTGAAAGACTAAAGGACAGGATTATGAGATTTTCTTCATGTACATTGAAAAATACCACACATGATGCAGTGAAGTTATGGTTTGCTCACCACTGAATGCATGTGGTAGTTAGCTTGAAATAATGTCCGTGGTACTTAGAGTTTTCTTTCCACTGAGCCATACATCATTCTGAGGTTGAGATTTAGGGACTGAGGATTCACTGTTGTTTTTTATTGTAGTGGTTTGTATTTCCATTTTCATACAGCACTGTTAGTGGCACGTTTTTCTAGTGTGTCTTTGCTTTGTGGTAGGGTTGTTGCCAGAACAGAGGGTGTAGCACTGAGAACCAGATTTCTAGGATTTTATGTCTCCTGATACTGATTTTCTTTCTGACTTCAGTTAAATCACTTTTGCCCTTTGTGCCTCAATTTTTCTATTTATAAAATAGCAAGAGAAATGGTGGGCTAAGGCTGAATTAATACCTTTAGTCTGCAATATAAAGGTAATAGAGTAGTACAAAGCATTAATTATTATATTATCTCTCCCTTTTTAATAGATTTATATTTAATTCAGTTACAGAGAGAAGCTTTGTTCACATAATAACATTTTCTACTGTCTTTGAGGCTCATAGGAACAAGCTTGTGGGAAGGAAACTGGTAAGTGTTTGAATTTAGAAATGCTGCTACTTTCAGTGTATTTAAAATGCTGTTGAAGTCGGGACGATTTAAATGTGTGAGATTTCAAATGTCTCATTGACACACATCGCAAATTCCTTCATTGCCTGAGGGAGCTACAGCAAAAGGAAAAGTTGGAGTCTTTTAGTTTCACAGTTAAGGCAGCTTTTTTTGAAGTGAGTTAATGATGGAGCGTTTGCCTGTGTGGTTGTAACAGAGCAATCTGTCACTGTGAGAAGACTCCTGGGGTGACTACCAAGACATGTTGACTAGTGACGGTACCTCCATTTTACATGACCCATTGCTCACCCTGGTGTTGCAATATAGTCTAGCCAGATTCCTGTGTGGGAAATGTGAATGGATCCACATTTCAAACAGAGGCACAGGCCAACCCCAGCTAGCAAAAATTAAAGGTAAGGGAACTTTGCTGATGAATGCAAGTTGAGGGTCTGTCCAATATTCTTTTTTCTATTCTTGTCCTAAGCATTTAGATAATGTTGCTGTGAATAGAGGTGCATCTGTTGTGTTTTGTCACGGAGCTGGCTCCCTCTCACATTCCCTTTATTGCACACCCCACAGTGTGCTGCGCTCAGGACATATTGTAAGTACACACTCATTGATCTTTACTCCATATGATGACAGATATAAATTTGCTGCCACTGCACCTTATGCTAATGTTCGAATGAAAATTAATAGTACACATTGCAGCACACCAGGTTGTTCTTTACCTTCCTATAACCCTGTATGCATTTATTTGGGAATATGATGGTGACGCCAGCCTTCTTGGCCCACCTCTATATCTCAGCTCCAGAACAGCATAAGATTTTGATGTATATGAGCTCCCCTACATTAGAATTTGGTTTCTTGGCAAAGGAACCAAAGTTTCTGGGCTGGAAAAAACTACAGAGTAGTCTGACAAAATTCTTACCCTGGGCATGGGAGAATCAGGGCCATGGCTTATGCCATAGATAAACACAGATACCAGCCTATTCATTTCAAGGTTGCATTTTCTGTTTAAATGACACTGTAACAGTCTTTTAGTTATGCTGGATTGCACATGATTGACATGGATTCTGCCATTCAAGTCTTCCAAGACTGAGGAGTAGTGGATGCATTGGATATTTGGAACAGGAACAAAAAGTCAACATGAAAAAAAGAAAAATTGACCTCCTACTTTTCCACCTTTGTTTGGTATGTGATGTAATTGTAAATGGCATATGGCTGGAGGAAGGATATCTCAAAAATATGCAGTGATATTCTGGGTGAAATTCTCTACTGTAGTCCCTAGCAACATCCCCCATTTTGAGTCACCAAAGACAGGATTTCAGCTAATGTCTATAAAATTAAAAAATATATATATAGAATTAGAAATGAAACAAATGCTGTGTAAATCATATACTGCTCCAGCTCTCAGAGAATAGTGCATCCTGTATACTTAATACTTTTTTCAGCTTGTGAAGTGATACTCTGGAATTACAGCTGATGGTTGTGAAAAGTGTATGAAACAAGAGACCTGAACCCAGCCCACAGAGAGAGAATACAGCAATGCCAAAATGCAGTCTGTTCTGTGTGACTTGGAGCCAATAACAAATATCCTAATACTCTGTTAAGGTAATAAAGTCACCACACTGAATAAATGCTTCCAGTTCGACTAGCATGTTTTTCAAGCACAGGCTGTAGCTGGGACTCAGTATCGTGGGTATCTTTGTTCACTGCTAGTTCCAGTAATGTGTACATTCAGGCCCAGTCACTGACAGGTTGTAGCTGATGTTATGGTGTACTCCTGTGCATATAAACTGAAACTCAGAGTCAAAAGATTCCTTGTGGGCTCATGTCTACTTTGTTTCTGTTATGATCCTGTGCAAGAACTGGATTATGATTTTTTTTTTTTTCATGTCACACCGCTCTGTACCCAAATAAATGATTTGTTCCATGTGTTGTAATTAGCGAAGTCTCATTTCATCTAGAATTTTGTCTCATATTCTCTACAAATATCAACCTCAGTAAACTCATTTTCTTTCCATCACTCTCTGAAGACCCTGTTCTAAACTCATTTGCCTATGTCATCCCACTGCCCAGTTCCTCCCTGCGAGGTCATGGTGTTTCCTCAGCCTGCATTCAAATACCCTCTTGTTCCATGTGGGCTGTTATAGACTCTTCACAAACTTTGTATCCCCTGCCTGAGTGTTTTGGCTGTGCCTCAATAAGAGACAGCATGTGCCATGGCTGATATGTTATGCTGTGCACGCTGGCCAATCAATTTGCAGGCCAGCCACTACCAAACAGCAGGGATGACTGCTGGTTTCCCTATCTTTCCTTCAAGGGAATCACTAAAAACGGCCTTCTTCTACTAGGTTTTGTGGAAAATACCAGCTTCCAGAAGACTCAAAGGAACTGGGGTCCCTATCCAGTCTCAGATTTGACTGAAGTTGCCTCATAAGTGCGACTGACAATCAGACTATACAATGAAGATATTTTTCTTTTTAGCTGGTTTCCTAAGGAAAAAAAAAAAAAATCAAGTTGCAGTATGGTTTAGTCAATGGGACTCTGAAAAGAGGATCAGGGACCTTAGTCATTTTGCCTTAGTTTTCTACACCATCCTTAATCTGACATACCTAGATACGCTCTATGCCTTCTGATGTGGGGCAGATAACAGGGTGTTTGTGTAAGGCTCAGTATTAACATGCCACAAACTCTGCTGGGACTTCCAGATGCCACTGCAGAAAAACTAAGTAAAAGTAACCTTATGAAAAGTTTCTCTAAGTTGTAACACATGCCCTCACCTGAAGGGGATAAATACGCCAAGTATTTATCTTTATTTTATTATTTTTAATTTATTTTTATTTATTATTTTTATTTATAATTATTAATATTTTTATTTATTTTATATATTATCTTTATTTTAGTACAGTAAAAAATTGCCCAGAGTATGTTGGAAAGAAAAGCAGCACTAGGGGGGAACTTGCATTATTTCATTCTTCAGTTTTCCCAATGCAAGTCCTTCAAGCGCTCTGGACCATCCCATTACCTGGGTGTTAGGAACAGCTTAACTAGGGAAATCGCCCCTCCTTTCTCAAATCCAGAGATACTGAATGCCTGTTCACACACCGCTTGGTTCAGGCTATCCTGCCTTCTAATGAACATATCACAGCAATAGCTCAGCGCTCCCCATATTTCCAAAAAGCATATGTTAAACAATGTAAGCAAAGAGAAACCGTAACAGGCTTCGCTTGTCCTAACAGTCCATCTGTTTCCTACTCCCCACTGAGCACATCTCTTTTCCTGGTTCCCTTTCAGGTGCACTCTTACCTTATGTAATGTGCTTTTTATTGGAGATTCATGCTGTGACCCTGTCAGGATTGCTACAGCAGGGGTGACCTCAGTAATGACTGTCCACAGCCTGCCAAGCTAAGCTGGTCAGTGTTAGCTGATTAAACTTTTAACAACATCCCCTGTGCGATAAAGGGCAAAATGACAACTTTGCCCATCGTCAAGGTGTCTGTATAATAAACTAATTAGTAAACCACACAGTCTGTGGAGCTTTTAATGAGTGCTATCGTCTGGCCTCTGTAATAAAAACCCAGTCTACCCCCTTTTGGGATTCAATTAAGGCACAGACTGTCATATGCTTGGCCTGGCTGATCAATGAATCCATTCCGACCTTTGTCGGAGCTGTTTGCAAGGTCAGTGGCAGTAGCGAGGGAAGCCAGCCTGTGGTGGGGAGACATACCCAACAGCACCCGACAGGCACCAGTATCAGCTGCTGTTGTCCTCCTGGTCATTTGACATCAGCAGAAGTTTCTCTTGCGTAAAGGTTAGCTGAAAGAGAACATGGCGATATGTGTGTGTATGTATATATATATGCATATATATAAGATGATATGTATGGGTACTGGTATTTCTGAACAGAAAGGTTCCCCTGTTATTTAAAATGTTCATCAGTCCTTTCACATGTGGATACAACTAGGTATTTGTTTGTTTGTTTTTTTCCATGCACCACAATAGGCTATAAAAGTTTGGTGTCTAAACTGTGTTTCCTGATATGCTCTAGATATGTAGGCAAAACAAACATGAAAGAGTAGTTCTAGTTTATACAACAGACACCCCTTGCAGGTCCTTGTATACTAACAATACTTATTACTGTACAATTCTAGCTGGGGTTTATAACCATTGAGATAATCTTTATGACACCCCAGTGCAACAAATAACTACATTTTAATTTTACGGACAGGAAAACTGAGGAAATGATGAAACCAGATGCTCAGACAGGGCAGAAAAGACATCTCTGAAAGTAAGAGTTTCTGTCCTTTCATCTCTAATTTCCATCCTCAGGAGGGTAAACAAGTCTAGTACAGTGCAGACAAGACCTGGGATGTCATTGTCATCTGTCCTGACCAGTGGCTGAAAATCTGAGTTCCAGACAAGCTTAGCGACAAGGCATATAGACTGCCACCACAGTAGAGCCGATGACAGAAGGAGCATTGTTTTTTGTTACTGCTATAGTTACTGGTTCCAGTCTTTCCCTCCAGACCTCTCAAACATCATTTCCTTCAGCAAATGAGACAACACTGCATTAGATTATATGTCAGGGTCATTAGATATTGCATCCAGTTCTGAAATGTGTATGCAACCATATGGGCAAAGCTGGATGGAGCTTGTGTCTTCACTCTTCCCAGGTGAGAATCTCTAAACACAGTGTTTTTTTCTCTTCTGTCCTATTTTTTCCTCTGCCAGCTTCTCATCATATTCTATGTCATGGGGAATAAAGAATTGTCTAAATGGTGATTTTTAACTCCTGCGATGCAAAGAAAGTAGAAAAAAAATCCAGTCTCTATTGTCCTGCTGCTTCAGAAATCTAGCAATCTACATAGGCATAACCCATATGTATTTATAGCAAGAGTCCAGCTTGTTTTGGCCTTACAATACTGAAGAACAGAAGAACAAGGTGATTTCAGGGATACAAAGGTGTTACCCAGTATTTGCATTCCTGATATTTGCATAACATTCGAGGTGGAATGCAAAGAACATGCAGAACTATGCCTTTTCTAGTTTGGTCAAAATATAGCTTATCCATTTCCCCATGACTAACCAGTGACAGCAAGCAGAAAGTTTATTTAGTTATTAAATAAAAGGCCTATTCACTTTTTTTTTTTTTTTTATCACCTCTATTCCAGTGCTTCCATCCTGTCTCTCTGAGTCTCCCTAGTGTTGCATAGCTTACCATGATACTCAGCTGTATCTCAGCTGCCATCAAGTGCCTCTCTTACCAGAGATGTTACTTATAAGTCACGAAGACTGGTGCTATTTAAGACGCATTTTTCTCTACACCAATTCCTTTCAGTGGTGATAAGCCGGTCTCCTACTGAGAGTGTTTACTCTTTCTTATCCTAGCCACAAAACACCTAAGTCAAAGTTATGGGTTCTGGTATAGCTCCGATATCACTATTCAGCTCAGTTTGTGATAAATAAATAGCTCTATCTAAACCCATACAGAGGGCAGGTATATCCAAAATTATTTCAGACCACAAATTATATATTTTAGGGAGGGCTTTTTGTCACCAGACATGTCCCTAATCTCCACTCTCCAGTAGGGCAGCATACCTTGCTAGATCTCAGGAGTAACCTGCAGTATTCCTTCAGCTATTGCCTCAAAACAACAAAGGAAAAGGTGCTCACAGCCCAAGCTGGGAACATAATTTTTTATTTCTCGGGCAAGCTCAAATGGTTGCTTTTGCTGGAACAAGCCTTGCTCTTACACACCAGTCTATCATGCACCAGCAGGAGGTTTCTTGTATCTGGTGGATGTCACCGATTTCCTCCTTCCAAAGGCAGCTATAGCAATTAGTTTCAAAATTTAGCCTGTTAAGATACTTGAGAGTGTAAGGAGTCACTGGAAGGGGAGGTTTATACAAGAAAACTAAAGAAAGAAAAAGAGCAAAGACCAACTTACTAAAAATAAAGCTTTTTTTTTTTTTTCTTAATTTTGGAATTTAAGCAGGAAAAAAAGAACACTTTTAATTAAATATTGAGATTTTCTCTTTTTTTTCCCCTGCTTGAGTCATTCGATGTTTAAAACAGAAATTTGTTCATTTTATCATGTTAAGATTTTGTTTATTAAAACTAACAAAGTCAAATGTGAATTTAGATTTCAAATACCTCAGATTCAAGACAGACCAACCTTTAAATATCTCTGTCATGGTTTTGGATGGGACAGAGTTAATTTTCTTCATAGAGGCTCACACAACGGCGTGTTTCGTCTTGTTGATGAAAACAGCGGTGATAAGGCCCCGATGTTCAGCTGCTGCAGAGCGGTGCTCACGCAGAGCCGAGGCCTTTCCTGCTCCTGGCGCTGCCCTGCCAGCGGGGAGGCTGGGGGGCACCAGGGGCTGGGAGGGGACGCAGCCAGGACAGGTGACCCAGCCTGGCCAAAGGGACGTCCCATACCGCGCGGCGTCACGCTCAGCGATAAGGCTGGGGTAAAGGAGGAGGCAGGGGGCACGTTGGGAGCGATGGCGTTTGTCTTCCCAAGGAACCGTTCCGCGTGACGAGCCCTGCTTTCCTGGAAGTGGCTGAGCGCCTGCCTGCCGATGGGAAGCAGCGACTGAATTCCTTCCTTTGCTTTGCTTGCGTGCATGGCTTTTGCCTTGCCTAGAGAGCTGTCTGTATCTCTAGCCATGAGTTCTGGGGCTTTTACCTTTCTGATTCTCTCCCCCATCCCACCTGGGGAGAGTCAGTGAGTGGCTGTGTGGGGCTGAGCTGCCTGCTGGGGTTAAACCACAACAGTCTCCTTGAATTTTTTATGGAAGAAGTGCATTTTCCTACTGTCTTCTGCTATTTCTGAATACGGCTATAGGGCATTGGAATCTGTTCCTTTCTGTTCCATAATTTTTTCAAGCATAAATCTGTGACAGAATGTTATAGAGCTTGATAGTTCTAATTATGTTGCTCTGTGCTGTTGAACTAAACCTTGGATCTATAAGAGAGGTTATAGTGACAGTTATGCCTATATAGTTTTATCAGCCACAAGACTGTGCATATCTATTTGTGTAGTAGAATATTACATGCTTACATAGATAAACTTTGACAATTTTGCAAAGAATTGAACAGTGATAAAGGTATACATAGATGTGAAAGAATGTTTAAGATTTAAAAAGATTTGTCAGTAAAACATGCCTTAAAACATGCCTAATGTTATTTCCCTGTCATTCTGCCTGCAGGATTTGAAACTGTGTTGAATTTGAGAGAACACGAGATTTTGTTTCATTGTAGGTTCTGAGAGTCCTGCAGGTTTCCACTGTACTTGGTTGTTACTCACTGTGGATCTTTCTTCTGCAGATCCATGAAATCTGGCTCTTCAGAGTCGTGAGGGCTAAGTGGCAGATGACTGAATAAGATAATATCTTCTAGCTGCCCTTTTCCTTTGCAATGCACAATAATGGGAAATAGTTTATGAAAACTGTCTGAGGAAGCATGGCAACTAATACAGTAAAAGTAACTATTCTGTAAGCAAAACAATTTGTTCTTACACTTTGCAGGGGCACTTTGCCTTGGCACTTAACATTGTTGTGGATATGCAAGATGTGGCTTATCCACAAGAGTCCTTTACCTACCAAATACATCTGGAACAAGCAAAGCAGGTCCCTTTACACTTGTTCCATGCACATAGAAGCATGGGAGATGTGATAGTGGAAAGAAGCATGGCAAGAGCCATGACTTGAGAGAAGAAGTATTTTAGCTAAACAGAGAGAAGCTGCTCCAGTTTTTGAGAAGGGCTGGAGAGCCCTGATTAGCACCAAGGTGACTCAGAGTCCGCCTGCTGCTGATGGTGTGCCATGCAGGTCCAGAGGGTAACCATAATCTGACTCTGTGTTGTTCAAGCAACTAGAAGTTCATTTGGTGATGTATATATTTCTTCCACTTTCACTGATCATTTCTTTGACAGATACTCACTTTAAAGAGCTACACACTTGCTTACATCTTCTTTGGGTAGAAACTGAACTAGAGGCTCCTGTGAATATTTACAATAGCTAAGCTGCCACTAATTCTAACCAAGTTTGGTAACTTGGGATTGGAATGCAACTTTGGTTCAGATGTAGCCATGAGAATTGCTCATGAATTTTATCTGGCATAAGACTCTGTGAGTGAATGGATAAATTGTGTATGGGTGTGTAACTGTGAAGTTCTTGTTGTCTTTATTTTCATTTAAATGGATGTTGTTTGGTATTTGATATGAAAGACTCGTTGGGAAAATGCAGCCACGCAAAAGGTGAAAAATAGACAGAAAATAGAAGTGGAATTTTAAAATATTCTCTTCACTCCAGTATTTCAAAAACACTGTGAAAGAAGGCTGCTTACATGGATTTACTTTTAAAATCTAGAAGTTAAACTTTTTCCCAAGTCAGCTATTGCTTCTTTACAAGAAAGCTTCAGATTTTCCTACTTTGGTTTCAGTATGAAGGAAATGCTCATAAGAGATTAATTTCTTAATCAAGGGTTTATATACAATTCTGATTTAGCATCCTTGAAATTTCACCAATCACAGTTGAATTATGTTCATCAGTCTGCATTTTAGTTCCTTTGAAATAGTTCCAAGTACAAGAGGTTGTGAATTTGTAAATCTTTAATAATAAATGGACTGCCGAAGTAGATTTGGGCTAAAATTTTCATTGGTGTATCAACTGGTGTACTAGCAGTTACCTTTCTTTTGAAAAATGAAATGCCTTATACAAATTGACTGTTTAAACTTCATACCTTCTCAACAGGCAGCATCACTGTCATCCTTTTAAAATGGAGATGCTAAGACCAGAATTTTCATAGCTTTGTCAACATTTTTTTCTACTCCCCTGCTGAGACATTCAGAGGCCTGATTTTCAGAAGTGCAGAGCACCAACCCCAGTACAAATCAGTATGTCAAGAAGCTGCTCAGTGCCCATGGAAAAATCATGACTTGCAGATGCTTTTCAAATGTGACCTTAGTGACTTGCCCAAAGCCAGCTAGTGAGATATAATTACTGCTTAAATAAGAGTTAGTGACATTGGGTTATTTTTTAATGCTATTATGAGTTTGTATCACACTAAAACTAAAAAACGCAATAAAGAACAGGTCACATCCCCAAGACATTGTCTTACTATTGTTCTGGTTTTCCCTTAGTTTTCCTGCTGCAGTTAGAGCACGATTACACTCAGCTGTGGTGTGTGGCATGAGACCCACAACCAGCAGGAGGATGCCTGGCCAGGCTTTGCAGCGGGACCCTTGTCAGGCCCTTTGCAGGTCAGAGTGGATTCAGCACTGCACTCTGACTTAGCACAGTATTTTAGCACACACTTACCTTAAAGGGAGCTTAATAATGTGCTTAAAATCAAATGACTTGAACTTAAATGCAATTTTAAGTGCTTACTCCAGAATTCAGGCCCTAGAATCTAAATTTTGTACATGCCTGAATGGTTTCCCGAATTGGGGCCTCAAGGAGGAAGTCTCCTTTCCCTGCCTCTGAAATGAAAGGCAGATTATTCTTTTAAGATTCTCTCCCATCTAGTGTTTAACCACTCTCACTTTCTTCTGAGCTTGCTCACAAAGCCTTTATCTTATTTGTCAATGTTTGATATTAAAATAAAAAAAGGTATTAATCTCTGCTGTGACCTTTCTTCTTTATTTCTCCTGGAAAGGGATGCTGCATCTTTTGCAAGTAACTTCAAGGCAAGGTATTATGCAGCATTCAAACATATGGCTTTTATCCAGTTAATCATTGAGCATTACCTACTTTTGTCAATGTTCAGAAGCTTAATTCCAGGATTACTCATCCCCCCAAAAACCCAAATAAGAAAATCAGAAGAATAGACCCAAACAATAGAACTTTTATACCAAGATAATTAGAAAAGGAACCTATTACCCAGGATTATAATTACTGACTAACATATTAAATGACCTTTAACATTTACCTTAAGCCCCAGATTTCTAGAAAACCAGCAAGGTTATGAATGCCATATTAGTAATCTTTAATCTTTATTACTGCTGTGGACAGAATTTTAATGATTTTTAAATAGGCAGCGGTCACTAACATATCCCTATTAAAATAAAAAAATCTCATAAAAAATTAAATGGATTAAGACTTCAAATGTACCATCATCAAAAGTATTATCTAATTATGGAGTTCAGTGAACAGGCCAAGTGAAATGGTTGGTAATATTAGTTACTTACCACATGGGAATGCCCAGGATTTATGCACAAATAGATTCTGCTTCTGTTGCAACATAGTAATTAAGAATTTGTCAGGGAAATTTGACCCTCTAGGGTAGATATTACTTTGTAAAATAAGAATGGCAGAGCACTAGTCTCCTTGCTGCACATAATTTAACTTGATTATTTATACATCAAAGGGAGTCTGCAGTGACTGCAGTATAATATTTAAGTAGAGGGATATTAGAGAAAGAAGCATCTAGTGAAATCTTTTTCCCAAATCTCCGTGAGAAAATAGAGGAAATTTTCATAAAGCATTTCATTTTGCATATAAATTGGTGCCTAGATTGTGCCTGTGAATTTACTGCTGTCAAATTTAATTTTTCTTTAATTCTTCAGGCCCAGATGTGAAAAGCTCTGTGTGCAGGCTGCAATTTTCAATGCTTACAGGTAGCACCCGGATCGATAATGTGTCTTTATGAGAAATTACCGTTAATGTTATCGAGTATGCATTTTGCTTTATAGGATAATAAGGTAATATGAAATGCCAATTCATTCATTAGGAGAAAGCTAAGTGCTTAAATGAAATGGGTGACAGGTCTGAAAAAAGATGTAGTTGTGGGCAGGAAGTCAAGAATGGATTTTTAATGACCTAATACCAAAAGGTTTTTACCACTTATTTGCATTTGCTTCCTATAAACAATATTAACTTTAAAATAAAAGTGCTTGAATATTTAAATTGCAGTAAGTGATTCCACTTGAAAAGGCTATTTGGAAATGCTAGATTTCTGGGAACCTCTCTGCCTAGCTTTTCCAAGGACCACTAACTGAACTCATCTGGTATAAAAATTAAAACAAAACTCATTTAAATTGACAGGCATGAAGTGAGCACATTGTGGACATGGCCAAAAGCCAGAAGTTGGTATGTGAAAAATGAAAAAAAAATCTTAAGCTCTACGTTTTAAGCACAGTGTAATTCCAGCTCAGGAAGGCAAAAATAGCAGGTATTTTAAATAAAACCCAAATGGTTTGTCCAAGGAAAAAAAGGAGGCATGTATCCAGTGGTAATTGCTCAGAAGAAGACTTCAGCCTCCTTGGAGTACCATATTATAAAAAACATAGGTGGTGGTGTCTGAAAGTTTCTTCATAAGAAATCAGTTGTTTCGTAGTTATATTCAGTATCTCAAACCATGTCCACGTGAAGGAAAGCTTATGGATTTTTTTTTTTTTTTTTTTTGTGAAACCTCATTCAAGTCATGTTTCTTCCCCAGAGGAGTCCTAACACACTTTTCCGAGTTGTACAGTTTTCACTGCATTGTTTCTCCTCTTTTTCCCTGCACTGGGTCCCACAAGCACACTTCCTGGAGCACAAACTGTGCCAGCTGGCCCTGTGAGCTGGATCCAGCGCAAGCTGGAGCGTGTGGGAGGTTTTGCTTTTGGATAGGGTCAGAACCCTCAGGAGGTGACTTGTGATGATTCACACTCCTGGAAGCCGGGCTGGCTTTTCTTGGAGCACTCCTCTCTGCGAGAAACCTTCCCCATTCCCTACTGCCACCCTGCAGTCCACTACAAACTTCTGACTGAAAAATGCTGAGTCTCACCTCACTGATGCCATTCATTAGGATGCAACACAAGGCAGGAGAAGGGTGTAATTCACAAGCTTATGTGGTGAACAGTGCTGTCCAGGTGCTCCAGACTTCTTCTTGCCCATTGGAAAGCATTATCCTGGTTGCAACTAAGTATATCTGTATCTTAATACTAACATCTCCAAAGCTGCTCTTCTTTCCAAGGAGACATGGGTATCTGCTTCCTGTTAAAAATTATGGTATTCTCTTCAATTAGGTATTCAAATCCTCCAGAATTCCACAATAATGATTATCCTAAAGTTTTCATTTCCTCTTTTATGAATTCAACGTTCTGGCTGTTCAACAATAAATAAAATACTATATTTACTGTCAGCACCTTAAGACAACAGTTTGAAAACAGAGGGCTTTTTTTTTTTTTATTTTCCTTTAGAATAGATTACACTGTAAAAACAAAGGAGACCTTTAAACTTTTATTTTTATTTCAACTTTAACTTGCAATGGTTGCTTTACCTAAACTTTTTCTCTTTTTCAATTTTTTTTTTTTTAACTTTCATGTAGGATTTTTTTTTTCCTTGACCTTCAATATCTCAAACTACAAAGACAGGACTTTCTCTAACACTGTTTAAATATAGTGTATTTTTCTTTTAAGGAGACTTCCACTGATTTTTATCCTTCAGGGATCAATGATTGCTTCAGTTCCATAATCTGACAAGCTACAGTAAAAGCAAAAGGCCCCCATTTCTAGAGCAGTAAGTGTTAACGTGAGATGGCAACGGATGTATTTTCACACTGAACTCACAACAGCCTAAGGATAGCTTTAAAGTATCTTAGCCTAAGTCTCTCTCTTTGGGAGGAATGAGATAGGGGAGGAACTCTAGTATTACTGTTAATCTGTGTTACAAAAGCACCTAACAGCCTCTACTGAGTTCAAGGCCCCATTAAAAGCAAGAGTGGATAAAAATGGTTCAAATATTTGTACATTTCAGCATAACCTATGCATCCTTTGCTTCCTGGTAGTCTGTCTTCCACAAAACTCTTGTTAAGTTTGGAAAAGGGAAAAAAGAGAAAATGGAAATGCTGATTTACTATTAAATTAACCATTACTCATTTAGCTGCTATAGTTACTTGGAGGAAAAAAATAATAATTGCTGTAATCTTAACATGTAGTTAGTTGATTTTCAAGGGAGCTTTTGGTCAAACTCACCTATGTATCATCCCATACTGCTTGGAAAGCCTCCTCCAATTTATGACTGCTTTTTCTAAAAAACTACATATCGCAACTTGATTGAGACAGCTGTAATTTATATATATATTTCCAGCTCCTGTCTTTGGTACTTTACCATTATGGGCACTCCAGGCACTCTAGTCTGTATTTCTAGAATCAAGGTATATGAAAGCCTTAGGCTGGGAGTAGGTAAAAAACAGCCTTGGCAAAAATGAAAATGTGTGTAACCAACACACCCCCTTATATTTGCTTACCATAACAAAGAACTACATTACATCCCCATTTATCACTTGTAGATATACAGTCCCTGCTCTTAACTTCTTTGACGTTTCTTACTGCATTATCACTCCTGTTTCCAGAGCATCATCCTCTGCTCCAGCCAGGGTTTTGACATTCCAGCTAACATCAAGTCTGCTGTTGAGATCTCATCATTTCTCCTTCCCTCTGTTATTTTAAATCAAAATATTTTTGAGCTATGATTTATATGATATATCCAAACAGTATTGCTCTGAAAAATACAGTTATCTTCTAACAATCAAGAAGTCCCACTGAAAGTAAGGAAGCTAAGAGACTGAGTCAAAGCCTATTAAAGTCTCTGGATATTTACTCCGAAGAGTTTTGGATCAAGCTTTTGACATACTTCATCTTCTATACATTGTCTAAGTCTCTAACAAAAATATTTACGACCAATTACTAACAGTAGCAATTGTAGAGGCTACTGGTGATCTATAGACTGCAGTGGGACAATCACAGACAAGACATTCTTCTCTTCTCATTGCAGACATCTGGGTAGCATTGTTACATTGCCACTGTTAAAGTGGTTGTGCAAGTGATTTCTCTTAATAATCTAATAAGAGCTTTGGGATCTTTCTGAATAAATGGATTTCTAGAGCACACGCATTACTCTTATTATTACTTATCTGCCTGAGAACTGTCACCCAGAAATAGGGATTCTCTCCATTTATTTGGTTTTGAAATAATATATAATCAGTTCAGCTATAGATCTCAATCATGTCATCGGAAGCAAAGCAGTATCTGTTATAATATATTAGCCAAATGTATTCAGACAAATGGATCCAACAGCAGTTTACCACAGACAACAGATTTCTCTAGTTCTTTACAAATGTAGGGATGTTGGGGGAGAGTATTCATTTGTTTGTTTATTTCTAAATTATTTAGAAATTTAAAATCTAAAATTTATTTATTCAAATCTAAAGTTTATTTATTTCGCCTAGTTCCATATATGTCTCATTTGTTAGTTAAATAGTTCCTCTGTCTCATTTGCACAGGCAGTTACCCAGTCTCTTTATATATTCACCTATTAGGACATGGGATGCAGTTTCACACATCCTTTCCCTAAAATGAGGCCTACATTAAACACATTTTCCCTAAACTATTATTATCTCCTATGTGTAGTTAACTGAAAATAGAGCAGCTAGTTTGAGTATAATTATTCATAATTTGTTGAACATTGATAGCATCCATCATTCTTCTGTCAAGAGAAAACTTGATTCCTACACCAAAAAGCTTATCAACATAATCAAGGAAATTTATAGTTGGTACTAAAAATACTTGCACAACATAACCCCTCCAATTATATCTGTGGTGAATTTTGACTGATATTTGGCTTAATTTCCTAATTTAGGCCAAACAAATCCCATATGCTAGAGAAATTCAAATTTAGATCCTGACTTTACAAATATAGTTTATATTGGCATTTAAAATATATGAAGCCTAGGAATTTTGGAGAGGGGGACAGACGTCTTTTGAGATACCTACATTCTCAGTACATACTGAAAATTCTGAGATAAAAGAGCTTATTTTTTCCTTGTTTTAAAAATCAGAAGTAAGGCTGATGCAAATAGGCCATCTTACCCTTTCCTACACTTGTGTTTCTATATCTATGCAACTGCTTAATGTTTTGTACTTATGTTGTAAGCCACATAGTGGTCTTCTTCTGTGTGGGTTTGCATACTTCCAGCCACACAGAAGTCTTCATCAGTGACTTGGGCTTGCAAGCACTGCCCCAGTGCACAGTGGGAGGATAAATCTGCAAGTGTAAAGTGCAACATGGAAAGAAGTTCAGTAAAAAAAGACTGCTTAAGTTTAGTCTGTTTTCAATAGAGTCCAAGATTTCTCTCTCTCTCTTTTTTTTTTTTTTTTTTTGGCTTTGTAAATTAATGAATGCCAAAAAATTTGAAGCTTGTATATAGCAAGGAATAGGGTACATCATGAAGCATTATGATTATGAATGATGCAGTAGTACTTCCTTTGAACTTGGGAAGACTGTTCATGTTGATCATGACACTACTACTTTGTGCTGGTTATTTGCAAGTAAACACACAAAAAATGTTTATTGCTCTGGCCACCTGGTAAACTGCTATTCTTAGCATTTAGAATTTAGAACAGTTCAGTTGGAAGGGACCAACAAAGATCATCAAGACCATCTGCCTGACTTCTTCAGGGCTAACCAAAAGTTAGAGCATATTAATGAGGGCATTGTCCAAATGTCTTGAACACTGACAGGCATGTGACATCAACCACTTCTCTAGGAAGCCTGTTCCAGTGTTTGACCACCTTCACAGTAAATAATTCTTCCCTAATATCCAGTCTGAACCTCCCCTGGTGCAGCTTAGTGCCATTTCCACACATCCTATCATTGGTGAGAGTGGAGAGAGGGAAAAGAAATCGGCACTTCCCTCTTCATTTCCCTTCCTCATATTATTAGTGCGTTAAATTGGTGGATCCTTAGTGGGTCCTCCTACTGAGGACCAGTTGCCCTCAAGTTGAACCAGCACAAACTTCATTTTTTATGAGCCCTTTTCTTCAGAGCTTATATGGTGTCACGCACCTTGCTCTGGGTCTCTGGTCTGGACAGCAGTTTCTACCTAGATAAATGCTCATAGCCACATCAGTGGGTATTTATATTGAAAAGAGTGGTTGTTATTTTACTGCCATATTTTCCTGGTTGAAAATGTATTTATCCACATAAATAGCAGAACCAATCCCATCCAAACTACGGAACGAATTATGAACCAATGAAGCAATGCTAAAGAATGACCAAGAAGGTAGAAAAGGAACAGTGGGAAGAAAGCCTTGCTTTGCTGTGGTGAAAATATGTTTTTGCTGGCAAATCCTGCTTCCTTACTGAGACTAGAGCTGGTAATATTTGTATAACAGCAAGGAACAGTGGTGACACATGCACAGCTGTGGGTTTCTCACACCCATTTTTTGTGTGTGCATATTTACTAGGTTACAGCTTTTCTAATGATTAATGAACAGCAAAATTAATCTCTTTGCATGAGATCATATAGACAACGATTAGCAGCATCTAACCTACCACAGAGGAGAACAGGAAAGATTATGTTAAATTACAAAATTAATCTGAAAAGGCAGGAAAGTCTCCTTCACTTCAGAGAGGAAACGAAGTTCTCATCAAATTCACAGCTGCTGAAGAAGACTGAAAACTTTTTCAAAGAAGCATATCTAACTTTTTGTTGTCAAACACTTGCACCTTTTTCTCTTTCACTTTATGTAGAAAGCTGAGATTTCTTCCTTTCAAACTAGCGTCTCATGGAATAAGATAACGGAAATTAACAAACAGAGAGGAAATAGAGGAAAGACAATACTTCCACTAAGACAAAGAGTCTATCTTTTCTCTTGGCATATATATATATATATTTTTAAAGGCTTCTCATGTGCCTGAATTAAAACCAATTATTAGTATCAGTAAATGGGAGTTGTCTTACTAAATGGTGATAAGGCACCCAAGTCCTCTTCCAAATTTTATCTTAACAAAAATTGGGTTGGGTTCAAGATAATGCTTGGGGATTCTGACATAAAGTCCATTCAATCTTAACTTACAGAATTTAAATTCAATATGCAATTAAGTGGAGATTTTGGCTTTTGTAAGAAGTTGCACAGTTTTCAATTCATGTTTCAATTAAAAGGAGCAGGGGGTTACAGACGGGCTAAAAAAAATGCATAACAAAAATACATAATAAGACATACTCTGTCTTTTACATAACTAAAGTGTGAGACTTTGAGACAGCTGTTAGTAGTCAGAAACACTTTTGAGAGCAGGCTTTGTGGAAAGGGTCAAATTCTCAAACACCAAGAAAATACAGGGGTAGGTTTTGATGTCATTTGCTCATTCACATGGGCTAGAAGGAATGGTTTCTTGGTGCTAAGAGGTTTTCTATGCATTGTTCTTTTGAAACTGGACAGTGCTCAGAAACATCAAGAAAATATGAAATATGAAATACATTTTTTTCTCCTCCTGTAATCTTGCTCTTCACCACCCCATCATCAAGATTTTAGGTGAAGAGTGGAGTCACGTCCCCTCCATCAACATTTTCATAGATTTGTTTTCATGCTTCCGCAAACAGTATCTCTTTCCCTCATACAAGAAATCAATCACAATGTTGGGAGAGTTGAAAGTACACTGCCCCTCAAAAGAAAGAACTGTGTAACTGGATTGTAATTATAATGAGCAAGCTGAGTTCTGGGTGGACGAAGCTAACCAGGTCACTTAGAGTGTGACAAAGTATTAAATTGATCTGAGCCGTCTGGAGACAGTCTAAAATTTCTTCTTGGGATGTTCTGTTTTAAGACCTTATTACTGTAACTTCTCAGTGACTATATGTCACGATCATGAGTTACTCCATTTCAATGTGTATTTATTTTCTGTTAATGTTATAACTTAGGAAATTCAAAAGGATGGAAAGGGTACTTGGTTCTATCCCTAAATGTCAACCATGTAAGTGCTTTGACTTTTATTTTCTATTTGCTTTGGTCAGTGTAAATTTCTATGGGTTTTGCTGGTTGGGGGAAGGGGATTTGGAGATGTGCAGTTCTTGGTTATTAATATTTGACTTTGTTAGTGCTATCTGTTTACCGTATGGCTTCTGGAAAAAGATAGGAAATATTAGCTGGTGAGTCCTTAAAATGCATGATGTGTGGGCTCACTCCTTGTGCCTGCACATTCTTTGCACTGCTGCTTCATTTAGCCTGTGAACTACCATTCAAAGGGTTTGATATTGTTTGTTTGTTTTGATACTGCTTTGTTTTTATTTCATTATTTCACCCTTTACTTTTAATACATTTGGATGGTCAAGTTTGAGTGGATTCCATGTGCTTTATACAGGCTGTCCTTTTTGTCATATTTCTGGAATAGAAAATATGAAGTCTATTTTTCAGCCTCAGTTTACGTTCGCAAGGCTGGATCTTGCACATAAATGAGTTTTTATACAAATGCCTGGGTTTTTATACAAATCCCATTCCCCTCCTTCTCAGAACGATTTACAAGACAGCTGTCTCCTAAAGAAGAAAGGACTGATGTTAAGAAAGCAATAATAGGCCAGGCTTAAGATCCTTAGCAGGACATCTTTTCTTTGGGACTTCTTTTACCAAAGGTTGTGAGGGACCTAAAGAAAATATTAATGCCCACTAACAGCAAGGGCCTGGTACTCATACTTGGCAGGGTATGAAATTTGTTTCTATATGAAATTACTTTATTTTACAGAAAATTAAAGCTGTATGAAGACTTTTCTTTTCTTTTCTTTTCTTTTCTTTTCTTTTCTTTTCTTTTCTTTTCTTTTCTTTTCGCTTTCTTCTTTTTTTTTTCTTTGTCTTTCTTTTATTTTATTTTCTTTGGCTTTTTTTTCTTTTTTCTTTTTCTTTTTCTTTTTCTTTTTCTTTTTCTTTTTCTTTTTCTTTTTCTTTTTCTTTTTCTTTTTCTTTTTCTTTTTCTTTTTCTTTTTCTTTTTTCCTCCAAACTGTACATGAAAACTTCTGGGGGTTGAAGGTGATGGCATATAGTACTGTGAAAAATTAATTTATTGTCAAATGCTTTTTGCAGTCACAAAACGAATACTCACCTTATCTTGCATGAAAAGCCAAGAGCCAATGGGAGCTTCTCCTCTGGGGCTTTTGCTGAAACCCTTTACACTTTCCAGAGCTGGATGCAGGTTCTGACTGATGAAACAAGACTGTCACCACCCAGGCATTTTCATGCAGCGTATTTTTAAAGCCATTCTTCTTGTTTACTATATATTTATTTTTCTCCCTGAAAAGTGACTGAAAATGAAGAGGACATCGATGTCAGTTACATTTACCGAAATTCCCTGAAATGCTGTTGTGACTTTTATTATTTCATTATTAACAAGGACGTTACACAGGGTGCTGCGCAGTGTGTAGTTGTGCTGGCAAGCCACTGGGTGTCAGCATGAATGTGAAAGCAAGGCAGAGACATTGGCTCTCCATTCCCCATAAAAAGCCTCGATTCACACTATGTTTATAACAACGCTGAGAAGCAAACACTGGACAGAACTTTCTCAGCCCGCAACATGAATGGGCGAGTGGTCACCTTCATCACACAGCTCAACCTAAAGAATAAAACTTTATTCATCCTTCTTCTTCATCATCCAGTACCTCTGAGAGCTGATTTTACCTCAGTTTTTAAAACCAGACTATTAGCTCAACCTGCTAGCTGGATCCAACCTTAGCCAGCTATCAGGACTGCTAAAAATCAGAGCAAAATTATTGCTGAAATGCATCCTGGGGCAAGGCATGAAGTCTGATTTGCACATCTGCATTCTGGGGAGTTACCTCTAAGTTTGATTATCCTTACCATTAAACTATACCAAAGTTTTACACAGTTTTCACTAGATTATTTTATATAAATTTCAATAGAACCCACAGATGCTAAGTACGTAAAGCCTGCTCTGTTCAGATAGCTGTTATACTAAAGGACATAATAATTCTTTGTTAACTTGAACCTCACCCCCCATAAACCTCAGGGAATAATCTTTCTTTGCAATCCCACAAAAACAGCAAAATAATTTGGATCTGCATGTCTTAAGGTTTGCCTGTTTGCTGTCATTGGTACAATGATCTGGTTAGTTGTGGGAGACAGAAACTGAGATATGCAACATATCCAAAATATCATATTCAAACCAAACTCACATGAACATTAATAACATCTTGTGGACATATTATTCTGGGTCTCAGTGTATGTCTTCTCTAAATCAGTAATGGAAACTGTACAATGAAATGAGGAAGAAGAAGCCACTGAAATTTCTGGTTCTGCTGAAGGTAGAGATGTGCACACCAGGATAATTTTGGATGATGCATTTTTCCCTAAAGACTTCTAGAGGCTAGAAGTGTGTGACTCAGTACCTCAGACACAGCTGAGGATCACAACCCTATGGATTACAAAACCTCTTAAACCTTTGCGGTCTTTGGCAAGACCTAACAACACAGATTCTTGCAGAATTAGGTCTTTACCCCCATTCAGATACTCTGTGTATTCCTCTGTCAGTAGAACAGGAAAGCAGCCACAGTGAATTTGGTCAATGACTGCTGAGAAAATGCTCTTCCCCTTGAGAGGCATGGCTTTCAAAATACTGGCAACAAAGTATTAGCTCATGACTTACTTTGCAGAGTTGCCTGATTTAAACGGCTATATTTTATTCATAATAAACAGGAATGCCCTGATTTACTCCCTGTTCCCCCCCCCCCCCCGCCCACCCACTCTTTTCCTTAGGTCTCGACAC
>VXAA01007286.1:836119-873212 GCA_013399115.1 Anseranas semipalmata
TTTTTTTTTTTTTTTTTTTTTTTTTGCATAACAGACAGTTTATCATCTGTGCTGGGACTGTCATATGATAAAGTACTATAATGGAGATTTTAAAGAGGTACTAGAGGAGGCTAAGAGACCAAGGTTTTAGTTGGGAGTTTAATGGATATGTCTGTGAAGCTTCCTTCCTTTGTTTATTCCAGTCTGCACAGGAGATATTATGAGCTGAATTACTTACAACCTTAACCATAAGCTTCACTTGTACATTTCTAACAATAAGAAGCAAATATTAATAGCAATTGATGTGAAATAGTGGATAGCATAGAGCAACTTGAGTTATAACTTACCTCCTTTATTCCTCTCCAGTATGCTCTTACATATATGAGAGCTCCACTCCTCATGAAGGTTCTTCTGTGTTCTCCATGAGATAATGTGAAATGATGGCTCCTAGGCCACCCAACACTTTTGGTGATGAGCACTGAACTCACCTGAGGCTGCCAACACTTCTGCTTAGGGGCTCAGTAATACCTTGTTTCTATGTAAGGCAGCAGACTGTGGCTCCTGACAAAGCTGGAAGTCAAGAGCATGTGCATGGGAATGGAGGAAGTAGATGTAAGGGTCCTGTGGCAGAAAGTTAGTTATAAGGTTATATGTTGACTATGCACTTTGCGAAGTAGTGACATTTTCTTATTGCTTATTGTTATTCTTATTTTTCCCCTGTAAAAGTTGGTTACCCATAAAGAAACTAAACCAAACTGTAGTATCATACAAATGAGTTTTTAAATATTTACCTGTGTTAAGTCTGTGACAAAGGAAGGTCAGCAAAGTTTAATGTTGCATTGTCTATTTTCAGTAGTAATTCCAATTAAAAATATCAGTGAAATATTAATTTAAGTGCTTTTTAAAAGCTTGCAATGTTTTGACATTGTACATTTTATTTTCTTGGCTCTTGGACTGTGAAAGATTAGACACACCTGCACTAAGCAGATAAATGTTCTCTCAGAGAGATTTTATTGTGGTTCTTTTTCTTATTTGTTCTTCCTTCCTTCCTTCCAGAATAAAGACTAAGGACTAAGGACGAGATTCTCAGCTGGCATAAACTGACAGAGCTCTCTGATTAGGACACAGTGCTATGGTGATTTACAGACATTCAAAATAAGACCTAGACATCTGATGGCTGGTGATAACTATTGGATCTATTGGATCTTTCTCAGGAACACATACATATACACACATTATCCTATTTTCCCATGCTTTGAGATTACCACGTTACTTGAACTTGACCACTGCTGCTATTCAATTCACCTAATTAATTTCCTTTTATGATATTTTTGAAGTTTGTCCCTCTTGCCCCCAACACTCTCAAAGACTTTCTGGTAAGTGCTCTATATTTAAAATCTGTGTCTATTCAAAGACAGGATGACTGGCTTTAGAAAGCAAACTTCTCTTATGTTTGCTGGCCTACTGACCTTAACAGCTGAAAGCTACTTCCTCTGTGCAAAATGTGTGTGTGTGCCTGCACAGGTGTACCTGCATGTACATAAACTCCACGGTCTAATTTACAGCAGTATATAACACTCATTGGCTGGCCTTGTGACCATGCTAACATTTGAAAGCTGGGAGAAACCATTCATCAAACTAGACTTGTTGTGGTTTGCTCTTAAAAGCTTCCTTAGCCCAAAGATTGCCAGCTCTGAGCTGTGCCCCAGAAGAAACCTCCGTATATGTATCACATAGTTAGCTGATCAAGTTTTCAGAATCAAAGGATACTAAATAGATTTCACCTTGTGAAATATGCTGCCCTGTCAATTTGAGTGGGATCCATTTAACCAGAGGCAAATGTATCAGTTGCTGACATCTAGATCTGATGTAGCCACTTAAGACTGCTTTTATATTCACTGGAGTGATTTTAGGATGCAAGAATTGGAAATGTCTAAACTAGGTCATATAAGTTATGAGCTAAATGTGCCTATTTCTCTTTATCAAGTAGAAAGGGCACCGAGGATGACTGGCTGACGTGTAAAAATTTATGCTGTGGCCATCAAAGTCTAGGTGAAATGAATCCCACACTCACCTTCTTAAATAAACTCATCAAAATAACATTGAGCAAGTGTCCTTAACATGAGCAAATGCACAGCTCTGAATAACATCTGTGTTTGCTCAACTTTTCATTTCAAATTGAACACTCCAGTACATCATCAGTTGAACGGAATAAAGGATAGAAGTATATTTTGTGGAAATGTGACAATATACTTGAAAACAGAAATCTTGACCAATGAAAAGAAAAAAAACTCAATACATTCAGGTTATAATTCTTAAGGCATCTTACAAAATGAAGAATTTTTTTAGTAGATGTTAGAGAGACTCGAAGGAAACATCCACTATATCCACACTATATGGCAACAAACCATATGGACCTATTCTTTAAATCTCTTTCAGATAGCCCAGGGAGTGGTCCTGTGGTGCTATGAACAGATTTATTCTGAAAAATAGAATTGCAAGACAAAAGTATCTTGGAGTGGTGTGGTCCTCATTCATTCTCTGCCTATGCATTTAGACATGCATGATGTGGAAGTTGGTACAAAATCAGAAAGACTGAAGTCCTGCAAGCTGCTGTGAAAGGAGTAATAGAAAACCAGATCTTTTGACTGGGACGCAACTTGCCAAGAGTACTATTGGTATGTAAGAATCAACACGTGAAAAGTATGACAAAAAGTACAAGTGAAAAGGCATGCTATCAGACTCTGAAACAAGTTCCTAGATATGAAGATGTAAAGGGAGAGGGGAGGAGAAGGTCACTGTAGTAAAAGACAAACATATCTGACGCATGCAATCAAGCAGCGTCTGTAAATTAATTTTCAGCTCTAAAAATTGACTGTCTCCTGGGGAAATTCTATTATTGAAAAACAAGATATATTCCAATTAGGAGAGAGGTCATATAGAAGGCAGGATAGAAAAGAGAAAGGGAAGAAGGGGGAAAAAAGCCCACAAACTTCAGATATTAGAATTCTAAAGGTATGACCGTCACTAAATGGGACAAAGGAGAGGGGGCTTTTAGGAACCTTAATTTCTGTCATTTCTGTCATTCTGCCCTTGATTTCTGTCATTTTAAGTTAAAGTCTGCATATTTTAACACAGGGGTGCTTTACAGGATTCCAGCACATTGTCTGTGCTGCCACCTGCTGTGAATCTGGACCTTGGATCACTGCTCTCTCTCAGCATGACATGCAACACTAAGGGGTACATTTTCAAAGCAAGAAGTGGGGATTTCACTGTGTGATTCCCACTGAAGTCCATGTAAGATATGTAGCTGAACCCCTGTGGAATGATTTGTGTATTTCCCATATCACTTTTTAGAATTGCTAAAAATATTTATGGTATATAACCAGGTACTAGAAGTTTCCAGGGACTGCTGTTCAACTTTCTTTTGTAAATTTTGGGCTGAGATACATTTTCAGAAGCGACCAAATATTGTTACCATCTGTCTTCTGTAGGTGTTGTCAGCTGATCAGCTCATTACCAAATTAGCTAATTGTTAGTGAAGGGAATATATATCCATAGAATGTTTCAGTGTTTTGCATGACAAAACTACATAAACACTGCACTTTTTTGGTACCAGCTTGCCTATCTAGTTTGTTTTGTAAGACTTTATAGCCCTGAAGTTCAGTTCTCCTAGTATTTTGGATCACAAAATGGTACTCATACATATTTCTGTGATAACTTAAGTTTTGACAAACTCTTGCAAAGAAGAATTATTATTTTTCAAGCATCTCCACACAGAGTGTAATATTTTTGATTTTTAGAACTGTTTGAATATTTTTTTTGTTCCATGGAAAGTCAGATATTTTAAAATACAATAAATAAATCTTACTTTTCAGAGAAAAAATTAAAATGCAGTCCTTCAACTAAATGAGAAACTGAAATCAGCTCTCAGTTATGGTAAAATTATTGAGCAGGTAAGGGCAAAGCAGGAGGCTGAGGGTTTGCACAGGCAGGAAAAATAATATTAATATATCTCAGTGATGCATAGTTAAAGACGTTAATGCACTCACATAAAGAGAACTGGAGGATCACTGGACCAGACTCTGAATAGAGCTGGTACATGGAGTGAACGTTAATGTAAACCATTATTTTTATACAGAAAATAGAAAAATTAGTGCCTGTAATGAAAAATGTGCAGAGTGATCTGAGCAACCACCTTCTCACAAATTTGAACACAAGAGCAATGTACCTTTTAGACAGAATCTGGAAGCCATTCCTACCAATACTGCAAGGTAATGGCTAATGGTAAGACTGCTACATGTTGTTCTGAGAAGGAATGCTCTAAGTTGGTTTAATTTCATGCTTTTTCTGGTGAACCTGACATAAAAAATAGTAAAACATGAAAAAAAAATTATTTGAGCTGTAGAAGCGATTAACGACATTGTACAAGTGCACAACACCTGGTGAGATCTGAAATGCTGCATATCATTCAGATCATTCTTGTACAAGAAATATGAATGCAATTTGGAGCTGATATGGCAAAGTATTAGTGGGGTGGTCAGGAGAAGGGAGACCGTACTTCATAACTGAAAATTAAAAATACATCTACAAAGCTGTGAGTCCATGCTCTAAGCTGCTCTGTAGCCCAGCAGCTGACTTCGTACAAGCTGGAAGCAAGCTAACATGTCCTTCCATAAGGACAGGTATATTAGTCTGAGCACTACACTGCTGTAGTTGGATACTTTCTATTAGCTCAATGTGTGAGAAGATCAAAAGTTCCTCAAAAGCTTGAACTTGACTATAGTGTTAACCATGGTCTGACACCATGGTTAAAGGATTTGAATGCTTTTTATAGATATAGTGAAAGGATAAATACCGAAGATAGATGAGCTATAATTCTTAAGTTTTAGAGTTCTATGGCATGAGAAAGAAAAGGTCATAAACTGCCCCTGAAAAAACTTCAGCTGAAAAATTACAAGAATCTTTCTAACCACTGGTGGAAGTTGTTGAAACAGCTTCCAGTAAAAATAGTGGAGAGCAATTAACTAGTTTTATGATGAAGCTTGACAAGTTTAGAAAACAGAGTATCTAGTCCTCCAAATGACTTTGGGATGCCTCTGGCAAAGACACTATAGACATAAACCTGGTGAATGAGGCAGTCATATACAGCCTTACATAGCATAGATAAAAACAAAATATTTTTCTCCAATTTCAATTAATTTTATTTTATATTACCTTTACCCTTTATAAAAACAAAAGCAAAACAAAAAAACAATGTTTCAAAATAAAAAAAGGTAAAAGACCTTTTTAGTTTTATTTCTTAGATCGAAGTGACTGGTAGAAAGTTTGTTTTCAGCAAAGCAGCATTGAACAATGGAAGATATTCCACCAGAGAGTGTTGACAAGCTATAGTTTCCAGTCTGTAGCTGTATTGTTAATTCTTAGAGCTATTTTGAAATAGGTATGCTGAAGGGAATAATGGGGAAAAATAAAAAATAAAACAGCAGTATGCAGCAGATGCTAAGCCTACCCTTGCAGACTCTGAAGCAAAGAAAAGTTTTCTAAGTAGGCTCAATTCTTACACCTTGTAATTGCAAAACAGCCTGTTACCCTTATTCATAGAAGGAAGGAATGATCCCTGATCAAAGCATGGAATAAGGGTCAGATTCAGGAGCAGCAGAAGGCAGACACCAAGTGACTTTTCTACGTATCTAGCTGGCAGGACCCATTCCAGTACTCATTCTTCGAGCAGGCCTGCTAGATTGGCTCCATTCTTCTGTTAAATGGGTTCACTGATTAGAGCATTCATATGGGGAATGTGGGTTCAATTCCATTCTCTCTCTGAGCATAAACAAACCTGCATCTTCGGGGAAAACTCCAACCATTATGCTAACAGGTATTCGGGAATGCTGATCTCTTTCTCAATCCTTCTTGTTGAAGCTTTGTATGGAATAATAAACATACATTAGGCTGTAGAGGAAAATGATGTGTGAGCAAGACTTTGTAGCCAATGGTAGCAGACTCGCACAAGTCTATGTGCATCTATGTAAGTGTATAGATTTGTAGACATACAAAGTAAGTATTTACTGGAACAGTGAGTAGCCCTCAGGTTTCTCTACTTCCGACAGCTCCCATCTGCAGTAGAAAAGAGAGCCATGATAATCCTCGCTCTTATTCCCCCATTTCTCTTACATCTAGTTCTTATACATGACATGCACAGTGGGAAGGGTGGACCAGTAAGACCTTATCCCAGAAACACACTTTTGGCTGGCAAATTCATACAGAGTTGCAGATTCAAATCCTTTTTAACAAAGCAGAAATACAAATCCAGATCTCTCATTGACTAGGTTAAGTCCTCTGGATACTTATCAATGTGATGCAAAAGTGTAGAAACGGCTTCTCACACAACCATGTGTTGTGAGGTTGGGTGGATGCTGGTATCAAACCACAGAAGATTCAGGATTAATGAAAGCATGGAAAAGGACCAGAGATTGAGACACTTCTGTGTCCACTGTAGTTTGTAGTGGCTAGTTTGGGTGACCTGGCTCTCTTTATATTTACATATGTGTTTCTGAATCCCAGTTTTAGGCACCCAGTATTCCTCATCTTAAGAAATCTGGGTTTCAGCTGGGGTTGTACATTCACCTTGCAGCAGGTATTAGAGACTGAGGGTGCTGAAAACAACCAGCATTGTGATCTGTTGTGGATTTTGCCCTAAATGAAGGCTGTAGATCTAGTCCTGGGCATATATCCCCTTTTGAAAATATTGTTCTAAGAGACTGAATAATAATTCAGTAGTTATCAGTTAATTACTGAAATGTGAAAAATTGCAGAGCAGATGAAGAAATACGCAAAACCAATGTATTCATCTCAACAGCTACATTTGCCTGATAATGCAGTTCAAAATTATTTATTTACGCTTATATTTGCACTGCAGAGTAATAATGAATGTTGTGAAGTAATTTTTTTATAAAGAATCAATCTCACTATATTTTGTAAAAAGTCAGGGAGTTGTAATGATGTGAGACCTTACAAAACATTGTATCTGCTATTAAATATTTGCTGAGAAATAAGGAAGAAACCATTGTTTTTTATGTCACTTTTATGGGATATGTGGATAGGTAAAATGCAATGTAGTGAGCTTTTACTGTGTTGCTTACTGATTTCGGGCATGTAATTTACAGAATCGGAGGATAGATTTGCATATATTTGTCTTATTGCATAAACCAAACAGAGATATCTTGTAGATATATATAAAAAAAAAACAGTTTGAAATATATTCCTATGGCTGCCAAAAAGGGGCATGTATATAATGTATTGCTAGATTACGCCTGTCACGGGCAAACAAAATTCAAGAAAAGCCCAACAAATGTGCAGCAAAGAAATTTAAAGGTGCACTCTCTCGGTAACAATTATGTTTTACTGTTTTGCGAACTTGTTGATAAAAGTTTGCTAAGCAGACAGTTCAGGGAGACCTGCACTGACTATCTGCCCTGACTTGCAGTATGACCAAACACTATAAAATCAGGAGAGATGGCCCGAGAAGCAAACTTCTCAAGAAGAAAATGCAGGAGGACAGTGTAGCTCTGCTGCAGGAATACAGCAGGAAGTATACTTGACAATAGGAAGAGTGTCGGGTACTTTTTTCCCCTCCGCTTTGTAAGGCATAGCTGTAGGCCATCTCTCCATGACATATCACGTGACAACAACATGTAAGGTTTCAAAGAGACATTGTGATCTCATTCTGATCTCATTCACTGAATTTAAAGAAGAGAGAGGGAGAAAAAACACTCAGATTGGAAAGAAGAAAAATGAACAAGAGTTTTTAGCAGTGAAGGTGGACTTTTTTTATGCAGTGAAGGGAGAAGCCAGAGCTACCCACACATCACACCACTTTAAGAATCATGGGGTTTGTCACAGCTGATCAGACAGCTACTCTCACTTCTGCCTCCAGCTGTGTCTGATACCTAACGCTACCAAGGAGGGGGGGAAGCCCCATAATAAATTGAAGTCAACTGAATGGAGGAAAACAGTCATACCAGGTTGTTACAGCCCAGAGTGTGAGGTCAGAATTCCCTTATTTATCTAAGCTGCCAGAGTTATATCAGCTGAGTGCAATCTGACATTTTTTGCACATTCAACCCTTCCTGTTGAAGTCAGTGGGAATGCTGAATGCACATGAACTGCAATGATCATAAAATTAGTCAGACTTATTAAAAATCCACTCACAGCATTTAAAACTCCATGACCATCTGTTGAAATACATTCCACAGGCCAACTAGGGAAAAATGAAAAAAAAAAAAAAAAGGGGGGGGGGGGACAAAAACAGAAGAAAACCCTACTATGAAAAAAAGGGTATCCAGTCCTTACTGATTCTTATTGCACAACTGAAGTTCTTAAGCTTAGCCATAACTGCAGGAGGTACAAATGGCAAGCAGAATGAAAGAGTAGAGAGCAGAGACAGAATGGAGTCTGATGGCCTAAGTTACAGTTTGAAGAATATTTCTTTCAGTAACAGGTCAGCATAAATAGCCTCTGAGCCATCCTGCCTCCCACTGTTACCACACGCTGTCCCTCTTAAATGTTTGTGCAACTGTTTGGGGTTGTTTGTGAGTTATTTATAACCTAATGAGTTTCCCAGTTCAGACGTAGCCCCAAAAACACAAACCAGAAAGGAAGACGTGGGGATGGGAATAAAAGGCCTGGGGGCCTGCTAGATTTTTGTGACCTTGATCTCTGTAAGCAGTTTAAGAATTCAGCTCCTTATAGTGCTTTTCAATGGTTAAGATGTAGTTGAGACTATGCATTTATTTTTGGTTGTTCAGTGAACAACCGTGTGGACAAAGAGTAACATATGCTGTGCTCCCACACTGGTCATTACAAACACTTGCTATGCCTTTTCTGTATTGTGAGATCAGTCAGCTTCAGTACGGGGTATCAGATGGTATCACATCTCTTTGCTCAATGGAAGAGTCAATTGCCTTTTCTGTTGGCATATGAGTTGATCCATTAATTACACATAATCGTTCAATTAAATCCCTTTTGTAAATAAAGATTTTTATAAAAAATAGAAAAAAAAGATCTTCCCTATGTGGCTGTGAGAGGCTAGCTCTATGAACATACTACCAGTTGTGTTAGCATCTGGGATGCTTTCATTTCCTGAGGACATTCCTGTGAAAGAAATGTGCTTATCACCTGAAGGCTCCTAAATAAACCAATAAAAGGGATTGCATGCACTAGCAAGGTGAATTCATTATTTTTGTACATAAGAATAATTTTTTCCTCTCCTTATGATAGTCTCTAAGCTCCATCAACACACAGGATTGGGATTTACTCTAGAACAATCTACAGGTGCTATTACACAAGAAAACATGATAGATTGCATCTTAGAAATTTGTATGCCCCAAAGCTCTGCTTCCTGAGTATGTCAAAGTCTTTAACTAAAATATTTATTCTTACAACACCTATATAAGCCAGGAAGGTACATTTATGCCTGTTATACAGATGGAGAACAGAGACAGGTAAGATTAGAAAAAAGTAAAACATTTGTTCTGCCTAGGTAAAAAGTAAGTGCCCAAATTCACAAATCCTCTGTATATTGCATTTTGGTCTGTGTGAAACTGTAAGAAGCTGTATTTTGACTAATATTTTTACTAATGACTAATTTTTCCTTAGACTACTGAAGTTCTACTACTGACCAAAACAAGGCTGTCTCTTGGCTGTCATCTCAGCTGAGCATTCACTATCAACTAAAGCCACTGACAACCACAAATAAATTGTTCCAAGGTCCCATGGACTTCCACTCAGTATGTGACAAGAATAACTCACATATACTGACAACATTAAGTGTAGGAGAGTTGATTTTATCATCTCTAATTAAAAGATCTGGTCAGAAGAGTTGAGAGGGTTGTCACTTTCCCTTTTGTTTAATGTCTCATTGACTGGACAACTTTCCAGAAGGTGTGAGGTCTGGAGACAGTGCCTTCATTAGCTCAAGAAAATTCAAACTTACATCATCCATGTCATAGAATCATAGAAAGGTTTGGGTTGGAAGAGACCTTAAAGATCACCGAGTTCCGACCCCCCTTCCATGGGCAGGTACACCTTCCACTAGACCAGGTTGCCCAAAGCCTCTTACAGCCTGGCCTTGAACACTTCCAGAGATGGGGCAAGATGCTATGAAGCTATGCAGCGGTCATGCAACTGTGAAAACTGTAGTTCTCTTACCTCATGCTCCCAAAAGTTCTCTGGTGCTGCCAGGTACCAGGGACTCCGTTCATGATGAGGGTCATTCCATAAGGCATGGGAGATACCTCAGTTTTAATCTTCATTCCTATCAATCTTCTTTCATTTTTTCAAGCGATTATTTTATGTAAAATGCATAAGGACTCACTAGAATGAATTAAGGGTTCCTCAGTATGTTGAAAAGTATAAAAAAAAAAAAAAAAGTAAAAATTAAATTGTGATTCTGTTCATGAAAAAAGCCAAAGATATATGATACCTCTTTCTATCACAAGTATTTTCACAGTGCAATAAGGATCCTACTAGCATAAACTAGTGAGAAAAGTGCGCTTTCAAGCAGGCATGATACTTACCTCTTTTTCAAAAAGATTTTTAAAATTGTTTGTACTTTTATAATATTCTTAAATATTTATGGAAGTGTACCGTATCTGTAGAAATTTCTGTTCTAGGAACTTAACTGTTATTGCAGTCTGTGACTTAAAAAAAAAAAAAAAAAAAAAAAATTTTAAAAAACCAAAAATATCCAGCCCCCAGCCTTGACCTTGACCTTTTACTGTCTTTTAACATTANAATCAAAGTTCTAGCTGTTCCTGCTAGGAAATGAGAGTTTTCTTAGACAGAATAAATGTCTTCAGTGAAGGGGAATACCTGAGGTGGAAAAATTATCTTTTGTTGCATTCTGAAAGGAGGATAAACAATTTTCATAGATTCTCATTGCAGTCATTTTAAATATGAATACTTCTACTTTAAAATGAACACACTTTTCTCAATTATATTGTTTTTCCCATGGGAATTTGTGTTTTCAACTAGATGAATATTTTAACATTATTTTTTCTTTGTATCAAAAATACTGCTTTTTCTTCCTTCCCCCCCCCCCCTCCCCCATCTAAAACCACTGATCTTTACTATNNNCTGATCTTTACTATCACAGTACTTCAAGGGAACTATAAGGGAACAAGTCATATTTTCTGTCACTCTAAATGTTAGTTACTGACTTTTCCAAAACCACATAACAATATGGAATTCCTATTAAGATGCATTCCCAAAGAAGGGAAGTGAAACTTAACAGATGACATTGTATGAAAAGGAAGCTGGACTTTCAATAAGGAGTTCTGCTGTGAGAGACTGCAGTTACCTTTCTAAACCAAAATATCATAACCTTAGCCAAAATGTTTTTATTTTCATTATTTAAAAACAAAACAAACTAAGAAAACCTTTTTTGAGAAGTGATAACGATTATATTTTTATTTTTATTGAGATTTTCCATGAAAAAATAATTTGATCAACTCTCCACATAATCAAAAAACAATAAAAAGATCAGTGTTCAGGTTCTTTCTAGATCTATGTATATTAATATATTCAATTCAAAATTCCTCTGGCTGAAAAAGGTGGTAAGAAATAGGTGAGTGAATATACTAAAGTAATGGAAATAGATATTTCATCTGAAGTAAAATTTAAACATTATACAGCATTGTTAAGTAACAAGATAGAAAGGATTGAGGCTTTTTTCAACTGCAGAAAATGAGCTTTGCAGTTTTCCCAAGCTCAAATTAGCTATTGAATAAAATGTTCTTTATTGAAGTGGGAGAGCAGATTATTGCAAGACTGATATTTCTTGAAAGAGGCACTTCGATGTCACCAATGTTATGAAAAGTTTTTGATGCTCATGTAAGTCTCTTCTTAATCCTACCAGTCTTCTATGGAGCGACAGTGCTGCAGCCAAAGTGCCAAAAATGCTACCCAAGATATAACAAGAAGCGCTCCACTGTTTACATCAACCATGTAAAATGTAAGAGAACTTAGCAACAGTTGTATTGAACTTCAGCACACAGCTTAAACAATGTTGAAAAAAGGCAACACCTACCAGGTGGGCAAGGGCAAAGTACATGTTCAAGAACTCTTTCAGAGCCATCATCAACATCTTTTACTTTTGTTGGTTGGAACAAGATGGCAAGATGCCCTGGAACACTCAAGAAGAGATCTCTGTACTAATATGCAATTATTGACGTTTGCACAGAGCATGAAGAGAACTTTTATCAAAATGCAGCAGGGATGTATCCCAGGGATTCTGTAAAAAAGCAGTAAGCCTACAAAAGCAATTGAAGGAGGTTTCAGGAGGACTTGACAACAAAGGACTGGAACAGCACTGAAATATGACTTAGAAACAATGGAGCTTTAAGAGGTTCCTTTATTTATTTATTTATTTTCAGGGAAAAGAAAAAGAAAGGAAAAAAATTGTACAAACAATTAAATGAAACACAAACTCATAGTTCAGTCTTACCTCAGTAGGGAGATCTACCTAAGATGAACAGCCTAGACCCTATTCCATGTTATGTATTATCAACACAATGGCTTCCATTCCAAACAGGTCTATCTACACAAAACTGCTGAAATCAGTCATGCCATCAATGATATATAGAGTATAATGAAACCTGGAATATAAGTGCTATGGGAAGCTGCCTAATTTGGCATGGAAAACCTTTCTACTGATGGGGAGGGTGAGTGCAACGGAGAATGGCTTTTGAGTTTGTCAGATGAGCAATGAGAAGAAGAAAAAAATATTTTATTTATAGACTGGAAAGGTTTTACGGAGAATAATTAAAAGATCTAAGCCTGATACTGTTTTAATGGAATCGGGTTTTAGAGTAAAATACTTGATATTAGTTGCATATAGCATGCAATAAATCAACTTAAAAGTACATTATACTCCTGGATATGTAAAATGGGAAAAATTACAAGAAAATCTGCATGTTTTGTCATCTGAAGTTTCAAGTCCAAATCTGCTCCCAGTGAAAGAAACTGAGGTTCTGTCATTAAATTCAATGAGTATGAATGTAAGCCCTTTAGGTCATATAGTTAACCTCTGTATTTTAACAGATACAAATTCTCACTATCCACTGTTTAGAAATCACCTTTTCTCCTGTATAGATTTACTATCTGATGGGGATCAACTTTATGTAGATGAAAACCAATGACCTAGAAGCAGAATAGCTTTACCAGTTTAATGTTTCCTCAGGCTACTTGCAATAACTGCTGAAGTCAAAACAAAAGAGAAATCAAGAAATACAAGATCAAGAAACTGATTAAATAGGGCAATATGTTTGAGTTTAAGCAGGCTCAGGAACCTCCTAGGAATAACTAAGCAGATTCCCCCTTGGGGAAAAGTGGAGAAGAACACAGCCAATTCACGACAAAAGCCACAGGAGTGGAACTGAGCTGAAATATCAAGTATAAGGGCACTGATAAAGTTTTAATGTGTCATAAAAACCTCAAGATGCTAAGGTGCTAACAGCATTATTAATAATCCTTAGGTTAAAAATTAAAGATTAAGATAACCATCACAACAAAGTTCCATGCAATGTGCAGAAGGTGGCTTAAAAGCAAGTCTTCAGTTATGTGAATGGAACATTTCTAAATACAAGATTTGGAATCAGTACTTATATTAGCTAAACAAACAAACAAGCAAGCAAACAAACAAAAACTTAATTGGAAGGTCTTAGACTTATAGCCCATAGCCACTGCCTTATATAGATATTTGTCTTTGAAAAAATATTCCATAAATCCACAGAGAGGATAGCATTCCATCTGATCTGCATAAAGCAGAACAGACTACGAGGTATGTCAGAATGAACAAGAAGGTGCATGTATAGTCACAGAACAAATTCAGATGTTGTTGCTGGCCATGAATTTCTAAAACAGGAAAAGAAAAATTGTTGGATTGAAACCTTAATAACCTAAACAATTTCCTGGTCTTCAAATAAAATGCAGAAAACAGAATCTCTTACACAAAGCAATGATATCAGCAATAACAACAACAATAACAAAAAATAACTAGACAAGCTCCAAAGTATAATGGAGGATTTTCTGCTTCTCTTTTGTTACAACTCTTATCACTCAAATATAGAGAAATTCCAGATAGAAAATAGAAAACAAATCAAAACAAACAAACAAAAATCCATTCTTAAATACAGATTCTCAAAAATGGAAAAGCATTTCTGAAGAACTTAATGTTTTATTTGCATAGTCTTAGAGGTGATTTTCAGGGTTTTTTACTTGAATTCTAGATCAAATTGGCATATATTTTTCATGTAATGAAGACTTTGTTTTCAGTAACAAATTGGAGAGCTATTTCTATAAAATTGTCAGTGAAAAGTGTTAGGACAGATTCCACAATAAGAATTCTGGAAAAGATGGGAATTTTGTATGTAAACATAATCATTTTTGAAAAAGTTTCAAGCTGATTGTTTTGCAATAAGCACATGTAATTTTTTACTGCTTTTAGTTTATTGGAAGAACTTCAGACTGTTTCAAAATTTGGATCTATATCTGCATTTTTGAAATTCAAGGCAGCTGTCAGTTTTCATATAAAAAAAAACATTCCTCTGATGAGAATTTAACTGTATTTTAGAGCATTGTGAAAGAATGAAAACATGCAAAATGTTTGCTCAGACACTCCATACTTACTCCTTGTAAGGAATGTTGTATGATATTGTAGATTTCATACTCCCTGTGTTGTTTGAAACCTTGCCATCCTTTCAACAGCCAAAAGTTCTAGTGTTAAATAGAGGTTACACTGAAGTCAGTGGGAACTTTGCTTCAATGACCTGAAGAATACATTTTTATGATGTTACTGGAAAGAAAAAAAAAATGCTGGTTATAAGGATAAAGAGAAAAATTATCTTTTGATTCTTACATTTCTGCCAGCAATATTTATAGGACAACACAAATCCATGCAAAATCTAGAGTAATACCTTGGAAGAATTTAACTATTTTTGTGTTTGGAAAAGGGAAGAAAATACATTTTCCAAATTCCCCAAGATATGCAAATGAAACTGAACTTCCTGACCAACATTTACCCAGACATTGTAGGTCTCCACAGACAGTTCTTTGGAACAATCAAAAAGAGGACTTATTATGGCACCCCATCCTCTCCTCCCAAGCATTCTCCCTGTCATTCTTTTTTTGCCTGTTCAGCACATGATTGGTATTACACTGAAAGGTCAATACAAGCTAAAAAACCCAAATAGCAGAGATATACACCTCTCATAATGTCCATTTATGCCATCTTCCAGCATCATGCACTAGAGACCTCTGAAACAACCCCTGAAGGGCTTTTATCTGATGATGTTTTGCAGAGCAGTGAGGACTTTCCTATGCACATAAAAGAGTCCAAAAGCTGGAGACACCTCATTGTGTGCGGATATTTGCCAAATGGAAAATGGGAGGGAGAAACAGAGAAGAGGTAGATCTGCTATCATCTCCCCTGATTTGTGAGCATGTAAGGAAGACAGTTCTTTCTACATATGTGATATTTATGTTGGTCTAACAAAGTGAAGCCCCCAGTCTGGTAAAGATTAAGCACATATGTAGCTTCACACACATGAGTAGTCCTTTGGGACACAAGCCTGTTAACATTCAACAAATGAAGCTCTTGCAAAGCATTTCACCCACAATATATTCAAACTAAATTGAGAAATCTGAAAAAGGAAACAGCTGAGATATGAATATTTAAAACTTTGCTGCAGCAGTGGACATGTGTAATAACTTTTCAAAGAGATTTTCAGAGGATTTTTTTTAATACTGTACACACAGCACTTGTCCTAAATACATATTTACATGATGGACTGGAAAAGCTCTTTTAGAAACTGTTCTGGTCTTCTGGGTAAATAGTATTCCTTTTAAAAAATTATGAATACATATTTAACTGATAAACTAGAATGGCTCTATTAGGCACATCATAAACAATTTTTTAACTGTCTAGTGAATATGTTTACTGCAGCACAGAGAAGTATTCAGATTATTTAACCTTCTGTAATTTCTCAGTGCAGTTCTTGTGCAATCCTTCCTCCTCAAACAAAAACAAAAAATGTTTCTCCTTTCCTTCGTCCCAGGACTGTCTAATATGAAGCCTAGTAGAGGTGACTGTGAAGGAAAAGAAGAATTTTTTGTCAATACTATATCATTAGAGCACTATATTCCACACCATACATCAATCATTTTTGTTTCCTAGAGGCACGATGTTTAAAAAACTTGCAAACCAAATTTTTCTGTCAATGATATGGGTGCTCTGGAGAGTTAGAAAAAGAGGTTGGAATAGTCTTCCCCTCTGCACCCAAATAGAAAAGATAAAATCCCAACTGATCCAAAGAAAGGAGTTGGACTCGATGATCCTTGTGGGTCCCTTCTAACTTTGGATATTCTATGATTCTATTATTCTATGTGTTTCTATGAAACTAGTTAAGAACTGAACTCCTCTGTGTGAATCTCCACAATTTAGCACCAAGATGGTGTTGTTTCAGCTGGTTAAGAAGATAGTCTTGTCTTTTTTTCACGGAGAAAATACCTTAATAAACAAATTTGAAAAAAAAAAAAATTGTGACCATTCAAAACATTGAACAAACCATTCTGTCTGATTTATTTGTTCAGTTTTGCTCAACATCTGCATTGTTTGTGATGTGTAAAAGACATGGCAAGTTGGTGCAGACATCCACCTTATCAGCAAGCATCTTTGGGCATCATCTTCCCATGAATATTAACTACTTTTAATCCATTTTTCCTGCAAAATACAGATTGCTGTGGCAGCTAAGTATACAGATTGCTCCAGTAGGCAGCTAAGTCCCACCCAACCACTCACTTACCCCTCCCAGGCAGGATGTAGGAGAGAATCAGAAGGGTAAAAGTGAAAAAATTTGTGGGTTGAGATAAAGACAGTTTCCAACGTAAAGAAAAAGCTACATGTGCAAGCAAAGCAATATAAGGAATTTATTCTCTGCTTCCCATTGGCAGGCAGATATTCAGCCATTTCCAGGAAAACAGGGCTTCACTATGCATAATGGTCCCTTGGGAAGGCAAATGCCATGACATAAGGTGTTATGGCATCCTCCTCCTTCTTCTCCCCCAGCTTTTATTGCTGAGCACACTGTCATATGCTGTGGGATACCCTCTGGTCAGTTGGGTTCAGCTGTCCTGGCTGTACCCTCTCCCAGCTTCTTGTGCACCCCCAGCCTACTTGCTGGCAGGGCAGACGGAGGAACAGAAAAGTCCTTGACTCTATGTAAGTGCTGCTCAACAACTAAAACTTTGGTGTATTAACAACACTGTTTTCATCATGAATACAAAACATACCACCATACAAGCTACTATGAAGAAAATATCCCAGCCAAAACCATCACACTGGTTGAGTGTTGAGTTTAAAGTTGAGAGTTTGTTGAGGTAGAGTTTAAAGAAAAATGCTGTTTACTTAAAACCACACACAGAAACGTAGTATAACAGACACTACTGATCTGAACACAAAATAGAAATAGAAATAGAAATAGAAATAGAAATAGAACATAGAGACAAGAGAAAAAAAAATATCCTCAGGACAGATTTCTGAAAGAGATTAGAAGCAGATATTAAAGTGCTCAACATTTTTAATAGCACCACATTTTTAACAGAGTCCCAAGTCCATTTAGACACCTACATGAGAGCTAAGATTTTCAAAATGCTCCTTAGCCAACCATTCCCATAATGATATTTTATAGCCACATTTTCAAAAGCACTCAACATTCAAAGTGCTTCTGGAAATCTGGCCCCAGCTGCGAGCAGTGACCTCTTCTGAAAATCTGTAGGGATCTGGCATGAAGGCATATGGAACACTGCATTTAGTTGTGGGAATCTTAATTACCAAAAACATATTGACAAATTAGAAAGAGTTCAGAGAAGAGAAACAAAAATGGTCAGGGGACCAGAGGAATTTACATATGAGGGAAGATAAAAAGAGCTATATATGTATAGCTCATCTACGAGATAATTAAGAGAGGATATATGTTAAGACTCTACAAGTATTCCTAATCTTCTGTGGAGAATGGAGAGGAAAAAATTAAATGGGATCTGAAGTTATAACTAGAGCTGCAAGTAAAGAAAACAAGAAAAAAATCATCTGGATCTTAAAAATGGCACCCTGGCAGGGAGGTCAGTTAGGCTGCTTAACTTTGTCTGAGGTGACAAAGTCCCATTGTTAGGGTCCTATGAAACTTTACCTATGGGATACAGCTATAAATGTTCCAGAGATACCTGTTCAGATTCTACTTTCAAAATAGATGGTAATTTTGGGTGGTTCTGCTGAGTGAAAATAACATTTGAAATAGCTAAACTTGTTCTGATGAGATTAAAATAAATTCCTGGAACAAATCAAAAATCAAGCAAACTTTGTGCCCCATCTGTCACTTGGCAGGTAGTGTGCCACACACTGGCACCTGCATTGAATCACAACAGAGACACAGAGCAAATGGAGTTTAGAGAAAAGAAGTGAAAGCACTGAAAAACAAACGCAACAAGTAAATACACTGGAGGAACCTACCTGTTGGGAAAGCATGTAAAATACATGTAAGAAAATGGGTAGTGGGCTAGTAAATTTCAGGGGACAATATTCCACTGAAGTTCTTCAGGTCAAACCAGGGCATGCTATTTGAGAGACTGTTGTGCTGCTGTCATAACTTTAAAAAAGCAGAAGCACTTTTGGCAGAAAAATCAAAAGCATACATAGGGGCAGGTTTTGGAGGACCATGTGAGCCTCAATGCTGGTCAACTTAGTTCAATGCGTTGAGGTGCAGGAATCAGGTTTGACAGAGGTATGACAGAAACAACTGTGTTCGCTGTCTGATTCCAACATTATTCTACCAGGTCGTAAGGGAAGAACTCAAGTATTTACAGCATTCTGCTCTTTCTTTCTCTTTCTTTCTTTCTTTCTTTCTTTCTTTCTTTCTTTCTTTCTTTCTTTCTTTCTTTCTTTCTTTCTTTCTTTCTTTTTCTTTACAGATTGTTAAGTATTGCCTATAAAACTGTTGCTCTTATTACTTACTATCTGTTGAACATTACCACTCAGTCTGGTTATTTGAACACCAAATATATGTGATTTAAGAACACTTACCTGACATTACATTATCAAGTGTTTAGATTTTCAAAATATAAAGAAACAAACCAATTTGAGAAAAAACATTGAGAATATGTTTTTCAAAGTCAAAAAAGGTCATTGAGTCATCTTATTTATGAAGCATCATTACTTAAAGTGTTACAATGTATAATTTTTGTGGCTCTGATCTCAAAGGAAATAAGCAGCAGATTCTGACCACACATAGTATTTGAGATCTGCTAGACTTTGGCATAGGAATTGAGAATAGCAAATTCTGACCTATATGGTCAGGTAGGTCACCAGAACTCTGGCTCAGATGAGGTGATGAGTATGTGATTTTGTATACCTGTGTACAGACATACCCTCATACAGAGAACAATTAATTACTTGATATACCTATGCTTATAATGTAGACAATCATTACTATCCTTGATTGATAGGTGGGGGAAGGCAGACAGATGAAATGAGCTGATCTGGGCTGCAGAGGGAGTTAGCATTGGCCCCATTCTCATTCCCTTTCCCCACTCCATGTCACACCACACAACCTCTTGCACCTTGTGAGCACTGTGTGTGGTCAGCAATGCCAGTAGCCCATCACCAGGAGGAAAATCTAGCTCTGGATGTGCAGCCAGACACATTTCTTGTCAATGCACAAACTAATGTAACCATCCCTTGAAGAGCCTCAAGAAAACTACACATTTAGAAAGGAAAAGGGAGATTCTCATTTCTTCTTCTAATCCCTGAAGCAGATGTGTCCTTCCCAGGTGTCCTCCCGAAGGGCAGCTCCCAAGGTGGTCTTATATATTGGCCTCTCAGACAGTAATCCTGCCACGAGCATGGCACAGTGATGTTGCAGCACAGCAGTGCCCAGAGGTATTGCTGAGGTTCTGCAAGGATGCTGGAGTTGTGTGCATGGCACTTGCAGCAGTGTGGTGGAACCAGCTTTACTTGTATTCACTGCAAATGACTGCTAGGTCAGATAAATGTCTGCATTATGCATGCTCCACATGGGAAAGAAAAACATTCCATCTCAAGTAATTGAATGGCACATAGAAGTGGACTCGGTATTCAAATTCAGGATCAGATTTTTAAAAAAATGACTTTTGGTGGGAGGACTCTAGCATCAGCCATTTTGAAAGAATGGCACCCTTTTAACTGTTCTGGATCTAGCTCCAAAAAGGGGCAGTATTGGGCAGGCTTAATGAAAAAAGAAGCTAAAGAGATTAGACAGAATAGACTGATCAAGACATTCTGAGCATTTTTTGACAGTGGTTTTTATTCAGCTCTTCCTCTCCTACCTTGGCTAATTCTATAATCAATACAAATAGATTTTCCTCATCAAAGCATAGCCCAAACCCGTGGAACCAACTGCTGCAGGAGGTCATTGAGTCAGATACTACAGTTAGATTTAAAAAAGGGTTGAATACATTTTATGGCCAAACAACATCTGTACAGTCATCCAAGCTAAGATAATGGTGATGAAATTTCATGCTTGAGTGTGTAAAATGATTGCTACATCACTCAGAAAGGATTTTTTTTTCTTCCCAGGTAGAGGATTACACAATTGAGAAGATGCATTATAGAGAGGTTTCTGAGTTGTTGTTTTTTTTAACTTTCTCCAAAGAGTGAAAGATCAGTTCATGGACCTCAGAGAGTAATAACTTAGCCTGCTGCATCTTCTTCTTAAATATAATGAAGCTCTTAGATGAGACGTTTCATTTCAGGGCCTCCAAGTTTCTTTCATCCCCTCCACACTAACTGATCTCACATGCAGGTAAAATTACTGAGGCAAATCTTAGCAGCTGGCAAGTTTACTAATTCACCCTCCTGACCCCGACAGGTAAGAGACAGTGAGTTTGCATGTAAGCCTGGAGAGGCCTGTGCCTGACCTTTTATGCAACAGCTGGCTGCATTTCTCGTGCAACTTGCATTTACCGTGCATCTGGCTTCATTTAATTGGAAAACAAAACAAACAAAAAAAATTGATCTTCCGTTAGTAGTCAGCAACCTAACGACAATTTTGACCATCCTTTCCTGTTTTCATCAGCTCAGTTTCATTTCCAGAACTTAATCAAGGAATGAATTAAATAGGGAGAGAGAATATATATTTCACTAAAGATTTCTGTGATATCTGGCAGCAGATTTAATTCACTGGGAGTATTTAGGGGAGGAAACTGTGGGGTGGAACGACCGCCGAAACACTTAAAACCTCATTACCACATATCCCCACTTCACCCTGAGAGCCCCCAGCCTGTCCATTATTGTCCTGCCTGTACTTTCTCTGGAACTTTGAAAAGAAAAGGTTCAAAGAGCAAGACTTTCATGCTCCTTTTTCCATGTCAAACACTTTCAACTCCTGATTTCAAAGTGCCACTCGCTTGCTGTTCAAAGGCCTGTGGACACGTAGGGGGTGAGACAGGAGTAAAAGGTTGCACTACAAAGCCTGCTGCATTCAGAGCAATACCCAGCTCGGAGATACAAATGGTAATATAAACTCAAGTACCTATCAATAAAGCCGCCAATAAATGAAAGGAGGGTTGGAAAAATTCTAAACGGCCTTTTTCTGCCCCATCTCCCACACTGCCATCGTGTTGTTATTGGTTTGGATGAAAGCCTAACTGATATTTTGAAGTGTGGCTTTTCCCTCTCTTCCAGTTATGGCCAGAGGACCACAGAAGTGGGAGGGAAAGCCAAACCCCAAATAAGTTATCTAAGAATACCTAAAGAAGTTCCTACCAACATCTGAAAAACCTGCCTTGCTCTCGTTGAGTATTCATCTACCTCCCCTTCTCTCTCTGTATCCTTTTCATCTGCCTGCCCACAAGATTTGGAACACCATTAATTGGTCCTCAGGGAGGCTGACAGGCCTGTGCTTTTATGACTTGATTCTTTGTATTGTACACATGTGGGCATCTCTCAGGAGATAAACAAAGGGAAAACGTGTGGAAAAAGGGGGCAGAATTTGTTTAAGACTAAACACAGAACAAACCACCTCCTCAATTTACTGCTAATATCCTAAATTGCATGAATAAATCCACCCCCCTCCCCATTTTCCCTCTTCCCCACATCTGCTTCTCTTAATCTGCCTTTCCTGATCGCTACAGGCTCGTCTTCTGAGGAATTCCACCTCCCATTTGAAATCAAACAGCCTAACACTTTTTTTTTTTCTGCTCCCCCTCCCCCCTTCTCCCTCCCCCTTGCCAACAAAAGAGTGAGGTGGTCTTATGGGAAGATAAAAAGAATAGTTGATCATAAGAACTAACCTGGAGCCAACACCTTGGTCTTTCGTCCCTTCAGCAGTTTCTAAACCCTAAGCACCTGCAGCTAATTCTCATGGCTTCCAGCCTTGGTCCTGGATTCACTGAGAGTGAGAGACTTTTTGGCACAGCTTTCACTGCTCAGGAAAAATAAGCTTAACACACTCAGACACACGGATGCATTGGCATGCATGGGCACAAGTGCACACAGACAGTTTAGCTTTTATATCTGGGAGAAAGCAGATATAAGTTACCCCTGTATTGTTTGGAGGTAACCATCATTTTTAAGAATGTGTACTAGCAACCTTTACTGCAAACTAACAACATACCAGATTTTCCATCTTTTTTTTTATTATTTTTTTTGCATTTACCAATAAAATTGGCATGCAACATTGTTTCCCCAGAGCTGGATATCTGCAAAAGAATTTCTCAATCAAAATCCTCTTTGCTTTACTTGCAGCATCTTTGATAGAAAGACAAGGATTTATTCTGCTCTCAGATTTGAAAAGCACTGTGAATCTGTGAGACAGATTCACAACCAGAAGGCAGATGCCCAAGTGCTTTTGTGCACACCTCTGCACTTGCTAAAAATTTGGTCCTTAGTGTCCATGCTTAGATGCTAAAACAACACAGGTAGAGCAGAACTTGGGAATCAAAATCTAGGGTTCAAAAATCTTCTTCTTCTTCTTCTTCTTCTTCTTCTTCTTCTTCTTCTTCTTCTTCTTCTTCTTCTTCTTCTTCTTCTTCTTTTTGCCCAGAAGATAGCCTGTAAAAGCAAAGTTCTGCAAGGAAATGAGGAAAGGTCACAGTGAACACTTTACATATGCCAGTTCTTTTTCTTCCAACATTTTACTGAAGCACAGCAATTTCTACCTGGTTTTCATACCATACTCAACAGCAGGAATTTCAGTGTGGGTTGTAAAACCTGCTTAAGAACCTGTGCAATTTACCTCATGTTGATTACCCTGTGTGGAACAGCTAATGGTACATGAGTTAATTAATCTATAGCTGCCTTGCCTGTCTGTGCTAATATAGTTGTAGTGACTACATCTTTGAAAACCTTGAGTTAAAATTTTTTTAATCATTGTGAGTGACTTTACGTGCTTGGCAGAAATACGTATTCAAATGACAGCCTGAGATCTGATTTGAGCCCAGGGTATAAAGACATCTGTAATGGGAAAACTTCCCAGGAGAGAATTATAGTCTTGCAAGGCAGCCACTGTTCCCAGCCAGAGACCCTGCAGCCAGGCAGGGCAGCTTTTATCATGGGTGTAGGAGGGCTAAGAAAGGAAGTAAGCTGCAAGATTTTGGTTCTACATTGTTCCCGGTATACTGGCTTGAAAACCAAAGGGCAGTGTGAAAGGCCCCATATGTTGATGCGGATAAATGCAATACTGTCACTATATATTTCCTCTAGTTTCCCTGGAAATGAGCTAAGCAACCACTACTAGAAAAAGGCTCCAACAAAACAAAAGTCACAATTTAATTCTGCTTATCCCTGACATCATCCCAGCTATCTATAATGGTACAAATACTGCAGTCACTGTCATCCATGATCCACCTCTGTAAGGAGCAGTGCTCCTCACTGCTGCTGTGAGGAGCAAAGCACTGCCATTGAAACTGCCACAAACTGCTGGAATTATTTATAGATCCCAACCTCCATGTAGCACAACAGGGAGGAGAGAAGAGACAAGCTCAGCCCAGCTCTGGCTGATGCACAGGAACTACCTTGCTTTCCTCTTGAGAGCAACTGGTGCTAGAACTGGACTGGGCACACCAGATGCATTTTTCAGCACATGGCAGAAGTGATGACTCCTAATGCCACCCAACACTTCTCTGCAGCTCAAAGCATTTTTCTTTTCCTGGTTTGAAAACTGGAGTTCAAGACAGAGCAAAAGTGGCAGCCCTTAGGTTTTTATGTTGACTGTGCTTCTTGGCTGTGCACTTGTGGGAAGCAGAAAACCATGGTCATGCTCCTTTGTACATGACAAAAAGATTGTTTAAATATAGTTGTCTGGCACTGGTTTATAGACTTTCTGGCAACTGGTCCCAAAAGACAGAGCCTGGCCTTCAGAGAGTGAGTGCCACTTTCATGATGAGAGGGCAGCTGGTGCAGCTTTTTCTTTTAATGTTCAAGAATATATTGTTGCACTAAAATAGTTGCTTCTCAACCCCAGCTGAAAATGCCCCTTCCAGGATTCTGAGTGTATGGATAGCTACATTGAAAATCAATTCTTTTGACATTCAGAGCTTTCTTTTGGGGAGGTTTATTTGCTCTGCTAACTATTTTAAGCCTCCATGGCACCTTCTTACTCACCATAACTGCTGTGTTTAGTATCTAGCTCATAAGCATTATTTGATTTCAATACCCTGTGCATCATATCACCTTTTAAATTAATATAAAATTGCTACAGCATTCTCCTCAGTGGTAGTGGTGGTGTTAAACCTCTCTTGCAGAAATGTGAGAGGTGATGGAGGGTAAAGGGCATTAGAGATTCGGGGCCCATGATCCCCAGCTCCTCTGGAGTCATCCCTCCCGTAGTGCAGCTTTGAAGGACTGCTCTGCCTGAGGCATCAGGTAAATACCAAAGGCGCTTTCTTCAACAGGGGGGATGAAAGAGGTACAAAGCTTAGCTTACAGGTCCATTTCTGCTGGAATACACAAGGCAAGTTATCTAAGGAAAAACTAAAGAAGTGAAAAGTTGATTTCAAGAAAGATGGTAGAATAAGAGCAGTTGTGGAATATCACCCACAAGACAAAATACAGGCCACAGGTTTACTTGCAAGATGTTGTCTTATACTGCTATGGAAAATATAGTGCACTACTTCCTTATGGAAAGCTACTTGAGCTGAAGAGGTAGTAGCTTACTTTGGAAGGGAAAATAATCTCTGGTAACAACTCCATTCTGTGGACATTATAACAATGACACCTTTTGCATGCAATTTTCTACATTGCTCCAATTCCAATTTCTACATTGCTCCAAAGGACCAATAAATCTGGTCTTTTATTTCAGTGCCCTGTACATCATATCAACTTGTAAAATAATATAAAATTGCTACATCATTCTCATCTTATTTTTCTATTAAAATTTAATTTTCTATTTAAATGATTTTTATTTTTAAGGAAAAACTTCCATCTGGTGAAATTTTTCAGTGTTTTTAAAGAAAAGAACTGAGAATGAAAACATTTACAGCCACTTCTGTTTCTTGAAATTAAGAATATATATATAGACAACAATTTGGATATTTCATACTCTAAATTAAAAAAGAATTTTAAGAAGTAGAAGAAAACTTTTTTATTTCCAAAAGAAACAAGATTTAAATATATATATATATGAGTTTAGTGTTGAAAATTCTCTTGGATCAAATGGAATTTTAATTTACAAATCTGCAGAAAAAGCTGTCATTCTATGGAATCATACTCTTACTTCAAACTCTAATGTTCATTTTATCTATAGATTTTCAAGGCCTCTTGCCTGTAATGGTAAAGACATGGTTTGTTTTTCTAGAGTCAATGCTAAATTGCTACAATGCTCTGAAATTGGTCAGTCATAGATGCTGAGAAATAAAGCATCAAACAGCAGCTATTTAGAGGCTCCCTGGACAAACTATTTGTTCATTCAGGTGGAGTACCATTAGTAAGAGAAAATCTAAGCACCTGTTCTGGAAGATATGTTTTATACAGCAACTGTTATAGTTAAGCTTTTATTTTCCTTTTTTTTTTTTTCCTTACCAATCTGCCTCAATCATTACAAATAACAGGTGATTATCCATAGAACAATAAACTATTTAAACATTTTCTAGTTCATTTTTAAATGTCTCACAGTCACCTTCTTCCTTATTGCCCTCACTCCCCTACTTTTTGGCTAAAGTCTCTTTAAGACAGGGAAGTTACATCAGCAGTTTCACCTACTCTGAAATCACCTCATTCTGCCCTGATTTATACCCCATGAAATCCTGTTGCCCTCAGGGGGATTCTGCAGAGTGTAAGGCTGGGATCCAGAATGTTAAATACTGAAGCATCAAAGTTATAGGTTTATTGCAACTATTATTGGTCCCCGTTGGTTATTTACTTATGCTGTGTCTCGGATATAGGTAAATTCAATGCTATGAGGTACATGGGGAGAAATGAAAGCACAAATAGCAAGAGAGTGGATTGATTTAGAATAGGCTTGTACCTACTTTTGTGCCACAAGACTTGGCAGAAGTGGAAGGATTTTCAACGCTTCCCACAAAGTCACCTCAGATTTGGGATCTTGAGTTTCCCTAAAAAACTGCATTGCAAACTGAGGCAGCTCAGCTGCTGATATGTCAGGGGCTCAACCTTCTCAGTCCCAGAGAATGGGGCGGGAGGTGGGGCCTCTGTGGCCCTCTCCACTAGTGCCTCAGTCACTGATGAAGCTCTTCAGAGGGATGGGCACCTCCTCAGTCACTTGGGCATCTTCACCAAAGCAACACCAACAGTTTTGATTCCTTCTGCACACCTGGCAATGTATTTTTGAAGTCTAAGGGACAAATCTTGGTCACATTTCAGTTAACTGTGTCAGCAGAAGGACTCCATCCTCAATTACCAAACTTTTGAACCCGGATTTTCACATCTAATTATTAGTTTAATAATCAGGTATTATATACGATTGGCTTTGCATTGCAGATTCCCTCAATAGTGCTCCAGAAGTTAAAATAGAATTGAGGAAGTTAAATTCAGGAAGGTTTTTTTTTGTTTTTTGTTTGTTTGTTTGTTTGTTTGTTTGTTTTTTGTAGTGGAGAGCCCAGTACAACTATAACTACTACAGGAATTCTCCATCATATGACTCAAAGATGTTCGTAACAGAAAAGTGCATCACTTATGATGTTAGGTGTCTAACTGAATATCTAAAATCAAATGGCCACATATCAAAGAGATATTTTGTAAAGATGGACTAAAATATAACAAAAACAACATCAATAATAATAGTAATAATAACAATAATAAATAAAATAATAATAATAATAATAAGTCCAATCAGACATGAGTATGAATAAACTAGCTCTAAAGCCCTCAAGATTTTTCATTTCAAGTTCGTAGAGTTTTCCCTTAGCAGTGTTTTGGTGGATTGAAATTGTCTAACTCGGATATGAGCACCAGAGTTGCAGAGGCTATTTCAGAGGAATGAACAAGATAGTATAATATAGGTCACACTTTCCACTGAACTACCACAGAGCTAATCACCATTACAGAAAATCTATTAACATACAATGAAATTTAAAATTTAAAACTTGCTGACTGAAGGGCTACAGGAACATGTACCAAAAAGAAAGGCTGTTCTAGATTTATACCTTCTCCTGGCTCATACTTCGTAAGAAAAGACAACACAGAATCCCTTATGGGTAGCCATATACTTTACATTGAATGCCTGCACGATGTGTTCCTTTCCAGACTTTCTGGACACATGGGCCTTTAATGCTCTGGAAAATGTGTATGCAGTGTATTTGCTTTCCTATAAAGCCTTTATTTATTTTTTTATTTTTATTTATTTTTTTATTTAAAAAGAAAAAAAAAAACAGAACTATGAAGTACTACAAATTAGATCTTTTTTCTTTCTCTATGAAAAATTATCCCTTTCAGTAGTCAAAAAAATAAATGCACTTTGGAATCAGTTCTACAGCAATGAGTTTTGGGGGAAGAAAATTTCTAACCGAGTGTGAGAAAGTCCCAGTTGTATCAGTTTATGCATGGCTTCTCCGTTTGGCCCACAGTGTCTTGAATTTATGACTACGAAAAAATAATTTTCTAATTTAACAGTCAGATTTGTTTGTCATAGTAAATAGCAAGCAGAATGACATGGAAAATATTTGTCCTGATAGTTACTACCAACCAGCTTCTCAGAACTCTTTCACTGGTCCAAAAATAGTCTTATCTTCCTTTTTATTGCACTCACTAATCAGAATCTAGTCTGCCTCACAACAGTCAGCTGCCATTGTAACAAGTTACAGGAAAATTATAATGCTTCCTAAGCATTTCCACAGAAACAAATTTCATGTGTGTGGGGGTGGATGGTAGGAGGAGAATAACCTTGGGAAAACCACAATTATAAACAGCTGCAGCATGCATTAAATGTAATTATGATTGATTCCTATAAATAATTCTTTGTGTAAATTTCCACTTAAGCTGGATTTGCTGTTCGGGTGCAATGGACATTTCTGCATTAAGTGATTATCTCTTTTTATTATTATTAAAAATACAGATTCTTTTCACTTGGGAGAGGAGATGAGGAAAGAAGACTTATTGTACCAGCACGAACTGCTGAAAATCTGGACTCTCACATTTAATGGTTTACCAGCCTGGACTCAATGAAAATGTTTGTGCCTGAACTACAAAGAAGGATTAAAATGAAAAAGGGCACATCATCCAAACTTATTGTCAGCAAAACCTCATAATACTATTTCAACAAGATAGTAAACATGTAATGATAGATAGCATCTGATCAACCACAATGGAACAGCTGACTATATTAATAGGACTTGACATTTGTTCTGTTTAATGGAGAAGGTGCCGAGCACCTAGGTTTCTACTATGCTAATTACTTGGTCATTTGAAAAAGAAATCAATACAATACAACCCTCACAGGAGAAAATCTTGACTGATTCTTTACACTTCCTACAGCAAAAATACCACTAAATCATGGTCATTAATTCATTTGACTAATTCAGCACTTCAGATTTCATTCATTCCCATTTAAGGTTTTACAACTGTCTATCATATTAACGTACTGTAATGGTAATGACAGGAAAGATCATATAATATGACTGGGAGAAGGGAGAAGGTTTCCTCTGGAAGGTTTATGTATCACATTCCTGATCCCACTGAAATTAATTACAGCTAGCCATTTAGTTCAGTGAGATAAGACAAGAGCTCTATATAGGCCTTGGTACGTCTATGTGCTCTCAGTTCTCATTGTGTGTGTGGGAGCTACTAAGAGCTGCTCAGTGCTTTGAAAAAAAAAAAAAAGGTCTTAAAGCAACTGTATTACTGTGGCTGCAACACTGATGTGCTGCGGCTAACCCTCCATAGAAACTGGAAGAGTCCAGCCTCACATTCAGTCTATTATTAGTGAAACTCTTAATCACATTTGTAACCATTTGTCTAATCATAGAAGATCATGGAAGATCATAGAAGTCAACGGCACATGCTTAAAGTTCAGCAACTATTTAACTAAGACCATGATACGAGTCTACATTTCTATTCCATGTCTCTCCACATCAACGTAGGTTTTAATTTAGACTTTCTTTCCAGATGGGATATATCATTTAGTTTTAAAATAGAACATATGGATATTGCAAAGCGCATCAACAGTTATTTGTAAGACAAAATCAGAAAAATGGGAACCTACTTTTTTTCCTAGATATCTCAGAAGATGGTCATGTTTTAAACTTTTTCACTTCTGTGACACCTTACATAATACTTCTTTTTTCCATACATATGCAGAACATTTCATAAAGCTAAGCAAGGGTTTTCTGTATGCAGTAGGGATGGGGTAACCATGCTACAGGTGAATATTTTTTAACTCCAGCTTAAAAACATCACCCAGGTGATTTGTCAAAATTTGTACAATTACTGTGCTCTGCCTGTGCTTTAGCTCTGGGCAATGTTTCCCTAAAAAAGACTGCCTACAGTGTCTTCAAAGCAGAGTTGAAATACTGGACATATATTTTTAGCATTAGATCTATGGACATTTTTTTCATTACCACCTCCTTCACCTGGCTGTGCCATTAGCCTAATTTATAATATAATCTTGCTCACCTTCCCCACGTAATTTTGGTGGAAGTACTTATACAATTGAGGTGGTTGGCACCTGACACAAGTTAGGCTATTTTTACATACTTTTGGTGGAACTGTTGGTAGTTCACAAAGTCTAACTTCTTCATGGCAGAAAAAACACCTTATTTGCTCCAAACAAAATTATAGTAAATTAACACAATAAGCTCTGCTGCTCTTCAGGTTGCGTTTAGTACACAACATTCATAAATGTTGTTAAGACTCCATACAATCCTGACAATTTGCTTGCATGCTTTTGAAACTAAAGCATAAAGCCAACACGTGTTTAACCCCCTCAGGCTAATTTTTGAAGCCATGACTCTAAAACTGCATCACAATATTTTGTGAACACAGCTTTGCATACTTAACCTGCATTTAGGTATAGAAATCAGGTACAGGTGCAACACGACAAAAATAGATTCTACAAATCTATTTATCCTTTTGACCATGAAGACATTCCATTATTCTTTTCCCCTATGACTGGATTTAAAGAGCTTTTTTAAAACCTCCATCACACTTTTCAAATAAATATGCAAAAACAACAACAAAAACCAGAAAACAAAACAGAGCTGTGTATTTTCTGAAAAAAAAAAAAAAATCCTTACATCAATCAAGCAAATATACATTAGCAAGAAGGAAGCACATTAAGACTCATTTTCCTTTTTCCTGTGCCAGGTTGCTTCTTTTGTACTATATATCAGAAAGAAAGTAATTCACCTCTCAAAACAAAATATTAAAGAACAAAATATGACTGTGATGCACTTCTGCAGAATACAGTGAAATTTCCATAAAATGTCTGCAGGGTTTTGCACATTAAAATTTCTCATACTAAAAATGTTTATGGAAATAGGTCGTTATGCACATTACTAATAGAGAGCAATTTGTTGCTTTTAAAGGAGCTTTTATACTAATAGTTGTGAATAAACACATTTATCAGACATCCTAAATATAAACAACGTATATATTGGTGAGCACAGTACTCCTCACAAACGTAGTAGGCATGGATTAAAGAACTTGCTTATCTGGGGCCCACTTCTGCTAACAGGATGACCAGGGGCATTTTGCAATTTTTGGGGGGGGCGGGGGGGGGGATAGGAAATGAATGGTATTTCACCATGGAAATGGGGTTAAGGATGGTGCCACTGGAAGCAATGGGGCTTCTTGTAGGAGTGAGTATTTATTGGCTTGGGGCCTCAAGTCCTTCCTTACAGCTTAGCCAGAGCCTGTGAGGTTCCTCTTGCGTCTGGTGAAAGTGAGAGGCAGGGTGGGGATGTCCACACAGACCTCTCCTCTGCATCCAGAGTTGCAGAGTCTGGTCCAGCAAGCCTAGCCCCTGAAAAATATCCTCACTTTGTGGAAAGCAGCCTTGTACAGTGCAAAGCAGATTTTCACATTAATGGCAGCAAATTGTGCTAGTATGATATCAGAACTGAGTTTGAAACAATGTATATCCCATTATCAGCACTTAGAAATGATAAAAAATGATAAAAACTATTGCAATTTTACCTGACTTCTCAGGAACTAAAAAGATACAGTCATGTAACTACACTGTGTAGGTTATGATAGCATGGGAAGCAGGAAGATACCAGTTTAAAACTGCTAGGCTCGCTGAGGAACATCTTTCAATATGTTTACACAGCACCAATTCTCTTAAAAATCCCACTTAAACAACATATTAGATCACCTAGAATGTGCAAATGAAATGAGCTGTTTTAGGAAGATATGCTGATTCGTGTGGTCCCTTGCTTGGTTGTCAGTAAAAGTGAAGAAAATGTAAAACATCTATCCAATTATTTCAGTTAATATACAAGCATTAGGCATTCAAATTCCTAATTAAGAGACAACATGCCCTGTCAGGCATCTGCATGGGCTATTGAACATTGCCTAGATTGTTCCATAATTATCCCAGCTTAATAGCTCTAAAAATGTAAGCAATGTGCATCCATTGAGGAAATGCACTGCTTATCACATGAGGAGGAACAGCACACAGAACATGCTCTGCTACCATGTATTTGTGATGCAGGTTTTTAGTGGAACATAGTTCAATTAACAGCGGGATGCCTCGGCTTAGTAGCTGGCTTCTGTTGGCAAGGGGGAAATCTAACTCACATATCAAAATAGATTTCCATGACCAGAATTGAACTCAACCACTGAGAGCACTCCATTTCAGACTCCAGTGTCAGTTAAGTACCAAAAAGAGATAGTATGTACAAAAATATATTTTGTACTGATTTTAATGTGCTATTTTTCAAGCCTCATTTGTCAAAATCCTCCAACTCCCAGCCCCTCCTCACCAAAACAAAATAAAACAACAACAACAACAAAACAGCATCCTCTAGGGCAGTCATGTTGTCAAGGAAACAGATTTTTGCCATCTTCTGTGATTTGCATTGTCAATATATTTGCTACTGTTTCCTTCTTTTCAAGCCTGAAGCCTATGTTCAAGAGCTGACCAAGGTTGCCTTGAATGCTGCAGCCATAGCATCAAGATGTCTATCCTTGCATACTATCTGGCAAGGCCGGGCAAATTATGGATGCACTGTCTAATGAAAAGTCTGCAAGGAACACGGAAACAAAATATTTCAGCTATTTGAAATGGATTTCTTCTGGCTTTTAACCAATAGGTTTTGTTTTGGAAAATAACAGATGTTTGAAGTGCTTCATGTCACTTCGTCTCTCTCTCTCTCTCTCCCTGTTGTTTTTCTCTTAGCTTTTAATATAATGAAAGTGAAAAAAGTAAAAACAAAGATAGTGGAAACGTGAAGAAATTCATAGAATAACTGAAAATCTGCAAACAAAGGATATATTTTCAGAAATGTTTTTACTTTAGCTAAAACATTAATTCTAAGTTAAAAATCCATCTCTGGTCAACATTACTGTTAAAATACAGTATACATGTATATTGTGTGGAAAGCAGTTTCACATTTGTTTGTTTCCAACCGGAAAATAATAATGCCATAATGCATAAGTTTGGCAGCCTCGGGATATTTCATGCAACAGAGCAAGGGAACTAACAATCCAATGTTTCCATTGAAACTACCAGGAAGAGTTGGAGCACTTCTTTGGTTTCCCTGTAGACTGCCACTATATAAATAAATAACTTTAATAAATAACTGTTCTTACCTGGGATAGACCCAGCAGAGCTGAATTGATTTAACTGGTTTTAGATTTTTTCTTTCTCATCTCATGGAAGGGATAATGGTCATAGTATCAAATAAACAGAATTCTCTAAGCCACAGAATATAGTAGGCCTCATCTGCGGCTTTACTAGCCTGGAATTTGACACCATAATGGATATTGAATATGTACATTTTTTTCTTCACTGAATATTTAAACCTTTTATTAATTAAAACGAAAAGTAATTATCCATCTGCAGATGCACAAGTAATGTCAATCCAAATGATAGAATTGATCAAGAATATTTTGGCTGAATCATTCTTGTCAAAAGATGTAGGTGGGGTGCTGTTTCTTTTTTTCGTTTGTTTTGTATATTTTTGGTTGTTTTTAAAATCATAAAAATGTATATAATATTATTCAACATTTTAATTAAATGCAACAATGAACTTTAAACAAGCTAAAATGATATATTTAATGACTGTTTTTGGATCCCAAATTCTATTTTTTTCCTTCCTGCTTCTGGTAAAAAATTTGAAACCACAACTTTTTTTTTTTTTTTTTTTGTCTCTAATCAGGAAAAAAGGAAGAAAATTAAGTGTCGGTTTTCAACAGAACCAAGATTCTTGCTCCTTTTGAAGTCACATCATATTCAAGGCCCTTAAAGGTATTAGGAGTTTACAAGATTAGGCCATTTCTTCTGTGGACAGATGTAGCCTTGAAGATTACTCTGCATAATGAAACACATCTTCAAAATTGTAGTGAGTTAGGAAGGCTTGTGCACCTATTGCACATGAAAATCCACCCAGCCTGTATATATAACTGAAAAGTAAATTGGAACAAATCTATACCTTTTCTATTTCTCCTGTCTGCAAACTAGCATTAATGGCAATGCTACACTTTGGATCGTTCTCAACTTCTGCACCAAACGGTGACAGGAGGTCTTCTGTGGAGGGATGAGACAGCATACTCACTGAAACATGGGGAGAAGAGCTGTGATACAGACCTGGGCTTGCTCTGGCAAAGCTACAGGACCTTTGCTGTTTGAGCTGCAACTCTAATTGCTTGTTAATATTGAGTACAATGGTAATTACTCCAGCAAAATCCCATGGTACTTTGAGGCCTTTTTTTCTCCATTTTGTTCTTTTCAGGCTTATGATGGAGAGGCTACCAGTCGCCCCTTAGAAAGTGTGCCAGGACTGCTAGAGCATGCATGTGATGCCTGGTTTCAACCAGCATTGCAGTTTTTATCCATAGGCCCATATGAAAGAGGAGGGAAGGTAAAGGCAGGTGTACAGTACACAGCATGCAAGATTTTGGATGTATACCTTTGGCTGTGGAAATCATAGAATCACAGAATCATTTAGGTTGGAAAAGACCTCTAAGATCATCAAGCCCAACCGTTAACCTAGTACTGCCAAGTCTACCACTAAGCCATGTCCCCAAGCACCACATCTACACGTCTTTTGAATACCTCCAGGGATAGTGATTCGATCACATCCCTGGGCAGCCTGTTCCAATGCCTCACAACCCTTTCAGTGAAGAATTTTTTCCTCATATCCCACCTAAACCTCCCCTGGTGCAACTTGAGACCATTTCCTCTTGTCCTATTGCTTGTTGCTTGGGAGAAAAGACAGACCCTCACCTCGCTACAGCCTCCTTTGGGGTACTCGTAGAGAGCAACAAGGTCTCCCCTGAGCCTCCTCTTCTCCAGGCTGAATAACCCCAGCTCCCTCAGCCGCTCCTCATAAGACTTGTTCTCCAGACCCCTCACCAGCTTCGTTGCCCTTCTTTGGACACGCTCCAGCACCTCCATGTCCTTCCTGTAGTGAGGGGCCCAAAACTGAACACAGGACTCGAGGTGCGGCCTCACCAGAGCCGAGTACAGGGGGACAATCACTTCCCTAGTCCTGCTGGCCACACTATTTCTGATACAAGCCAGGATGCTGTTGGCCTTCTTGGCCACCTGAGCACACTGCTGGCTCATATTCATCCAGCTATCGACCAATACACTCAGGTCCTTCTCTGCCAGGCAGCTTTCCAGCCACTCATCTCCCAGCCTGTAGTGCTGCTTAGGGTTGTCATGCCCCAAGTGCAGGACCCTCGTGTCCCAAGTGCACTTGGCCTTGTTGAACCTCATACAGTTGGCCTTGTCCCATCGATCCAGTCTATCCAGATCCTTCTGTAGAGCCTTCCTACTCTCAAGCAGATCAACACGTGCACCTAACTTGGTGTCGTCTGCAAACTTACTGAAGGTGCACTCGATCCCCTCGTCCAGATCATGGATGATGATTAAGTCCAATGATTAAGTCCAAACTCAAAGGCCAAAAGCATACAAGGTCCTCAGACTTTGCTGTCATGTGGAAGACATGTCTACATGTGTACTACCCTTTCTAAACACATATATTTAGTTTGGGTTGCTTTTTGCAAGCTGCTACATTATTTGCCATCTCAGACCCTAACCTCTGAAAAATCCATTTTCTATGGGTTGCTTAAGCAGGGGACATAAATTCTCAAACTCACACAGAAGAGCCAGTTCCCAAGAGACAGCTAGAAACAGCTGCTTCCTGCAGCTGGAATATTTTTCAGTGCCAGTTCAGACCTTGATCTACTGAAGTGCTTATGTTCATGAATAACCATCTGATTTCCATGGAAAGGTTTATATGTTTGGGTACCTCACTGCATTGGGTCCTATAGTAAATATTAAGACAGACATTTATTGTAGGTAGATAGAAGTTACAGGCTTGTGTCCTTAAAGACTTATACATATGAGTAATACAAAAAAAAAAAAAAAAAAAGAAAGAAAGAAATATTTATATGAACTCATTTACTCATTTTGCTCATTTTAAGAAAATTTTTAGTGGATATGGATCACATAAAAAGCCCTACTGGAGTTATTAGCAGCCATCAAAATTCTATTATCCACCATCATACAGTTTAAAATGAGCTTAAAAATGTGCACTGTTAAGTGAAAATTGTACAAAACTATATATATCACATTTGCCAAGCTCATTGTTTTTTAGTTTTGGCTTTTCAGTATGGGATGTAGTTCACAGTAATTTTCCAAAATAAAAGATTCTGAAAGGAATATTCACATAGGTGAATGCTGTCAGATGGCCAAGCTGTTGAGACTTGAAGGATCTTGTTTTGTTCAAAATTGGCTATTCCCTTGCAGGTGACTGGGTTTAGGTGACAATAAGGTGACAATTCAGTATTAACAAGCTAAAAAAAATACTAAAAAAATATCATGGTAACATAGTTATCTTCCTCTTTTAAAGAAACAATTTAATTTATCTCAGAAGGCCTGCTTCTAGAGCCTTGATTTCAAGCATTTGAAAATGTGTATCACAGCAATAAGGCTGTGCTGAGATAAGGGCTTGGGAATGAGAAGTCAAGGAGAAAATGAGAAGTGGAGGGAGAGGTCTGCCATGGCATGTCTGGGGCTTCCACTAGATAATCGCACCAGGATGGAGAACCATTTCTGGGCTAGCTCTGGGAAAGCAGACAGGGAAGGGACACTTGTGTCACTATTGTCTGTCAAACAGCCCTGGTGTCCCCCAGACTCACAGAACCCCAAGTGGGAGGATGCAGTCCTTGGCTATATAATGCTTTGGTACAGAGTTCATACCGTCAAGGTTCTTGGCTGTCCCTATGATATGGAATTCATCACACTTGGGTAAGCAACTCTTTCTTTTCTCCTTGCCTTGCCTTGCCTTGCCTTGCCTTGCCTTGCCTTGCCTTGCCTTGCCTTGCCTTGCCTTGCCTTGCCTTGCCTTGCCTTGCCTTCCCTTCCCTTCCCTTCCCTTCCCCTTCCCTCCCCTCCCCTCTCCT
>VXAA01007286.1:873236-925298 GCA_013399115.1 Anseranas semipalmata
CCTTCCCTTCCCTTCCCTTCTCCTCTGAAATAAAAAGGCAAAGAAAAAGGCAAGAAATACATATGGTACATGGGTAACTTTGAGATGACAGGAGTAACTTTGAGATGACAGTGAAGGACATTGCTTAAATGAAGGTCCACTGAGAGTAGCTAAATTTATTTTTTAAAATGAAGAATTGAGGGGAATATGTAAGCACCGGGTTTCAACCCATTGTTCCTTTGGACAAAATATGTACTGTCAGGCAAAAAAAAGAAAGTTGTTTGTGTTTTAGTTTGTTTGTTTTATTAGATCATTCAAAGTCTTATTTGCTCAGTAAACTGCAGTCATAAAAAGATCCCACAGGAAGCTCAAAAGTTTTCCCAAATCAAGAGGGAGAGAACAGTAAATGAGTTATTAATAGGCAAGGGAACTCATTATATTTTGTTTTAAAGAATTTTGTAAACTAGGTTCTATTAAAAGAAACTGTTTACCTGCACTGTTGTTTGGAAGTGCAGAGTCTATCTTGTTAAGTATTCACATATACTGACTCAACATTTATAAAACCAGGTGCTTCTAAGATAAGAGGTATTTTTTACAATAAGTAATTCTGTTATGAAACTGAGAAGTATAAATCAATTTATTAGAGATCATCTGCATATATAGCTGTGAAAAAGACCTCAAGTAAAGACCTCAGGCTGCTGTAATTTGTACTTTGGGAAACTATGTATAAAATACCTTCAGGCACCATAAATTTAGGTAGTTTAGCAGGAAATATTAATAATTTTCCCAGCACAAAATACACTCCCCACCATCTACTAGACAGTTTCTATACAGTGTATTCCCCCAAAAGTCTCTATTCCTGGTAAGCATGATGCCTATGTTTGTTAAAAATAATGGAAAAGAATCTGCTGCAGTCTATTTTTTAAAAGGATGCTGACCAATAAAATAGGACCTGAGCTCACTTTTGTATTATCTTCATATTTTCTACCTCCTTGTCCAATGCTAAAAAAAGCAAATTGCTTTAATGTTTTGCTAAGACCTACTCAACTCTTAGGTGTTTCAATGAATTTAGTTGATAAGGCTCCTTCACAATCAAATATATTTACATATGCCTATAGCTTGTTGATTACAACTCAGTTCTTGTACATGACTTTCCTGAAAAAGAGCTCTGTATCAGTGCATCTCTCACATGCCAGGTACTGGTAAACACTGAGCTACTTTCCTGATAAGCCCTATCAAGACCATCTTTGGGGGCAACAGAAAACAATACATTTCTTCTTGCAGGCCAAGTTATTTTATATCCTGCTTCATATTATGCTGCATATGATCTTTTAGGAGTATACCTTTACACTTTTCCAAAGTACATTGAAGCATCTGGGTACATTGATGCAGACTCTGGATCTCATTTTTGGGAAGACTCACTGCCAGTTCAGTGATGCTCCAGAAGTGTGTTATTGTTTTATCTTGGTAATGGTGTTTCTGGCTAGTCTGAAATTATCCAGAATTTAGTGTAGCCAGCAGGAGCAGGGAGGTGATCATTCCCCTGTACTCAGCTTTGGTGAGGCCGCACCTTGAGTACTGTGTTCAGTTTTGGGCGCCTCACTACAGGAAAGACATCGAGGCCCTGGAGCATGTCCAGAGAAGGGCAACAAAACTGGTGAGGGGTATGAAACACAAGTCTTATGAGGATTGGCTGAGGGAGCTGGGGTTGTTTAGTCTGGAGAAGAGGAGGCTCAGGGGAGACCTTGTTGCTCTCTACAACTTCCTGAAGGGAGATTGTGATGAGGAGGGGGTCAGCCTCTTCTCTCAGATAACTAATGATAGGGCTCAAGGAAATGGGCACAAGTTGCACCTGGGGAGATTTAGATTAGATATCAGGAAAAACTTTTTCTCTCAAAGAGTGGTCAGGCACTGGAACGGCCTGCCCAGGGAGGTGGTGGAGTCACCATCCCTTGTGGTGTTCAAGAAGTGCCTGGACAAGGTGCTACGAGATATGATTTAGTAGCTTAGTGGGTAGTATTGGTGATAGGATGACGGTTGGACTAGATGATCTTGTAGGTCCTTTCCAACCTTGTGTTTCTATGATTCTATGATTGTTTGGCAATGGAACTATTTTCTACACCTGGTAGTGTAATTCAATCCCCTGACCTCTCCACATGGGTTGGGTGATTATTACATGTTCCTCACTTTGTTTTCCCTTGCTGATGACAGAAATCAAAATTGTCCAGGTATGTTCTTCCCACATTTGCATAGTTCTCATAGATCAAGGCTACAGATCAAGACTAGAAGAGGGGAATGAGGTTACCTAATGAAGAAACATTAATGTCTATAGGGCATACACAGTTCTCAGATATGGGACAAATCTTTGTCAGTTGGATACTCATGTTATTAAATCTTTAAGATACAACCTGTGTTCCCCACTCTGTTGGATATCTTTCTCATGTGCTTGTTATCCCTTGTTTTGATTATTGCATTTTTATGACCTCAGCAAACGAGGTCTGGCTTGATCATGTCCATGCAGAGTACTGCTGCAAAGAGCACTCTCTACCATTCTCCTGTTTCATGCATTAAGTATGCATATTCATTGTCAGGCATTTCATAGTTAACCCTATCATACCTGTAGTAAGTCTTCACTTTTCAACAAGTAGGTTTTACAAAAGGACCTCTGACTTTTCTTTCAAAGCTTGTCCTCAGGAGAAGTCACCTGAAAACATCCACAATTATATAAATTAAATTCTGATAAAAATTGGAATAATGCAAAAAGAACCCAAGCCACCGGGTCCTATAAACCTAGTCTCAAATGTAACAAGCTTAAAAACAAAGACATGCCATTGATAGACCCCCCACTATGCAAATCCCATATTACATCCCGCACTTGAAACAATGATAAGATTTCATCCCTGTGGTCTTTTTCTATTGTACTATAGTCTTGTGTGACTGTGGGTCTCTGTCTTGTTTTATTCAACTTAAAAATAGAATCATTATATCATTGATTATTTTCTGGAAGTACTTGAATAGAAAGAGGTCAGTCTTGTGTGTTTAAAAATGCATACATTGTCTCATTTAATTTTTTAATGTTGTTAAAATGTTCTTAGCTGAACAGGCTGAGAACAAACATTGTTTTTCTTAGCCTAAGAAAGAATATGAATGAATCATACTCTTAATGTCATTAGTTTGAAAACAGGAAAAAAGGATAGGCAACACTTCTGATGGAGTAAATCATTTTTGCAACAAGAGGTCAATATGAGGTCATATATATACACAGGTAGGCCAAGGTACCAGTGTCTGCCTAATAAAACTGTTATTAACCTGTGATTGAAACTTACCTGGTGTCAGAACAGAACTGTTTCTAAAAATTTCCTTGTTTGACAAATGAGATATCACAGAGCACCTTGAATAACAATTATTTTTTTCTTCTTAAAAAAGTATGAGACGTTGGTTTCCTCATAATCTATTCCCCAGTGAGACCCGAGTGCAGCTACCTCCCTTATGCTCCCCCAGAGTCATGACTCCCTTTATGCCCTGGGCAAAGAATGGTCTGAGAGAAGTTCACACTGCATTATGGAAAGGAACTTGGTCTTAGAAAAGAAGTGGAAGGCTGAACCATGATTCCCTTAAGTTTTAGCAGAGAAATGCCATTTAATAATTTACTGAACATATTCAAAACAGAACAACACACTTCAATAAAATAAAAGAGCTTTCATAGCTTGTTATGTGAAATGTACATAGTCCAGCAGATTTTCCTGAATGTAGATATTGGGGGACTGATATATAACATATGCAAAATATATGATTAGCAGACATAGGACTGTTCAGTCCTTCCATATAGCTTCCATACCCTGTATTTTGCTATGGTCTTGAATTGTCCCGTATTATGACATGTGTTAGGAACATAAGAATGAGGCAGAGCAGAGATTTGCTTATCTCAAGCTCTTCTCTGTGAAAGGAGCCTTAGCTAATGCTTGAAGAAAGAGTACGGGAGAGAGGGGCAGGTGCAAAGCAATATATTCCCTGAAGCGCCTTCCCAGACCACCAAAACCTGCAGTTCAAATACAGTTTTAAGCCAGAGATTGTTTCCTTGTAACTCCGCAATAGTTTTGCTCAAACTTTTCTGTCATTGGTTTCCCTGATTGTATTTTGAAGCCATTTGTCTTTTTGAATGCTATAACATCATGCGGCAAAAGGAAAGTCACAGTACGGCTAGTGGTTTTGTGGCATTTTTTTTTTCTTAATGTTAAATCTTATTCTTACCTCTATACATAAAGGTCCATGGGAAACAAACATCTTTTATGCCATGTAGATATAAATATTAACTTCTTTTGCAAAGCAAAAATAGAATGGGGAAGGGGCGACACAAGCAAAAATGCCCGCAGGATTTCTAACGGAAACGAGATCTGAGAGAACCCCACAAAACAAACAACTCTGTAAAAGTTCCCTTCTGTTTTTAAGGAAGACTTCAAATGGAGAGTCACATTTTCATAAATAAACAGAAGCATTCAGAGATGTCAGTTATGGGAATGACAGAAAAAGGCAGAGTTTCCAGCACACTGACAAAGGAAGGTGTGATCAAGCAGAGCGTGAAGCACTTTTGCAAAAGAAACAGTAAGATTTTCTCTCAGCTTTCAAGCCATTCCTAGTGTGTCTACAGAAATACCAGCAATACAAATGACAAGCATTCAGTGTCCACTAACAAAGAGCAGAATATCAAAGCCTGTATTTTAAGAAGGGAACTTAAAATGTGTCTCTCATACAGCTTGCTGTATACCTGTGCAAGGCAGACCAGACAATGGAGACAACACGTGGAAGGCATGTGGGGTACATCTAGGATGCTTGTGACTTTTAGGAAGCCACCTGGGTCTTAGTGGGACTCCTGAAACCAGGATATTTGTGTGCAGCCTGCAAACTGCCCCTGGCTCTGGTAACTCCATAATCCAGAAGATGCTCATCTCCTTTCCCTGACACCAGTGCTGGGCTCTGTGCTTCTTCAAGGATCAGTCAAGTCAGTTGCATTCACCAGAGCTGGAGGCAGGCGCAGGCCCAGCTCTCAACTACTGCTGCGGCCTGTGACTGCCCAGACGTGGCGTTGGGCCAGCCCTAAATAACGCGTGAACCTCGGGTGGGTGGAAACCCGTCTTAATTCCAAGCCTGAGATGCTCCAGGGGAGTTCAAAATTAAGCAAAACACATCTGCCCATCCCTCATTATTGTTGTTGTTATTGTTGTTATAACCTTTCATTACACTAATCCACATTTTTGTTCCACATTGTAAGTATGCGAGAGGCTGGATATAATCATTAAAATGTGATAATGTTTAAAATTCTCACACATTAGCACTGACATTTCGCCTTCTAAACAATCTCAGGTAATGAAGGTCAATACAAGCAAACAGTCTGTCTACGGCCCTTAGTTAGAGGCTTTCTGTGCTTGGACTTCACAGCAGGGGACTGTCAGGCAGAGTGTTATCCTCTGTGCAGTTCCTCTCTGAGTACTTGCTGCAGCTGGCTTCAGCATATGGTAGAATATGAAGATATTTTCTGGGGTCCACTGCCTCAATCACTGTTTAATGATTAATTACTGCAGGCTGGTGTCAGGGTGAGACATTCAAGGCTTCAGGCAAAAGTCTTAACTATAGAAAATGACAGCAGGCGGGATTTTGCCAAAAAGAGTAACTTTGCACTGCTAGTTCTAATGATTTGCACTGCCTTTTGATCCATTTGTAAACAGCAAGATGGTAAAAGACTAAAACTATCAGGCAATAAATGCCAACAATAACAAGAAATTGTTCCCAGAGAGAGTCTTAGGATGTTTGGTCATGTTGAGAAGATGTTATAACTAGATCTCTTAGAACAAAGTAGGTATTTTTGGGCCGTCTTCCCTCAGACCACCTCCAAGCAGGAATGAACTCAGCCTCTAACCACCAGGGTGAGGAATATAAAGAGACAGGGAGACTGGGGCCTGTGGGAGCCATGAGGCCGAGGAGCCAGACCTGGAAATCCCAACTCTTGTTGTGGCTGTTGGTATTGTGGTCACACTGCTTTCTGTGCTGGATCTGGAGCTAGCATCAACCCTGTGGGGAGCTCCTGGATGGCAAACAGCCCCTTACCAGGCACAGAGGTGTCACAGCTAGCCAGCACCCCCAGCGCAGCCTGGCCCCCCCAGAAGCCTCAGTCATCTTCACCTACATTAAGGCATCTAGGAAGTGGCTTTCACTGGTGGTACTATGAACTACTGGGATCCTTTGAATATTAGGGGAGACAGAAAGCTACCTTTGCCTTCCTATGTCCTGAGCACTGCTCCACAGGAGGAGATACTGTGGCCCCTCAAGATTTAACCTCATGTTCATCAGCAATCCCCTCCAGTTACAAGAGATCAGCCTCAGGTTGAGATAATGATATAAGGGATCAAAGGTGTTTAAAGGTTTCCTTTTTTTTTTTTTAAATGCATCTGAAAAACTGACTATCAATTTCTGTGCATGTGTGTATGTGTAAAATTATCCACTAAAAATAAGATACAATTATCTCCCACCTACAGAGATAAGAATTGTATTTGTGCTTTAAAAAAGCGTAGGCTAATCTTCTTCAGATTTCTCTTCATCAGAAATGCAAAATGAGTGTAAATTATACTATTCACATTTAGTATCATGTTGCAAATGCTTTGTGCTTGTGCCAGTGACTCTACAGAGCGACAGAGATCTTTCATCTCAAGTGCCTTTGTCTTCCATAAAATGGGAAAAACACTTACTTTGAAGATGGAACATTTCACGTTGTATAGCTTGGGATCCCACCTTCCTTCTGCAGTGTCATTACTGAAGCCAAAATCACACCATCTTCTTTCAAGTGAATGTAGAGCTGATTAGCACTGGAAACACTTTTGGTAACTCTGGTAAAAAATATTCTTTCTTTCCCAGGGAAAAGCAATATCCAGTATTGCAGGCAGTTGGCAGCCAAAAGTTTATGCTTTTGGAAAAGAAGGAAAAAAATAAAAATAAAAATAAAAATAAAAATAAAAATAAACGTCACTTTTATATCTTCTGCAAACATATTAGAAAATTTCTAATGAAGTAAAAAAGAAAACCCTGTAAAGGGTAAGTTGTAGGATAGGCTTTTTTTTTTGAGGAAACAGAAGTGAACCACTCCAAAAGAATTCACTGCCTTATAAAAAGTATTTTCTTTCCACGAATTAAATGCATTTTTCAAAGTGCATAATCAAATCTTTTTTTCTTTTTTTTCCTCCAGGTTGAATATTAGAAAGTATGGAAAGGACTCAGTTGTCTACTAATAAAAAACTAATTTTAGCTGTGTACAATCTAATCCTTTTATTGTTATAGGAAGAGAATGATAACAAGTGAGAAGCAGCAGAGAATTAATGGGCAGGTTACCCAGCTTGTACAAGTTGCAATAAAATGCAACATTATTTGTCAGTTTTTAATGTGATATTAACTGGTGATGGGTGAACCACAAAAGGTTGAGAGACTGTTTGAATAATCACCAGAAGCATAGATGCTTAAACCTTATCTGGACCTCTAAACATTGCAAAATTGGGGCTAACTTAGTGCAGCTGTCTGGGTAAAAGAGGGTGATGACATAAAATGTCACACTTTGGAAATAAGATAATTTGGTTCTTTCATCTGGAGTGGAAATATTGTGAAAAAAAGTCTTCTTCTCTTGTTTCTTCTAACAAAAAGACATAGTAAACATACATGAATAATTACTCAGTCTCCAGGAAAGCCATGAACTTTTAGTTAATTTTTAAAAATTAATCTAAAACTAGATCTATGCAGAGTGATTTAGTAGTAAAAGTAATGTAATTTGTTGCTAAATTAAATAAATGATGGTTACAGTAACCAGATGCTTTTTTTGTAACCCACTACTAAAAGAAAATTTGTTTTGGAGATGATTTAAAATTTCAATCCAAAATAGTTGTTATGCTCTTAAATACTTTAAAACAATATAAGGGAACAAAACCTAGATGCAACATCATGTGAGCAAACTCAAGGCTGATCAGACACAAAGACACAACCTGTGGCTCAGGGCATTCCTGAGCTGCAAACTGTTGGCCACTAAAAGTGCATTTTAGTGAAATATGTGTGTACACATACATATGCTTGTCCTTGACTCTGCTTACTGGGAATCATCTGAACCTTTGCCATTTTGCAGCATCATTACCTTTAAGATGAGTGGAACCAGGAAGAGATCAACAACCCCACTTGACATGAGATGCCTTACAGGACCTTTTCATCTACTCTGTAGATGAGCAGCCTGTGTCCAATAGCTAGCCAGATAAACTGGTCAGTGTGGGGCAAGTCATCTCAGGACCAGACTTCAAAGAGACAAGAAGGCATTGCCTATTACAAAAACAAACAAACAAACAAAAAAAAAAAACAAACAAAAAAACACTGTAGTATTCTTAATGCTTATGGACAGGGTTAGATTTTTATTTTATTTTATTTTAGTAAAGTTTATTTTAGAAAAGGGTAAAATAGTCTATGGCCCCTAGGGGAACACACTGCAGTGAATTCATTCAAATGGTATTCGATCTGTTCATAACCAACATGGAGCTGCTGTCTGTGGCACTAACATGAGAATAAAACTTTATGTAAATAACTTCCATGAGGAGTCTCTCATTATTAATGCAGACAGTTCCAAAGGCAAAAGCAAACAGTATTTGGCAGCAGAAACTTTTAATGAGAATGTCATTAAGGAATTCAGTCTACAGACCACAAAGTGATGCATAGCATACCCAGCTGACTCTTCTGCTTCTCTTTTCTTTCTTGTCCATTAAACATAAAGAAGATGTTTTGGGTGAACTAAGTATGCGTCCCCAAGTGAGAAGTCATACTTGCAGCGTATCAGAGATTTACCAGAAGGTTAGTATCAGCTTCTGGCAAATTGTCACCATGGGTGGATGACTTCTTGGATAGCATCTCTACTCATGTTGTGTGAAACTACAGAAGAAACAGAGCAAACCCATATGAAGTTAACATCTGCCATAAAGAGGATGGGAGGACTTTGACTAGAAAGTACAGCCCAGCTGGAGTTTTGGTACAGAACTGAAAGGCCAGTGCATTCAGGCTTAGCAAGGTTGTTTCTCATTGCAAAATATATGGGTTATCAGACTAGCCACGAGCAAAATCTGTGTCCTTGCTATCTAACATTTGTAATCCTCCTGCTACCACCTGGAAGTTCCTAATGTATCAAAAGAAGGACACAAATCAAAACAGAGACGAACAGTGAGTATACAAAAGAATGCTAAACTGAAGTTGCCGTTATTTCCAGTTGGCAGAGCTCATGATTAGCATCATCAGCTGCTATTCAGATATATGTCAGGTCAGCCTTAAATCTTCAAGCAAAAATTAAAGGGAACCTCAAACATTAATCATCCCCATTACAAAAAAAAAAAAAAAAAAGTGCTATTGCAATTGGATGTTTTTCATTCCTTTGTGTTTCAGCTCCTTCACTGCAGAAATTATCTAATATCATATTAGATGACCTGAGAATGCTTCCTGATATCTATCTACCATTTCATAAAAGTGCAAGACACTTGGAGGTCTCCTGTCACATCTACCAGCACTGTGATTACATCCCACATCCACTAAGTTGTCTACATTGTTACAAAAAGGAAAATGTTTAGGTACACGAATAATTTTCCATATGATTGGCTATGTTTAGAAACAAAAGAGCAAAAGCGTGATTTTTCTGAGATTAAGGCTCACTAGTACAAATGATAGAAATTCTTACAAGATTTGGGCACACAGTGGATTTTTGGATGCCACCCTACTCAAGGATCTATGCAGGATCTCTGATCTCATTTGGTTGTACTGACATATTTATATCCTAAATTTTATGAGGCTTGAGAATTCAAAGCAGTAGTGTTATGATGAGTTAACACCACTGCTTAGATTGTTCACCAGCCAAATAGCAAAATTTCTTAATGTCATTTTATGGGACTTATAAGACATTAAACTAAATATGATTGCTGCTCCATAAAACAGAAGAGCAGTTCTCCATATACTGTATGTATGCAAATACACTATCCTATCTGAGCCTCCAGTGCCCATAGTAAGTTATCCATAGATTTTAGACTGAATAACTGTTATTGGTTTACATGCGCCTATATCTTTGCATTTCAAGTAACTAGGAGAGAAGCTTTTGAAAATAATGGAAGTGATGCCTTATGTGTCTGATCATACAGCAAGAAGCTTTTCTCTTTCTGCAAGAGTGAGTGGTACATTTGTCCAATTGAAAAACATTTTCCAAATGCAGAAGATATGCAGGCAGGATATTCTATGTATGGCAAAAGTTTTTGTAGAAAGTCACTGCCACATGATGCCAAATATTCACATATGCCACATGGATGAATGGGCAAGGTAACCAGAACATCTAGAATCAGTAGATCATGCTAATAAAAAGGGTATCGGGTGGAAGGTTAAACATACTCATGGTTTAAACAATCTCTTACTACTAGGTATGAGAAGAGTTCTTATTAATAATTACTTATTCTAGGAATTTAACATCAAAGCACTGTTGCAGAGGAAATACTAATATATGGGGAGCCAGTGTCTGTTTCTGCAAACACTTTCCTCCTATACCATGCAAGGAGGTGCAAACTTAACACAGGGCCGTGACTATAGTCCTACTCTTGATAATAGATATTTAACATCAAACAATTCCTGTTGTTTTCCGATAAATTCTACTTCAGAATGCATTGAATCTGGAATATTCACCAAGTAATGCCTGAGCTGAATATTATGAGTCTGAGGGCAGAAAGATGCATGAGCTTTTTAAAAGGTGGGAGTTTGAATGAAAGGGGAAATGAATCATCAATTTATGAAATCACCAGCATATGAAAATCACCAATTAATGAATGCTTCAGTTAGACAAATTCTGAAAAAAGTCATGTGTGCAAGTCAAAGTAATAATTCACACAGCTACTGATCTTGGCAGCATTACAGAGGTAACATTTTTACAAGGTTAAGCTGTCTTTGAACTTTTCTATAATATATTAGGTGCAAACAGACCTTTCTTCTGTATCAAGCATACATGTCTTTTTGTTCCTTTGCTTAAAAAAAAATCTCAAATTATGACATCTCTAAGGAAGAAAAAAATCCTCTCCATTGTATTTTACTTCTCCATATCCCATACAAATATCTGAAGATATTAAACCAATTGAGTATTGTTCCACCTTAGCCAACCTTTTTAGCTTCTCCTTTTGAAATACTATGGTCTTAGAGCTAGTGGTACTATTTAGTGGTCATATGCATCTGTAGCTCCTTCTTTGAGGCATAAGAATTAGTAATTCAGAGCACAGCATATGAAAATTGAGACTTGGAGAGACTTCTTACATCAACGCCATAGGCTTGTAGAAGTTAGGTTAACCTGACAAGACTCTTAATAAAAAGTATTTGACAATAAAAAAAGATGATATTACCTGTCTTCTTTGGGTAGCCTCAGACATGTTTATAGAGGATAATGCCTAGTAATAATAAGAGAGACAAAACAGATGAAACAGAGCAGAAGAGGGAGCCTTGAGGTTTGTGCATTTGTTTGTTTGTTTTTGTCCAGAAGCTTCAGGTTCAAATTCAGCCTAAGTGTGTCACTATTTTAACTTATTTTATGAAGGCTATTTGATACCCTATGTAAAAATGAGCTGAAGCAGTAAGTATTTGATATCCATCTATACCAACAGCTTTTGAAATAATTGGCAAAGCAGCATTGTGGATAACCCTGTGAGACAGAAGAGCATTTGCTACTTACATGTCATCTCTTTTATATTCACTTACTACAACTGAATAACTGCTCTTTCAGACAGATTCTAGTTCTGTCTTTTAAATCAACATGAAATTAGAATATACAAGCTGGAGAACTGTGTATGGAAAACTATAGAGATGCAAAAGTAAAAATACCCTTACACTTACAAAAGACTGTCTTTATATATAAAAATTAGGCAAATCTGAGCACAGGGAACAGAACATTCATTCCACATCTTCCCTCTGCATTCGTATAAAAGTTAAAGTCTTTGATTCAACTCTGTTCAGTGTTAGAGCCTGATGTTGCTGCAAGGAAATTAATAGGGCTATCTCACTGACTTCAACAGGAATGGGCTCGGTCCCTAAACTCAGTCCCTAAAGCTCTGCCGAAACATAAATGTCACTGTTTTGAGGGAATACTCAATATATTTTTCTCTCTGAGGTACATCAGTCTCTGAAGCTGCTTCAATGGAAGTTGATGGAGACTCAAAAGAAGTTAGTTGATACATCTTGAATATCTGCAAGGAGAAACAAAACAACTGGCATTTTACTTCCCCCCACTTCTGTCATGTTGCCTTTTGGCTAGTTTCTGTGAAATATATGCTATACTTAGTGCACAGCTGTCTGAAATCAATGGTTTAACTGAGTGTAAGAAATTTGCATCAGGTGCAAGCAAGCAACTGTCCCTATGTTGAAAGCTTCAGTGTGCAGGGTCATGCTATTTTCTGGTCTATGCAGTTCCTTTTAGTGAGATTCCCAAAGGACTGCAGCATTGCAGCTCAAACTTTAGTAGATACGAGAACCTACATTTTCATTATTTCTTAATTTTAACAGTATTCATTAAGTGCACTGACTTTACAATACCTAAAAGACAGGCAGAAATAAGGATATTTCAATGTAAATACAGACATGCTGAGCCCTGAAAGCAATGTTGTAATATACGTGTCAGTGATACAAGACCAAATGATAAACAATATATGTTAAAGTCAATAGATGTGAATACTATTAATGATTTGCTTCAATTAGTGGTTTCTCATAAACAGTATGCAAGTGTCTTTTGTTCTGGGGGTCTGACAGATCTGCCTTACAAAACCTTCATATTTTCTCCCCTTTTTATAAACTATTTGTCACACCTCTTTGTTCTAAAATAAGAGTAAATGTTTTGCTTTATAATCTCACTTTTTTAACTAAATAAAAGTTGCTGCATAAAGTTTTAATATCATTTTAAAATATGTCCTTGTAGAACTTGCTATAAACGTCGACATTTTCAGCAGCATGAATTTATGATGACACTGAATTTTTATGGCACTATAAAAGTCCATAGTCATGATGACATCTACAGCTGCCTTTTCACTAAAATGTAAGAAACTGTATTAAGAGACATAGTTCAATATTTCAAGGGATTTTAAGGAAGAAAATGTATACGCTTATGAGTGCTCACAGAAGTCTCAAGATGGAATAGAGGTAACACCCTAAGATTATTTATCTACTAAATCTTTTTATATTTAAATGGGAATCAGTGGAGGGTTCTTTTGTTCCTTTTTAGTTTTTATTTTCTTCCACTGATCAGGGCAAAAATGGCACTAATAGACCTTGAAAATCAGTTTCAATGGAAGCATTATTCTGCTAGGCAAAAGTTGCCTAATAGCCTTCCCCTTTCCCCCAGTATGCATTATGCATCTTCTCAGGAGAATGGACTATCTGAAGAGGTAAGGGTGTAGACCCTGATGAACATATATGGATACAGTCCAGCTCCACAGAGGACAATTGCCGAAGTCCATCATACATTGGCTATTTCTGGACTATCAGACACTGGAGTGCTGCATCTCAGCAACATATTAGGATACACTGGGGTACAAGGCCTCTCCCTGTGGCCAGGTTCTGATGGAAAGGAGACATACTTTCATGGGCTGGAAGCAATAAGACATACTCCTAACAAATCTTTGACTGGGGCAATTGAGAGAGTAAGACCCTCAAGTTATGTTTACTATGTTGTGAACCTGCCCTTAAGCCTAGATGTAGCCACAGCATCTGGTTTTCATTTTGCAGACCAATGAAAAGTACCTCAGAGACACCACGGAGAAACAGAAATCTTCATATTTTCTGTAAAAGGAAATGCTGCACTTCTCCATTTGAGTCCTGTAAATGTGTGTTGAAATGCAAAATGAAATCCATGAAAAATGACGTATTTCAGTACTATAAATTCCTACACCTTGGGCAGATGAGGTCTGATTCACACTGCATAGCAGCAACAAAAGCCTCTCCAATAACATTAGTGTACTAGAGATTGTTTATCTATATTTTCAAGTCTCAACCTATGGGAAGTTTTGCTTGAAGAAAGTCTTCAAGATTTGGCTCATCAATATGAATACTACATTTAAAGTAAATATTTCAAAGGCTACTCTTATTGGAGTTGTGAGCAAATTAAATATACCACTGGATAAGACATTTCCTGATTGTCATAACAGTAGAAGTATTCATCACTCAACTCTTCCATCAATGCACACTCAATGTTTCCATTGAATTAAATATGAGTTACATGTACATAGGGACTGAAACAGTCTGTTTTAATTAGTGTGAAAATGTCAAGTCCCAGTATACAGTGAAAGCCTTAAAAAAGAAAAAAAAAAAAAAAACCAAAACATTAACCCTTTCATTGCTGTTGAGCATTGTATACAAGCCATGTCAGAAAAACTCAGAAGAATCAGTTGACTGTAAAATGTCCCAGCATTTCTACTGGACAATTACTAGGAAAGTAGCTGTCCCAAAAAATCCTATCAAATATTTAAGCAAAGGACAGCCTTTTAAAACTGGCTTGATGTTAGTCCATCAAGGCCATTGTTAAACAAGTGGTCGTATGTTCAATATCAGTGAGAACCTGCTAGTTTTCATTGGTCTGGAGAAATCAAACCACTTAGGGCAGTCCATTTCTATGGGGGGAAAAAAAAAAAGAAATTATTAAGTTTGTATGGGACTCCCATTGACTTCAATGTCCAATGCTTTATTGAAAACTGAAACTAAATATCTTGCAGAAGAATTTTGATGAATCAAAGCCTAGTTTTTTATCAATGTACTTAGAAGAGAAAATTCAAGGTCTGCATTTCTGAAAAACTGGAGCTGTAAGAATTGTCTCCTTCTTACAGTATGTCCACTCTACAGTGCTGTTTGATGCTCAGTCTAGAAATATCTGATCTACTGTGGGTTTTTTTTGTTTTGTTTTGTTTTGTTTTAAGAGGAGCTAATTCATACTTTGCTAGTACCATAGCTATACCAGCAGGAACCCCTGTGCAGGCTGTCCCCTGTGTGCACCTCCTTGTCCTGGAGACAATCATTATCTTAAAGGTACACCATTTCCACAGCTGCCAGTCATATTAGCACAAGTTCCTCTTGACTGAAGCTTCTCAGCTTAAGACATATTTGAGAGTGTAAAAGAAAACTCAGAGTACAGCTCCAGCCTACCTACAAAAATAGCTTATCTTCAAACTTGATATAATTCTTCTGCATCAGGAAATTTTAAGCAGAGTTACTTACTAGTAATGTTACCATGAAGCCAGATAATGTGTAGAAGGAAGATTATTTACCTTTCCAGAGCTTAATTTGTAGTTTTCAGATGTCTTCAGAATTAGTACCATAGAATACAGGCAGGTATTTTCAGAAAGCTTCTCTAGCATGCAGGAACACTATCCTCTGTAGGTAATGGAAATTGTTGTCATGCTTTTCAAAAAGAAGTTCCTTAAATTGCAAGCTTTTTGGGAAAAATATGTGGAACACAATCACAGCACCAACATACGGCCCTTCTCCTCAGACATTCAGTGTCATGGACATACCCTGCCTCTGTGCAGAGAAACTCCAGAACAGCTCCAATGTGTTCAGGGCCTTGTGCCACTCTGCTAACAGAACAGGTGATCATTAATAAGAGAGTAATTGGACCACTGCACAGTCTCTGAGGAATTGCATATATTACACAGAGCTACCAGAATACACTCACAGTTACCATTTATATATAAAGAGATTCAAATTAAGAGACTGTTGGTGAAAATAGGCAAAATAGAAGAATTTGTGATGTAGAGTTCACGCATACCGTTATTTTTGTCTTGAATCAAACAACTCTCTTTAGATTATATAATTAAAAATTACAAACCTTTTAATCACGGCGCAAGCTGGTAAGATACGGACAGACATAATTACACAGCAAAAATTGTCTAGGCTCTGCTAACTCCAATATTAAGATATTTCCTGGGAAAATGGCAAAAAACAATGTCATATTATTTCTCCAATTCATTAATAAGCATGTTTTTTGCACACTACTCTTCATGGTGTATTAACTTATAACAGGGGTCACGGCTACATTAAATTATAGGATAAATTATTATAGTTAACAGTGCTATTTGACAGCTTCTTAGGTATCTGCTGCTCTTAAACTTGTTCTGCATGGAATTTTTTAACAGCACAATAAGAAAAGTCTTAGATAATAATGCTTTTTACCCTGATACCCACCTTTTTGTCACACTCCTCCACACAAAGCAAGTGGTGACCAAAGATAACTATAAGAAGACAATGAAGCATAATAGAACAGCTTAAAATTTAATAAATAGATCACCTCAAATTTGACAGTTATGTTAAACTCTGAAGCTTTATGATACAAAGCACAAGGTTGTTCTCCCTTCTGCTACTTTCAGGTAGCATTTGACCTCAGTTTCTCCAAATTCAGAATGGTTGGAATATAGTAAGGATCTGATCCACAGTTTTGAACTGCAGTGTCGTATCTGAAACTTAAAAAGGGATCAGCTGGTTTCTTGCAGGAGAGTGTGCTGCATTATTCAAGGAAAGGTGAGGTCCCTCAGCAGGTATCTTTGTGTGATATTCTATACGGAGGTTTTGCCGTTATATATTTGTGTTTGTCATTAAAAACAGCTTTGCTCTCATTATGACCTCTTCCGTTCCTTGTGCCCACTGCCTCTTGTCCTGGCACTGGGAAGCCCTGAAAAGAACCTGACTCTGTCTTCATTGCATCCTCCCTTCTCTGAACAGGCTGTCTCAAATCACATCCCTCTTTAAGCCAAACCTAAATGCTACTGTAGCCATTACAGTTATATTGAAAGCTCAGATATGATTTCATTTGTTGTTGTTGTTGTTGTTATTGTTTTGTTTGGTTGGTTGATTGGTTTGCTTTGGTTTGTTTTGGTTTTAGTTTATTTGTTGCTGATTACCTCAACTCCTTTATTTTTTTTTTCAGTAGCTACATTTGCATATGACTTATATGTGCACATGAGACCAGTAATCTCCACTGGTGTCTTTGGTAGCTACTATCACTCCAAACTTAAGAATTATTAATAATCAAAACAAAGACAAGTATATCTGTAGAATCTAAGGCTTTCTGGCATTATTTTAATTATAGTGGTATAGCAAGGAGAATCTGGATAGACACAAATCACAGCTCAGAGATACAGAAATGCCTTCGAGCCACAGTAGCTCTCACAGTGGCTCTCACAGTGGTGTTGGACTAATGCACAGCTGAAGTTCCTCCTGTTTATATGTATCAGAGAGTATTTCTACCCACTCACAAGAAATAAAAATGTTAAACACATAATGCAGGAACAGATTAATGTAGTTTAGCTGGAGATGAATAGATGACTCCAAAAGCCAGGTGAAATACAATCCTGGGAGTAGGTTTAAATATTTTTAAATCATATAATTTAAATCACCACTTCTAATCCTAAACTATTTCTGTAGTATAAAAAATGGCAACACTATTCTTGACTTAGCCCTATGTAAGACAGAAACAGTGAGTCTAGGCATATCAACTCTGTAGTCCCTGGGTATTAGAAACAAGAACATATGAAAGTGTAACGCAGTTAGGGAAGAATCACATTACAACTTAGTGAAACTAAACTTCGGAAAAACGGCATTTCAAAAAGTGATGAACCTATTCAAAAAGACCCTGAAGTCAAGAAGGAGGAAATTAAAATCCTTGGATTTACCATGAGAGTAACTTAAGCATAATATAGTAGTCACTGAAGGCAAAAATGCCTGTAAACAAACAAACAAAAAAGGTAAGCAAGAGAGGAAAAATTCCAGTACTGTTAACTAATGAAGTTCAAGAGGTCATTAGAGCCATGAAGGCACCCTTCAGGCAGTGGAAACTGAGCCCATGACTTTTCCAGTAAGTGTACCTTTCTTTCTTAAATACTTTTCATATACTATACTTATCTTTTTTTTTTTTTCTTTTAATTCAATAATCATATTGGGCTTTAAGAATGTAGAAGTAGAGGTTTTCTCACTGTTGAATTATACACCAGTGTTAGAAATATGATGTTTGAAAAAATTCAGGTGTGGCATGGATAAATATTTTGCAAATTTTCTATTCTCTTGCAGAAATGTGCCTCAAACTCACTTTGACAATAAAGCAGTTTAACCTCAATGGCCCATCCAATCTTGACCTTTCTATGGATCCCTCTAACATTTCCCAAAACAGCATGTTGAAATTAAATATGGATAAGTACAAACTTTCCTCTTAGGAAGGAGAAAGGAAATACAGAAATACAAAATGAGGAATGACTCATAAAGCATCGATATAGCAATACAAACAAAATATGTCAACTCCTTGCAGCATACTTGCAACAACAACACAAGACTAAATTTCATTCTAGCAGATGTTAGCAAGAATGCTTTATATAAGAGGCAGAAAGTCATTATACAACTGTGGTGGTTTTACCCTGCTGGGCAACAACTCCACCACACCGCTCTCTCACTCTCCCTCCTCAAAGGAAAAGGGGGAGAAAATACGACGAAAAGGGCTCAAGGGTTGAGATAAGGAAAGGGAGATCACTTACCAATCACCGTCAAGGGCAAAACAGACTCAGCATAGGGACATTAATATAATTTATTACCTAATCACTAGTGGACTAAAATAGTGAGAAACTACAAGCAAACTAAAAATACTTTCCCTCATCCACTCTCTTCTACTTCCTCCCATGCAAGGGGGAGGGGAATGGGGGCTGCAGTCAGTCCCTAATGCTGTGTCTCCGCCGCTCCTTCATGGTCACTCTCTGCCCCTGCTCCCACGGGATGCTGTCCTTCCCGAGCTGATCCTGCGTGGGCTTCCCACAGGCTGCAGTTCTTCCAGAACTGCTCCCCTGTGGGTCCGTACCAGGGGGCCCATCCCTCAGGACCACACTGCTCCAACATGGCTCCCCCACGGGCGGCANCCGCCAGGCCTCCTGCTCCTGTGTGGGCTCCTCTCCCCGGGCTGCAGCTCTGGCCGGGGCCTGCTCCTGTGGGGGCTCCCATGGGCCGCAGCCTCCTTCAGGCCACATCCACCTGCTCCATGTGGGCTCCTCCATGGCTGCAGCGTGGAGATCTGCTCCGTGTGGTACCCATGGGCTGCAGGGGGATGGCCTGCTCCACCATGGGCCTCTCCACGGGCCGCAGGGACCGCTACCATAGTTTAACAAAGATGTAGACTAGTTGGAGATAGTTGCAAATGCAAAAACAAGAATAAGAAAAAGTGGACAGGTTTAAGAAACTAATTTTTTTTTCTGTGTAGAAAAGTAAAGGTTAGTATAGGACACAATGATGAAGTGTAGATGAAGGTTATCCATTGTTTATTTTCCTGCTGGTGAGAGATGCAGAAAAAATGGGGACTGGATAGACAGAATTAAACAACTCAGTTTTCAGCAAAGTTTAGTATAATTTTTAGAAAAAGGTTATCTCCCCTTGTATTATTATTTTACATAATAAAATGACAACTGGGAAGAGAACACCAACTTCAGTTCATTTTCATTCCATACTCAAAGAAAAACTCAAAGAAATTGAGTAGTTTGCAGTTATTGATATCCATTAAAAATATATTCAAATTATATAGGCAGGATTATGTTCCTCACACAATTGTCCTTCAATTCCTTATTATTAGGATTCTGAACTTTATTTAAAAATGAATTAATTTTGGCCAGCCATAAAATGAAAAGTCATTAACTTTTTTTTTTTTTTTTTGTGACCCTGCCTTCATGAACAACTAAAATTCTGTTTTCTTTAGCCTTCCATTCATCACTGCCTGTATTCATTGCATTCAATTTACATCCATATCTGAGGACAAAATGACTAAAAGTTATGTAATGGCTATTTTGCTTAACTGAAGCCAAATAATCAGTATCATCTTCATTTTGAATGGTTGGAAACATGTATAAAGTTTATCTCCTCTCTGTGTTTTTGGGAAAAAAAGGATTCAATGACATCTTATTTTGTCTTCTTCTCAAGCATAGATTTCAGCTAGAACTCCAAACCTCTGGTCTTAATATTCCAGCAATTCATAACACTTTGGCTGAAATCTTTCTGTTATTCAAGGTAATGAAAGCTCAGTTTTTGACTCTACTGGGGCCAACTTTTCTCCCGTTGTTCTTAGGAAAGCTGTGGATGTTGGATAGTAGAAAATGGACACTGTTAGCCAGAGAAGAAATAAAAGTTCCTCGTACTCAGCATGTATAAACTGGTGTAATCAGTGGTTAATTAACAGCAGTGGAGAATTTTCTCAAAGGTCTGTGCCACTATAGCCCTCAATACTGTGCAGTACAGTAAGAGCACAAACACCACCACCACACCTCCCTCCCACTGCATCAGATAGATAATATAAGTATAGTATTTTGAGGTGCTGATTCAGTTTCTTAGACAATAGCAGGTAGATGGCAACTCTTTCACAGAAAATACAGTGAGTTGATTCAGCAAAGCCAAAGTCACCTTGCCAGATCTAAAACTAACAAAGATTTCCCAGTTTATAAGCGACTGAACATCAGGAATCGAAGGCATCATGTTCCCTGCGGAGGGATGATGCGGGAATACCACGGAAGCAGTCAAATGCAAATTCCTATGACTATATGTGAAGTAAAGCAGCTCGCAAGCATGTGTGCCCTATCCAACACCAGCTATGATTACTGTCCCGTGAATTGCCTTGTCTCTGAAAACATCTCATTTTGTTATTTTCTCTTCCTAGGAGATCAGGAAGTGGGGTGTGGGGGTGACTTCTACATGACAATCTGTAATGCAGATTCCCTTAAACTGTACTTTGCATATGGTGAAAGTTCAGTAAACAAGGCACATGTTGAGATAGAGGTTTCTGCATAATCTCTGATTTTGATTGCCAATTCCAGACATCATCATGAAGGTTACAGCCTGGTTTCAAAATTGTTATTCAGGGCTACTTGGCAAGGACAGTAGTGTCTATATTCTCTTTGCTGGACAGATAGATTTGAGGAAAATTGGTATTGAAATGCACAAGGAAATTCAAGAATTAGCAGTACAATGAAATCTTACTGCTTTTCAACAGTGGTACCACGTTAGCTACAAATGGGTCCTATTATGCCTCCACTAGAAGTTAGTTCTCAGTATGCATGTTGCACTCACCTATTTGTTATGAAGGAGGTTGTCCTGGAGATATGTTTGGTTAAAGGCAGTGGAGCACTGTAAATCTAAAATCTAAAATCTGTGTTCAGATTTCAAACAACCTTTAAGCTCAGAAATCACACTTTGTTTCACGCTTGTCTTTAATTTTCAAGGAAACAATACTGATGATTGGGGAAAAAAAAAAAGTAGGAGTAAGAACAGGTAAATTTACTCTGGATGGGGAGAAGAGCTATGTATTTGTAAAAGTACTGTAAGCTATTTCAAGTGTCAATGTAGAAAACTTTTAATACCTTGAACAAGTCATTGGACTTAAGGCCCTTTCAGGACATGACAGAGCCTGTCATTTCTGGGAGCCAAAGATTCCTCTCCGTGGTGTTAAGCCTGGCCTAAACAAAGTTGCATCACTTTAATTAAAAGTGTATTTTTAAATCAATTTAGCAAACCCATGCAAACCTTACGTGGGCACTTCTAATTTTATTTCAATCAGACTTGCATCAATTTATCTTAAGTGAATTCCTTCCTGACTTAGGCTAAATCAATATAAGTCAGGGCAAAATCAATTTAGGAGTGTCCAAACAAGTGTTCACATCGGTTTAACAAAATCGATTTATAAAACGATCCAAATTAAATTGGTGTAACTTCTATGTGAAGACAAGCTTGGCTTAGCTAATTTCCTCAAGCCAGGCTTTTTAGAGAACCAAATAACCAAAGTGAAAATTATGTTTTTTTTGTTTGTTTGTTTGTTTGTTTGTTTGTTTTGATTCAAGCCTATTTGTGTAGCAGGATTAATAATATTCAGAAAGTTATGGCATTTGAGTAAAAGGAAATTCTGAAATTGGAGAGATGCACAATTACCAGTTTGATTAGCAGAAATGTATCTTATTTGTTTATTTAGCTAGTTATTTATGAGTTCAGTGAAATGTAATCAGACCTCACAAAACATCCAGGAGGTGATTCCTGGGCACTCATCTTTAAAACTGTTTCACTGCTTGGCTGTGGGATACTCCTTGGCTCTAGGACTGGGAAGAGCAGCTTACAGCTTTCTTGGAGATGGATTGACCCAAGAATAGGAAAAGTTCCTCCAATCTCTTTTTTGCACATAGGAAGTATTTGGCAAACTGGGTATGTTTGAAATACTCACTCTAGTGGGAAGAGTATCAGTCTGTGTGCCTTTGAAAATACTAGCCTAGTGGCTGTGAATTAAAAAATAAATTAAAAAAAAAAAAAAGCACACAAAAAGCAGAGTTCTAATAAAGACATTTTAAGGAAGGAGTCCTAAAAGTACTATAGGAGTGCAAATGAATCAGTATTCAAAATGTGTCCAAAGAATGAAAGCCTTTCTTTCCTTATACAGAGTACTTTATCAAACTAACATCAAATATATTTGCAAGTTTCTTGTGTCAAGCCACATACTTGCAAATTGCAACTTTTCATGTTAATCAACTAGAAATAATTAAAAATAAAACAAAAAAAAATAGATTATAGATTATAGTCTTATTTCACTCACCTCCTGGAACCTGAGCACATTTCTTCATGTTACTGGTGACTTCTGCTAGTCCCCTTCTATAGTTTTTAATGTTCACAGACCTACAGCTGTCCCACAAAAATTAAAAATTTCACATCTAGAATGTTCAGAAATTTCCAGACAATGTTGATTTCTCTCTATTCAGTATTTCTTATTGAAAAGATAAGTATTATTTGAAGCTTTTGTACAAAGATGTTTCTGAATTAAGCTTCTACAAGAAAAGTTGGAAGGCTATCAGAAAGTGACATCAGCATTGCAGAATCCCAGTACTCCAAACAGCTGTCCATCTACCTATGACCTGTTGTCACAATTCTCTGATATTCCTTGCTTCAAGAACAATCAGGAACATTTTCAAAAAAAAAAAAAAAAGACAAAACAAAAAAACAACTTTACTAAAATCAATGGCAGAGGGGTCAAGTTGTAGCATCTAATGGTAAGTGTAAGAAATTTTAATTATGGACTCAATATTACAGTTTCATACAAAAATCACAGTCCCTGCTCAGTGTCAGTCAGATGCATACTACAGTCATCCTTGCGAAAGCTCAAGACAGTGGGATAATCTTACAAAAAAAGATGCTATTAAAAATCAAAAAAGATCAATTTTGAGACTCTAATACACTATTAGGAATATTTCAATTGCATAAGTTTTATATTTATGGTACATTTTTAATTTAAAGCAGGGCTAGTAAACTAATTAAAACAACCCTGGTATAGTATACTGTGGATCCATAAATAACCTCTGGGGTGGAAGTGCTATGAATCGTCATTACATATGCACCACAACCACATTTCCACTTGTTCACATACTAATCCTGCGGTCTGTGGGAAATGGCCTTGTGTAAGATCTGAATGCCTTTAACAGTGCTATCCTGAAGGTTTGCGCTATGCTTTGCTTTGTGCTCAAGTAATTGCAGGTTGTCAGTAGAAATTCAATTTGTGCTGATACCTCAGATACAGAGGTCATGCTGGGAAACACATTGCTGTTGTGTTTTTAACCAACTATATAAGTGGGAGTGAGACAGAACTTCTGTTTTTCAAAGGCAAAGATTGCTCAGGCCAGGCACCATTTTAGAGCAAGGTTGTGCACAGGTTGCCTGTCTTCTCCTCCTTCTGCTTAGGGTTTCCTACGGTACTTCTGGCTCCACTGATAATGCCAGAGTGCAGGAAAAGTGGGCCCTGGGACTACCAATGAATATACAGAAAATGAGATTGTAATTTATACTTCTGCCTTTCCTGTGCTGAAGTCTGCTGCTGCTGTAAGGATGTCCCCGTGTCCCTGTTCACTGCTTTGAACAAGGGACACAGCAATGCCATGTTACTCTGTTACACCACAGTGTCCAAAGATCAAGAGGCAATAGAATTTGTCCCTTAGATTTTCATGACAACCGAGCAACATGGTTTTGGTGTTCTTGAATACTGCCCTGCTGACACACCTTGTCTCCTTAAAGAGGACCTTCAGGGTCAGGGTTAACTGACTCAGGGAGAGAGAGTGATGAGCACTCCTTTTCCAAAGTAAAGGAATATGACATACACAGGCATAAGGGTAGGAGAGTCAAAAAAAAAAAAAAAAAAAAAGGGAGGGGGAAGGACAGCATGAAACTAAACCTAGGCTGTTCCATCTAAGTAATAATATTGTATAAGAAACATCCTTGCAGGACAGATTAAGAAGGCCTGGCTCTGCACAAACCAAAAATATTTATGTAAAATGTACACATTTTCAAGTTTCCTTGTGGAAAGAGTGGAAATATTTTGTGAAATCTGTGTTATTGCAACCTGGAAGTAAGCTTTCTGAATGTAGTTTATACCACCTTTCTCATACCTGTACATTTCTATATGGTTTATCCCAGAAACATCTAGACCATCACTGAACTTCCATTTCCATGAGAACTTCCATTTGCCTATAGATGAAAATACAGTCTTTATTTTTTACTGCAAAAAGACTGATCTCATGTTAGAAATCAAGGCATATTGCTGTTTGAGTGAGATATCTGAATCTTGATATGTCTGGTGTGCTGGATGTAGCAATGCTTTTATTTTTTGTGCCCTTTTACCTTTTTTACATTGCAAAGAACCCTTTCTGCTTACAATATAGCAGTAATTTTGTCCTCAGAGTTGTCTGTCTAGTACAAGGAGATCCATTCAAACCATGCTTCTTAAAGGAGATTATCCTTTGCTTACACTGTTTTTAGTGTAAATTAAGTCAATTTGATTAAAAGTACATGTCACAAGTTGCTTATTTTTGCACTTCTTCAATTAGTTTCTTTCTTCCTTTCTTGCTATTGTAATTATATTATTTATTTACTATTGTTAGAATATGTTTCTGTCTCATTAATATTGCTCAGTTTTATCACCAGGGATATAGAGCACTAGTATCTCATCTATTCACTGTACCTGTCAAAGTGATACAGGGAAAACATTTTTCTACCCTGAAAGATTTACAGACATGATAAAGCCCTGGCAAAATAGATGATGAGAACAAACAAAACCATTGGAAGAATGAAAAACCCAGATGAGCAACCAGCACAGCAGAGGTGCTTGGTCAAAAAAAAAAAAAAAGGAGACCCTAGAGAATAAAATTGGCCTCTGGCATCTCTCCTTTTTGCACACTAATTGAGAATAAATTTGGTGGAATACAGGAGAACTTTGTACAAACCCCTGATGTCTGGTGGGAGCTCTAGGTCTGGGCCAAACAAAAAGCAAGAGAAGAAAAGCTATGGGAAAGCTGCCCTTGCAACCTCATGTTGTGTAGGGCAGGTTTTCTTTCTTACCTTTTAACCTGTCTCTGGAAGAGGCTGGCTTCCTGAGTATCCTTCTTCTGTGCTTTGCAACTTACATGGATCAAAAATATGTAACAGGATCTGGGTTGGATAGGGCCCTCAGAGTTACCTGGTGTCAATACAGTCATTTGGATGATTATTTATATTTTCTTTTCTCTCTGTGAAAGCACTGTTGTGGCACACAGGAATCAACAGTAATCTTCCTTCCATAATTCTGTAAGCTATTTTGCTCAGCCTGCTTGCCAAAATACTCACTCATGAATATGCAATGAGGTTGAAGGAATATTTCTTTAAGTTTTAAGCCCCTTGGGCCTTTAATCTTGAAGCCTTTTAAATCCAGGATATGATTTTTTTGTGCGTATGCATGTATATGTGCTGAAGTGTGTGTACTGGTGTCACTTCTCTTAACTTGTGTGCATACTTGATTGCTGGAGGGCTTTATTTCTCATTTAGATATATCATGTACTCATGCACATGTACAGGAAGGAAAGTTTTAGCCTATTTTTGATAGTATGGAGGACACTGATTATCCAAAGTGTTTCCCAACTGCAGCTATAGGGAATAAATATTGATGCATTTGGTAGTAGGGTAAAAAAAAAGTAATTGGAACTTTTCAAGGGTACCTGTCATACAGCGACCACAAAAATTATCTGAAGTGTCCAGCATGATAGCAAGTTTCAGTACAGGACTCTGTGTGAGACTAGACTTATGCAGTGATAAACTGGAAAATAAATATGTTAACACAAACACTTACATGAGGGGCTGAAAACATCTTTAACTTTGGGAGAGGTCCCCTTCTTGTTTCCACACTTTGGAGGACTGCTTGACTTCCTGGGCTATAGGGTGGTAAAAAGGAGAATCTTTCCGCATTTGGTGTGTGCAAAAAGGCAAAAGGAAGAATGCAACACCCATTTGCCACACCTCAGTGGTTAAAGGGCTCCACTCCCCTCTCTGCTTGAATCAGAGTAATGTTGCAAACTTGAACTTCTGTTCTGGGGTATTCTACATTTGCCACTGAATCTGCATGCAAAATGGAAGTATTAATTCAATATAGCCTGATAGCCCTAAACACCATGGAGCCACTCTTTCTCTAGCCTAACAAACAGTTTCAAGCACTCATTCCAAGGGTTAGGATATTAATGTTCAAGACCTTTATCCAAAACTGTCAAAAGTGAGTCCCTCAATCCACATGGATCTCCAATATCAGAGTATATTATTTATTGAACCAGGGTGACAAGCTTCCCTGTATATTCCATTTATGAGTGGTGTCAAAATGGTAAGTTCAAACCATTTTGGGAATGCTGAAATGCCCAGTTTTGTGCTTGCTGAAAATAGACATAAAAACATGGAAGAAGAAGGGAAGCCAGTGATTCAGCTCTTTGACTCAGATTTCCAAGTAACTTTTGGTGCTATGAAATCACATTTTTGAGCAAATAAACAACACTACAAAACTAAGTTATTGCTTCTTACCAAGAATTACTCACTAGTCATATAAACACAGTGTCAAGAGACAGTTCTTGCCCAAAAGACTTAACAGTCCAATGCCCCACAGAGCTCTGCTCTGTCTGGAGAATATACCATAAAAAATAATAATGAACGTGTAGCACAAGTCCTATACTCTGAAAGTGGCCCACATATTTATTGTAGCAATTAAAACTTCAGCTCTTGTGCTGCTTTCTGCCACTTCTTACCTTAAATTTCTGGCTGTCCGGATTCTGCTTACTGTCTCCCATGAACTCTGATGTGTGCACTAATGCTTTATGAATTCCTTTGAAAAAGGAATTCCAAAGATGTGCAGTCAAGAATAGGTTGTTTTTAGAGGAGTGTGGAAATGAGAGACAGTTAGAAGGTTAATTCTGAAGAAAAGACATGAGAATTACAACATTTGATGAAAAATGTAATTCTGCCACCAGAGGTAGGGTGGAAGAAATTGCAGAATAGATGCAGAATGTGTCCAGTATGCCCTGAAGGCATCTGAATTGGGTAAAGGAGAAAACAAGTTCCCCATAATCATGAATTAGCTGTGCAAGTTCTGGCTCAAAATCATACACTTCACAAATTGGGTAGAGTGAGAAAGTCTCTTTTTCTAATTTTTTTTTCATTTGTGTGTGTATGAGTGCTCCTATCNAGAAAAATCTAGAAAGAAAGAAAGAAAGGAAAAGAAAGAGATGTATCTGTCTGATGCTGTTAAATTAAATTAGACTATAATGATTACTGTGTGCCTTCACAAAAGACATTTTGTAACATTTAAGATTTCTGCTAATTGAACGAGGTACATTACCATGCAAAAGAATGTTAGTGAAGGTTGAAAAGGACAAACCAACTATTCTCGTACATCACCATAATTATGCAGCCCCATGTTCGAACAATTACATTTATGTAGACCCACTGTTAAAATCAATGTTACTTGTACAGCTAGTCCTTAATCAATGGAATCAGTCAATTTACCATGGTCACATCCTTCTTCTTAATTAAGACAGTGATATCTCTGGAGCGCAGGGTCTCAAAGAGATAAATAAGTACAGAGGTTGGGAAATGTCAAAGAGGTGACTCCCCGATTTTACTCTCAACGAACTTGGGAGGAAATAAGACAGTTCCCTCAGTTCAGGGAAGCAGCACAATCTTCTAAAGAGATGGCTTAGCATTCATTAAGAAAAGAGCAGGTAGCAGTGTCTGACAGAAATAGCACTAATGAGCAAAGAGCGCTTTCAACATGCATATCCTTCATAGTCATAGTCTGAATTATGAAGGTTGTGCCACCTAAGCCAATTTTAATTAGAGTGAGCATGGACCTCTTTGGACAGTTAGCCTTTCTTTCCAAAATCCATTTCAATATGGTGTCATTTTGTTGTCATAATCAAAATGGCAAAGTGATGGAATAACCTACTTAAAATGTCTGCAGTGTTAAAGCAGATATGGCAAACATCCTCTAATGACACATGTAATAAGGGTATTACCTAGAGGACTTTGACAGTGTGTTCTGTGTTGTCAGCGTAGCTGGAATAATGATAGAGGTCTCCTCTGGAATAGGACAGAGGTCTTTAAAGACCAGGTCTATACTTCCTGTTCTACAGGTAAGCTATTAAACTCCTGTGTGCTGGAAGAAAAAGAGAAAAATACAGATCTACTGAGCTGCCAAATGCAGACATGGTCATAACTCCGGAGTTTTTTTTTCCTGTGCAAAATATACTTGTACTGTCAAACTAAGATTATGCAGCCCTTCTATGGTAAAACACACATTGTGGACTACTAAATAATGCGAAACAAACCTGTAAGTAATCTGTACTTGTTTGTTTATAAAGGATTGGCTCTAACAATTATTTCTCACACGACATTATTATGGTATTTACAGTCTGAGAATAATAATAAAGGGCTTCTCAGCCTCAAGTGCTTTGGGTGCTCTAGGTCCTAAAGCCAAGGCATTAAAAATATTTAGGAGTGCAAAAGCCACATAACTGGGATTTCTCTCTCTGTGACATCAGTTACAATCCACAATTGATTTATTTAAATACAGACACAATCAATCTGAATCTCAGTGGGTACCTATCTGTTTAACCAGGTACCCTTGGGAAAAATTTGAAAAATTTGGCCACAAACATCTGAGCAACTTAAAAAAAATGGGATCCAAGAGTCTAAATACTTGTCCAGGTGGCATAGTGATGGACTGTGAAAACACACCTATAGTAATATCAAATAAATGATCTCCATAACTTTAAGAAGCAGAAGACCAAGTGAAATGCTATCATGATGCAACTTAACTGCTTCTCGTACCAAAACAAGTACCTCTGCTTGGACACACAGATCATTTTGACAACAAAATTTGAGTTCTGGGCAACATACATGGTTTTGTTTCTTTTCAAAAAACAGCAAAAGCATAAGAATATTAAAAAACAATAAGTAGCCAAGAACATCTCAAACTAAATTTGAAAAGAAAAGTGAAAATTTGATGTTTTTCTTGAGGTCATCAATTTCATTGAAGGAATCGGAAAAACAATTTTAGCAAAAAAATTTGAAAAGCATATTGTTCTCTAAAAAGTCATCTGAAAAAAAAAAATCATTTACTGCAAACATGAAACGAAATTCAGTTTCTGAAACTTAACTCTTTTCTCAGAGACAAGATTAATTTCCTTATTTGATTCACAGTTCCCATAGCTAATAAGAATCAAAATAAAAATTCTAATACTAGAAGCTACAAACAAAGTAAACTACAACTCTGTTGCAGATATACAAACAGGTTGTAAACTTTTCTTGTTGGTGGACACTTTCTATATATAAATCCACCGTATATGGGATTGTTTCATTTCCTATGAAAACTGAAATATATTAAAGTATGTTTCAGTCTGTTAAAATAACAATGGAAAGAAGCCACTCCCTGAGATTCAACCTCTATTCTGTCCTACACTCCTCATTTTTTATCAGTATTGTAGCAATCTCTCCATTTCACAGCTGAAAATTGGCATATTTTCTCTCCATTTAGATGCATTATGAAATTTAATAAATTAATGCCTTAGATGTGCTTTGAGACTTTCAAAACAAAGTAGAGAAAGTTAGTGTTGTTAAAGACTATTATCCTGAGTCTGAGGCAAGAAAACATCTGTGGTTTGGGCTATGTATAAATCCATGCATATAAATTCAGTTAGAAGTACACTGCGGCAAAAGCAGTGAGAAAAAAATTCACACCACCATACAAGAATAAATAATCTGACCTGTCGTAGAAGGATTCTTCCTCTCCTTCCCTCTCTCTCCATGTTGTGATTTGAAACTCTAACTCCTCTAGATGTATTTACTTCTGCATTTGAGGTATTCTGGTGAAAGCCAAAACTATAAAATTGAAATGGAAGTGATTTAATATTTGGGGAAAATTACAATAAAAAAAATGGAATGATTTTCACAGTGCTTTCTGCAAAGAAACAGAATTAAGAGAAAAAGCCAAGAAAGCTGCAGGGATTAAAGTAGATATTTTATAAATTTGAAAGCAGCTGTTCAACCATATGTGCTTACCTTTTCATTTTTTCTCAGCTAGCACACTTACCCTGGATCTCTACCAACCTGGCTTGTTTTTAATCCAGCAGTATCATTTCCTGAATAACCAATACCCTCCCCATCCTCACAGCAGTAAGGAGACTTTGCTGTGGTGGGATAAAACACACAAATTCTTCATTTTCTTTAATTTATTTTAAATCCTGCAGATTCCAGTATGTTGCAGTGTTTCAAGATCATGAATTCCTTGAGCAACTTGGCTGTGAACTTCACAGCCTATGGTTATATAACAATACTATATCTGTTTAACAGCCCAGACTACTCTGGCCTTCATTCAGTAAGGACTATAAACACGTGAATAACTTTTATCATATGTTTATAACTTTGCTGAAGAGAGGCAATATAGGGTATATGTTTACCTACTTTGTTGATCTGAGACTTGCAGCAGTACCTGCGCAGGTTTAAATATGAAGTCTCTACAAATATAGGCACATGCTTCATCACTGACAGCACTACTGATAAGGTAACCTGAACTGAGAGCCACCCAAACACTCATGAAATTCCCATTCAGTTCTCAATATAACCTTTTGGAAAAGCTTTCCATGCACTATCATTTTGCAGAAGGTATCTTAGAAGCTGCTAATTTATGTGGTATGCTGTCAGGTATGTGTTTTGTTATGTTTAGAAGATATTTTTTATATACTAATTTAATTTATTCTATACCATACTTTGGAAAGACTGCTCATGCTTTTTTGTCCTTCTGGGTACTTATTAATGGAAAAATGTGACAAATGGTAGAACTACATCAAAGATAGCATACTTAGAAAGGAAAATGAATCACTGCACATTCAACAATGGATCATATCAAAACTGTTCTTAGCCTTGCATACTTTATATTCTATGGTCAATCTTTGAACAAACTAGTGTCTGAGCTATAGGCTCACCATCTCATTTATCACAGCATAACTCTATCTTCTGCATTTAAAGAAAATTACAGAAAATGAAACTGCAATAAAACCAAAAAGCTGGAAACAGAGATGACACCCATGACAACATTAAAAACAGAACACTGAAGGTGTGCAGCCATCCATTCAGTTTACAATTAATGCAGCTCAAGATAGATGTCTACCTTTTCCTGATACAATAGCCATGAGATAACCCATAAGAAGTCGTACAAGTTTGCTACAGTCACAGGACACAAATAATACAGATGAGCTTTAACTAGGATTGAGAGAACGGGCTAGAGAAATATGAGGAACATCCTAAGTATTTTTAAAAGAAGTTTTTAATTCTTTTTTTTTTTCAAATTTTAAATGAAGTTTTTAAATTTTGAGCCAGATCACAATGTAACTCTTGATTCAAATACAGTGGCAGCACACAATGCAAAGTCCAAAATCATGTGCATGGCTGCTCTCTCCACAATGAGTCAGTCAAAAGCTTGTGATTTGGACCCTGGAGTGACAGGAACCAGATCATGTTCTGACTTTGCAGCTTAATACCACCTTTAACTCTACTTCACACAAAGCAACTTATTAGAAAAAGTTACTTTCCTTCATATTTATGAACTTCAGTGCATTCTGCATATCTTTATTCCAACCTTGCCAGAAACATTATTGCCAAAATATTTTGTCAGATCTTGAGAATTTCCAGCCAAGTTTCATCCTCAGGAGGGTCATGTTATTTACTAAAGTTCAATTAATCATATTTTGAATTACTGAAGCAGCTTCATAGTTGAATTTAGCCACTCTCAATTTGGATTTATAAAAGTATTTCAAATTTTTCTCAGAAATCAAATTGCATGCAAAACCATTCTCTCCTTTATATTAGTGTGTTCTTCTGCGGAGTTTGAGAGGTCAAGTGTTTCCCTCATATCCGTATGCTTCCAAAAGATGTTAATCAGGAAGGTTTGCAGAACATCCCTCCTATATGTCTGTACAATTCACTACCCACAAAACACCTCTAAAGAGCCTGTAACAAGCTTAAGACTCATAGAAAACATAATTCCACTATGATATACCACAAAAAGGTGACTGGAAAGATCAAAGGCACTGTGAGAATAGTATGAAGTTTAAACTTAAAGATGTTATTCATGAGACATTAGCCCTTTGACCAGGAACACTTTCTTCCAGACCTTAGCAGTATGCAGCAATAGTAAAAACGAATTTCTCAGTAACACCTTTGAAAAGTTATGATGGTCCAATAAATACTTCACGCATGAAAACAAAGTTTAAAATATGGCTTTTAGCTTTAGCTTGAGAAAAAAAAAAAAGAAACTGTTATTTTGATAGCAGTCCTTTAAGGCTTGTCACTTAAAGAAGTTCCTTGCCATGCTTCATTACAGAGGTACAACTCTGCTGAAACAATTTCAAGAGTGAATGTCAAACATCCGAAAATAGTCATGTAGTGAAGAAAGAAAGATAAGTGTCATATAACTAAGAAATGTTTTGTCCTTTTTCCCCTCCCATTTTCCTCCCATCATACAGAACACTGAATATGTATTGGCACAGCTCTGGCACCATAGAGAATCGAATAGAATTTATTTAGATATATGAGCTTTCATATTGAAACTATCTCAAAGCACTTTATAGAGCAATGACTTAGATAATGGAGTGACTGTGTTGGCAAACTTGACTGACATTATACAGTCAGCAATAGATCATACATAGTCCAGATATCAGAACTACAGGAAAAAGAAGAAGTGTTGGCCAAAATATGGGGCTTACACCTCAAGAATAGTCATCAAGGAATGAAAAAAGACACCTGTCTTTTACCCAAAGAATGGCAAAGATGCAGCACTGCTTTGGTAGTTCACGGTTAGTATCATAACTGCTTGTATAACGGAGACTTCCTAGGTTGTTTAACGTCATATACCATTGTTTTCCCAAACATGGTGCATGTTATAGTCACAAATCTGTGTGCATGATCACATCTATTTTTTTGGAGTTCTTATCAAGTAGAATTTCACCTTTAGAGACTGATGATGCAACTTGTAGTCACTCTGATAAGAATTTGCACAAGTAGACTCAATCAAGTCAATGGGATGGTTGACATTAATATTGCTCCCTCATAAGTATAAATGTTCATGTTTTTATAAATACATACTAAGACCTGACCCAATGGGGAAAAATCATCTTTGCCAAGAGGCTGGCTAACCTGGTAAGGAAAGCATTAAATTAGGAATGATGTGGGTGGTGAGATGATGACCCATAATCAAGTACAGAAGTGGTCGATTTCCTCAAGTAAAGGGTGCAGGGAAATGTGGACAGGGGAGATCTCATAATCAACAAAACAGGGCTGAAAGGGGTGCACCCCAAGGTTAGGCACAAAAATAAAGAAATTGTGATAGAACAACATTAAGTCAGTTTTTTTTTTCTTTTTTTCTTTTTTTCTTTTTTTCTTTTTTTCTTGGGAATGAACATGTCTGGCTGCATCTCTAAATTGCCTGTACACTAACATATGAATCACAGGTAGCAAACAGGAGGAATTAGAGGCCTGCATGCAGATGCAGGGCTATGATCCCATTGGGAACAGAGACATGCTGAGATGAAGAGCCATCTGAGACCTTACAGAACGGGATTAGGGGGAAGACCAAGGCTGGCATCACCTTGGTGGAAATCTGCTACAGACCATAAGATCAAGAAAAAGAAGAAAATGAGGCCTTCCTCAGACATCTGGAAGAAGCCTCACATTTTCAGGCCCTGGAACTCATGAAGTGCTTGCACCATCCTGGCATCCACAGGAAGGGCAAAACAACTGGACACAACCAATCCAAGTGGTCTCTGGAGTACATTATCAATAACTTCTAGACACAGCTGATTGAGAAACCAACAAGGGGAGGTACTCTGCTGAACCTCATGAGAGACTAACAAGTTCATCATTGAGATGATGAGAAGATTAGGGGCATGAGAAGATCAGAGATAGCCTGGACTGCAGAGGGTATGAGATGGTGGAGTTCAGGATCATGAGAGAAGGGGACAAGGCAAAACAGAGGATCATAACCCTGAACTTCAGGAGTGCAGACGTTGTCTTGTTCAGGGACCTGACTGGAAGAATCCCATGGGATGTGGTCATGGAGATATGGTCAAGAGTGGTCCGAGAGAGCTGGTTTGTTTTAAAGGATCACCTCCCGCAAGTTCAAGAAAGGTCCATTCCAGCATGCAGGAAGTCAAGCAGACGTACAAAAACAAGGTGGAAGAGTAAAGAAGATTGAGCCATACTCTTCTCTGCAGTATCCAGTGACAGGACAAGAGGCAATGGGCACAAACTGAACTACAGTACATTCCATTTAAACACAAGAAAAAAAAAAAAAAACCTTAGTGTGATTGGACACTGGAAGAGTCTGTGGACACTCCATCCCTGGAGATATTTAAAATTCAACTGAACATAGTCCTGAGCAAAATGCTCTTGCTGACCATACTTTGAACAGGTGGGTTGGTCGTCTAAATGATCTCCAGAGGTGCCTTCCAACCTTAGCCATTCTCTGATATTATAATAGCTTAAAAATTAAAAGATGTTACATTTTTAAGATGACATATACTGACACTTGCAATGCCACATCATCAAGTATCTTTTCAATGTAAGACACAGAATGGTTTAATATGTATACCTACACACACACACTTTATCTAGAATAAAAATAAAGTTCAAAGTATAAATTACCTTCCTACATTACAAAATGGTGACCAAGGGTTGGGTTAGTCTTTCTTATTCTTAAACACATGAAAGGCAACTGAGAAGATAAGGGATTGACTCCTCTCACAGGAATAATCATATAATTGTTTTACTTCTCCCTGAAAAATAAAAAGTAGTGTCTGTGTTATAGCTGTGCAAGTTACATCAGTTTTAAAGCTCTGTTTACCTCCTCTCTAATTCAGCATACCATGGGAATGACAGTGCAATGATGATTTATAGAACAGCACCTGAGCTCAAGTCACAGAGATCCACCATTTTAAGATCGATTGATTTCCCCTGGGGTCTGTGATGAAATTCTATGGGATGAAAAAGGGCTTAATGTATGTCTGCCATATTTGTTCCTTTGCTCCTCTGACCTACTAAGCCCCCCATTCCAATAGGGCTGGAGCAAATAAGGTGCACCCCCCAAAGTCTCACATAGAGGAGTCAAATCCTTATTTCCTGCTTTCCACAGAGAAAACATAGAAACCTACATGGACCCTCCACACACAGATCTGTGGGGCACTGCTGCCCAGCCCACAAATGAGGAAAGATCAAATGAAGAATAATTCATATTTATAAGGAATCAATTCCAGCAAAAAAAAAAATTGAACCAAGAAGCTTTGGGCTCAAAGTAGTGTGGCTTCCTGCTGAGATAAGAAGAAATGACTTTGTCTATCTCTAACCAACTAACTAGGTGTCACGTGTGATGTTCTTGCTTTAATGCCTGCCTTACATATGGTGTCTGATAACTGCATGGATAAGGGAATAGAAATACATGTCACAAAACACTACCAGCATGTGAGTGGGATATGCATAAATGAATGGATGTGAATGGCTCTTTTCTAGGCCAACAGGCTTTCTGTCATTTCTTCATTATGTCTGAGAGTAATCTTCAAACATGCACATCTTCCCTTGAAGAATATATTAGCAAAAGAAGAGTGTAAAAAGTTCTGTATCATTAAGAGGACTTGACTTTAAGAGCTGTTTATGCTACTTGGCAAAGAGTAAATAAATCGCTGATTATAAAATTAATGTTCTATTATACAGCCCAGAGGGGGATAGTGCAAAATGCAATGATTTGTGCATTGGTAAAAAGATGCAGCCTGCAGTTTGTCATTTCTGTTGTCCCTCATACAGTCACAGGATAACTAAAATGGGGAAATGCTACTTACCTGGAGTCCATTTAGCCAATAACTCCCTGTGATAAAAGTCTAAACCACTAAAAATGTTTATTCTTGGGAAAGTTGGGTCATCTGTGACTGTAGAGCATCAACAGTTTGTGATTACATTGTTAGGAAATAAGTGACTATTTCTTAAAGGGCTTTTAATTACTAAGAACTAAAACAAACAAACAAAACTTATTCTACCATGGGACTTTTTGGACTAGGTTGCTGATGGCATGATACTGAGAGTGCATTTACATTATAATTACACATGGTAAAATTACAAACTGCAACTTGCCTTTGTAAACGAGCTAGTCCAGTCACTGATAACTGCCTTCCTGTGGAAGAAAGCTACATGTCACTATGTATCTATATATCATTGAGCTCTATAGTCTTTCCAGGTAAAAAAATAAAGCCTTAGCCACCCTTACATGAAGATCAGACACACATTCAACTTCAGCCTTTACCTTATGAATTCTTAGCACAAAAAGTTTTGAGTTATACATGAATAGGGTCATTACGCTACCATAATACTCTAAAAAACAGTGCATACCATCAGATCTCAAGGGTCCACTTTAAAGATACATTATTAAAAATAGCGCAGACAAACCAATAATAAGTGGTGGGGCTAACAGTTACCACCATGTGTAGAGCCTTACTCTAACTTAGATTTTACAGAAATTACACTGAGGGACTTTCTTTTCCCTTTCGTTCTAAACACTTAGGTCTAACCCTTAATTGGAAGTAATTAGGATCATAGATGTGAGCCCATGATGGGAGATAAATACAAATTGCTTCAGATGGTTTCAGGGATTTTAGTCATTGTTTGTGTTCAAAAAGCCAGCTTTGCTTTGCAGGAAGCACTGACTTCTACAGGAGCAGGAGTAATCACTGGTTTCCTCAAGTATTTGTTAAAATGCAGTATCATACAGAGGAGACTTCAAATAGTGAGAAGAAAAAAGGTGGTTTTGACAGATCCCTCCAGGTAACTTCTTAAGAAGGATCATGGAAACACCACTGTATTGCTGAGGATATCCCACCATCCAGAATGTGTGCATGTGAGGGAGATGCAGGGAGAGAAAGAGAGAGAGAAAGGAAAAACTAGAACTTGCCAAAGAGTCAGTCCTTTGGCAGGATCTCTTGATGCTTGCAACAAGCTTAGTCAAAGAATCATGCAGAAGGAAATCATTTGGTTCCTGCTCATGACTTGAGCCATGTCCCACTCAGTCAGCCATTTCAAAGGAGGAGATGATGCAGTATGAGAAACACTGCAACTGGCAGTCGCACTTCATCTTCGGGGTGCTAAAAAATCAATATCTGTGTAAAAAACACCCAGGGAGATTTTGAAATAAGTAGATTTGGCCATGCAGCAACAAATAAATAACAGCTTTAAAAATGCTTTTGGCAAGGAAGCCAAGGAAGAGCATCAGGAGAAAGTATATTAGGAAAAAAAAAAGCAGGAAGGGTTGAGAAAAAGCAAAGGAAAGAAATCCACCAGGAGACAGAAAATCAAAATTATTAAACAAAGAAAAACTAAAAGTAAAAAATCAGAAAAACAAAGATTGAAACTTCAGCAATAAATTAAATAAAGGGGTCCTACTCTGTAATTTTTCATGTATTAAGTCTCCTCATACATGCAAATAGTCCCAGTGCATTCAGTGAAAGCTTTTGTACAAGGTGATCAATGAAATAGTGTGAATAGATCATTACAGACTTTTAGAGGGGAGATAAACAGTGTATATTTGTTGCTGTAGAGAAGGAGGAAAGAGAGGAAGGAGGAAAGATCCACAGGGACGTGGCACAATCACAGACAGGGGCTATGAGGACAGTCTTGTCACAGATTCTGAAGTGCTATAATTGGGGTAAGAACATCTTTCTCAAAGCCATTGACTGAGGTTCAAGATGGCAAGAATGTCAATGTCAAGATTTTTAGTTATGCAGTTGAGTATAAAAAGCCATACCTTAGAGATGTCATGGAGAAAGTAAGCAAGAAAATAATAGCAAATGTTACATATTTTATTGAGCATTATTTTGTTTCTCTATTATATATCTCCTAATGAGATGCCCATGGTATCCTTTTCTAACCATGTCAGTGTGGTTTGTGCTCTGATGCAGTGCAATGTTGAGGATTGAGAAGGCAGTGGTGAAAGATCACATGGGTCACCTGTAAATGGGAAGTAAAAGAACAGTCAACAGGACATCTTATCTGAGATCACATTGACTCCAAGGAGATATCAGAGGAATACATCTATAGCTAACAAACTTTCTCTCCGTCTCCTGTGGTAAGTAGGTACTGGTCTTGTTCAGTTCACAAGGTGTCATGTGAGTCCACTGGCATCTAGGTTTCCCTAAGCCTTAGTTCCTTTCAGCATTTCACCATTTTGCAGCAGGGTCTATTTTCATTTGTTCCTTTACTATTCTCTAGGTTAGCATCTTCCTTGCCCTATGGCTCTGTGAACCTCAAATTTAAAGAAAAATTATGCAAAGCATAATCTTCCCTCATGAAAATTTCAAAATGAAATTTTACACAATGACAAAGATTAAAAAAAAAATCAATGCAGAGATTTGTCAAAATTGCAAATAATTTAATTTCACAAATCAGCATTTTGAATCAGGAAAACAGTTCAGCCATAAATGTCAACCACCTCCATGTATCATTTCTCTCAGTAGTAAACCAGGATGTAGTGATGTCTGCACAATCCATCTCCAAAACAAACATCCTGATAAGCCATTGTATTTCTAAGGATCAATGTTATGGATGAATGACCAGCATGCACTTGGTAAATTTAGACCAAATGCTGAAAAGTACTGAGCATCTGCATTGCATTCAACTGACCCGAAACGACTCTCCTATAACCACTTCTATATCAGTCTCTGCACCATTTTTTTTTCCTCCACCCCTAAAGCTTTGCATAGGTTTTCATTAAAAAATTGAAATAATCAAAAATTGACAAATTACCTCTGTGTCCAAAGAATGCTGTGATCTGGACTTTTCCTTCTTTACATGATTCTTAATGTTCACTTCCATATATACATAGACACATGGATTGGTATAAGCTATCACATACAGTAGGAGAGGAAAAAAAAAACACTTTCTTTCCTATCAGATTACCTATAGTTGCTTTATTACTTACAGTTTTGACTATACTACGCCACTTATTAAAAAATTAACATATTTACATGCCATTTACTACTCGAATGTTAATAAAACAGAAACAGAAAATTAAAGAATGGTAAAATATCTCATTTTGATTTTTTTAATCTTTGATACTGATATTTTTTGTAAATACAGCAAATGCTTCTAATTATATTTTAACAAGCAGTTATAAAGAGGAATGCCTCCTATTGGATCCTAAATGACTAAAAATGACCTACTTTAATTTTATTCATTATCTCTAACTGTTATTAGAACCTGTATTTGACATATGTGGATATTATTTGATCTTTTCAAACCACATTCATTCTCATTAAGAAAGCCCCAAGACATTTTCTTTCAGAATATTTTTCAAATATTCTGAGATTTTGCTTGTTATGTGAAATGTGACAGCACTTTCAAGTTCTTTATTATAGTTTTTTTCTATGGCAAGAACCAATTATCCCTTCCCAGTACTAGTGTCTAGTTTTGAACTCAATATTTAAGCAATTAGTATCTGTATCTGTAAATTAATACATCTATATTGCTAATGTAGTTTTAATCATACAAAATGAGTAAGAACAGCCTTTTTCACTGTTGCTAAATGTAAAGAACTGTTTATTTAAAGTTAAAATGAAATTAAACGAGGGGAGGACAAGCAATGGATATAATTTTTTATGGCATAGCAGCTTTCTTTTTTTCTGAAGACCTCTTAAAGGTATATAACCTTTTTTCAAACAGTTGTCTGTTTTACACAAATTGAACTTATTTTTGTACTTCTAAACTCCATAACTACTGACTGTATAGACATCTTCATGACAGCCTCAAATCCATTAAAGTATTTGAACTTTCAATACAAAAACACCATTTTAAGTTAGGAATATGCTAAGTAGTATGCTGAAAAGTATTCAAGTCAGAAATTATATCTAGCCATACTTAAATATTAGGGTTATGAGTTATTATGAATACTCTGAAATTGATATAGATTTTACTGTTTGTTATAAAGCTCCCTTCTTGGGAAGTATCTGTGATATTTCACTAGATCAGAGATACGAATCTGGATATGTACAGATGCATCAGATTTCAAAATGCATTTCATTAGTAATCTACACAAAATAGCTCTTCTGGCAAATGAAAACTAATTTCTTCATTTTGTTTTCTTATCTTGCCTGCAGAAAATGAGTAATAAAAAAATGTACTACACAGATTTGAGTTCATTATTACCTTCTTATGTTAATCACTAATTAACAATTTCTTTCTCTCATGAATAAAAATTCTATAAATATTTTAGGTCCACTTGCTGATACGTTGATGGATGAGTTTAACTGACCTGCAGATGGCTGTTGTTACATTCTATTCATAGTGGTTGTCTTGGGATGTCTATCCAGAAATGCTGAAGAGGAAAATAGAAAAGTTGAGAATGAAAAGAAGAATTACTAAAATTGCATTGAGTCTGCTATTCTGTTCAAATTTTGCATAATACTCACATCATTGTATTTCTTTTCCTGATGTTCAGAGATTATTCTTATAGTACACTTATAGCCAAGTGAACAAGCTGATGAGGAGAAAAAAAATTGAAACTTGGCTTAACACTTGCCTATTGCAACTAGAATTTCCTTTAATAGCATTTGTTAGGTTAGATGGGAAAAGATAACTGTAAAAGTTAATTCATGGGAAAGATTTCTCAGGAGTTTGAAAAACCTAAACAAGAGATCATTCCAAAAGGACAGCTGGCCTGAATACTTGAAAAATTTGATAAAGTTCAGATTGATAGCCAATCATCACAGCTAGCTGCTGTTTCCAACACTGTGAACCAAACACTCATAGCTCAGTTTACAATCCAACAAAGTTCAGGTGGTAAGTTCATAATTAACCTGCTGGTTCACTCACCCTTCTCAAGAAACCCCAGACAGTCTGTAACTGGCTGACAAGGAAATAACATCAAAAAAGGGAATTTCAGATTGGTTTGGAACAAAAGAAAACACACCCTGCCCATACTCAATGGCTCATGATAGCGAGAGGGCACTGTGGTTAAAGAGGATGTAGTCTTAAGAAATGGGAAAGTAGAGCAGTTATGCCAATTCCTGTCCAGGCCCTGCTCTCTAGGGTTCAGATGTTGCTTGCATAATCATTAACCTCGTCTGGCTCAATGATCAAATCAGACCATTCCTGTAATGAAATAACCCAACTGGGATTTGTCAGAGGAATTCCTGTTCCTCTATTAGCCTTTCCTCACACACTCTTACTGGTGCTGAATAAAGCAAGGCATAGAGGTTACAAAGCAACCTCTGTGCTTTGAATTTATGGCTTTTCTTGTTGGCTCAGAGATCTGACTGCCCAACTCCTGTTGTCATTAAAACATAGATATGATCAAGGTTTTCTCTTAAACCTGTTGCAAATAATGGTTTCTAACATGAGGAAACAAGCTCTTTTTTTCCTTATCTTGTTCTTGGAAACAGTTGAACTATTTTAGCCTATTGAGCCTCAGGCAGATATTTAACCCAGAAAATTTCAGCCTTTGTTTCTGAAGTCTGAAAAAATTATAAACAACTAAAAACAGGGTCCTATACTACAAAGCACTAGTTAAGCAACAAGAGGCATAACTGCTCCATCTAAAACATCCATTTAGCTCATTCATGTGTGGACAAAAATGTAAGCATTTTGGAGCTTTCATTCCCCCCCCCCCAAAAAAAAAAAAAAAAAAAAATTGCATAAAACTGACCCAACAAGTCAAAGCTAAAATTGTTCTTATTGACTAGCACTCAACACAATGAAGAAACAGAAAACATGCTTAGACTCCATCCATCTACATCTTACCACAGCTACATCTTAGGTAAAGGGTCAGAAATATCTAATATATGTCCAGCTTGCAGACCAAGTACACAAGCCATGTGCTCTGTGTTTGTAAGCAACACATATAAAGAGTGGTTAGCTGTCCAGATGAGAAGGCATAGCTAGATAGAAAATGTTATAAATGTGCCAGTACACAGTTTACAAAAGCAAGCCAAAAATAAAAGAATAATTCTGTGCAAGTAATTTCTGTTCTGTCCTCAGCAGAACACTCTTTTTCTATGACAGGGACTTTTTGGTGACCCTTTATCATAGAGACAAATATTTCTGGTAAAGAAGCCGGATTTTGTTGTAGTTGTTGTGTTTTGTTGTTGTTGTTGTTTGTTTTTGTTTTGTTTTGTTTCCTAGTATAAAACATTAATGTAGGATTAGCAGTCTCCAATATGTACTTTTCTTGATGGAAAGAAAAATTTTGGAGTTTCCTGGATATAGGTCATGGTAAATAAGACGTATTATATTTGTTGCTGTCCCCATTTTTTATCCTTTATGTTTAAAAAGCTAATACAGCTCTTATGAAACCCTCGGATCAGTGGAGTGAGGATATGCAGTATAAATATGTTCAAATAAGTGCAGAAGCTCAGCACAGGAAATCCTAAGATGTGAACAGTGCCACTTATTGCAGAAGGCGCTAGTGCAGATGCTCAGGGCAGATGATTTCAAAACCTCTGTTAACTAGCTCCTCGCTCATATATGAAAGGAGAAGGAAGAAGTCTGCTTAATTTACACAGTAGTAACCTGCTGTAATCGATAATAGTCCTCCCTTCACACGTCTCCTCTCTCATTCCAGTGCATGCCATTAAAGCCATGCAGTGACTCAGGTTGGGGGGAAAACTTAGTTTTACCCTGGATTATTTCCCCAGCTTGGACCACTCCACAGCCATGCAAATCCTTATGCTTGGGAAGGACAGAGGGGCTGGAGCATCACTGAGTAACCAGGTTAGTTTAGTTTGAATGGTTTCTGGAGAGAAATTACTTAGTAGTCAAGAATAACTTGCTCTGAACTTGCCAACAGGAGATATCTGGAAGATAAGGCTACCCTTTTTCTCCTGGTAAGAACATGTTTGATTAAGCTTATTCATTGTAAGCTACATCTGCACTTATTACAGTATTTTTACTTGGATGTACACGAACTATGAACAAAAGCATACAAAGTATTGACTGCTAGTTTAAATTATCCTCAGTGACAATTCAGAGCTCAGTGCAGACCACAGGGATACTGGTTAAGTCTTTGGTTAGCCCATAGCAAGCTTCATACTGCCGTGACTACACTATTAACTATAATTTTGATACTAGCTGTGAAGGTACTACAACATCTTTTCTCACTCCCTGAACTTCTTCTAACACTAAATATTGTTATTTGCTTTCATTTTCCACTCAAAACATATTTTTACAATCCTTATTTGTGACAGAGTGGGCTTGTTTCCATTGGTAAAACTCAGGATAACTTTAAGACTTTAATATTTTTACATTCTCTTATGTCACTTCAGACGGAGTAAAGGTGATTTACAAGGTGCAGTGTGAAATCTGCAACATTACTCCAGTCTTCAAGAAGGGCAAGAAGGAAGACACAGGAAACTACAGACCAGTCAGCCTCACCTCCATCCCTGGAAAGGTGATGAAGCAGCTCATCCTTGAGGCCATCTCTAAGCATGTGGAGGAAAAGAAGGTGATCAGGAGCAGTCAGCATGGATTCACCAATGGGAAGTCATGTTTAACCAACCAGACAGCCTTCTGTGATGAGATGACTGGATGGATGGATGAGGAGAGAGCAGTGGATGTTGTCTACCTTGACTTCAGCAAGGCTTTCGACACTGTCTCCCATAACATCTTCCTCAGCAAGCTCCGGAAGTGTGGGGATCCAGGAGTGGACAGTGGGGTGGATTGAGAACTGGCTGGATGGCAGAGCTCAGAGGGTTGTGCTCAATGGTGCCAAGTCTAGTTGGAGGCCTGTGGCCAGGCCTGTGTCCCCCAGGGGTCAGTTCTGGGTCCAGTGCTATTCAACTTACTCATCAATGACCTGGATGAAGGGACGGAGTGCACCCTCAGCAAGTTTGTGGACGATACAAAGCTTGGCAGAATGGCTGACACACCAGAGGCCTGTGCGGCCATTCAGAGGGACCTGGACTGGCTGGAGAGTTGGGCAGAGAGGAACCTTATGAGGTTCAACAAGGGCAAGTGCAGGGTCCTGCACCTGGGGGGGAACAACCCTAGGCACCGGGACAGGCTGGGGGTTGACCTGCTGGAGAGCAGCTCTGCNTTCTTTGGAGATATTCAAAACCTGCCTGGATGCAATCCTGTGCAATGTGCTCTAGGTGATCCTGCCTGAGCAGGGGGCTTGGACTAGATGATCTCTAGAGGTCCCTTCCAACCTCAACCATTCCGTGATTCTGTGATTCTGTGTGATTATTGTGAATTGGAAGCATTTCACTCCCTAAATACAGATCTCAACAACAGGGGTCTGATTTTTCCATCACTTATGTATAAAGTTAATAATTTTAGCTACACTGAGCAAGCACCTTCAAAGGCAAAAAGCCTACAGTTTATTTTAAGGAGCTTAGTCTTCACTGAAGACTCTTTTTTCAGCCTGATGCTTTGTACCCAGATCATTTTGGTTTCACACAGGCTTTGTAACCTTTGCTGTTCTTTCATTGAATATATCATCTATAGAAATATAATTGTTCAGGTAGTTCTTGATGTGCTCACTGGAGAAGTGATCTCACTAGATAGGTCAGCACATTTGGCATATCCTGGAGCCTTGACATCACTTTTGCTTTAAATCATATGTGTAATGAGTTACAGCAGTGTAATTTGGCAGCAAGGAAGACATTGATCACTGTGACCAATCTGTGAAGAGAGGAACCTTGCTTATTTATGTACTGTTACCATTACTACCAGGATATAGATACAAATTAACAGAACGGGATGAGGAGGTTAGCTGACATTTTGACATCTCAAGTACATGTTCATCCTTTATGCTATCTCCCTGGATTCAGTTTGCAACACGAGCTCTTCAGCCAGAAGAACTTATTGGCTTCTCTTCCAGAAAATAAGCTATACTTCTAGATATTACTAAGAAACAACTACTGTCCACAGAGTCTCAAATCAATTTGCAACAGCCTGAGGAAAGCAAAATCTACCCCACAGAACTACAAAGAAGGAGCAAAGGAAGCAGAGGTGCAAAGAAGAGTTACCAACTGCTAATCCCCAGTTGCACTCTACACTGTCTGTGCTGTTACAAAGACATGAGAAATATCTTCCAGTTAAGACCATGGTTAACGTTCCAGAAAAACTGAGCAGAGTGACCACTGGGGGCATATTTTGGTGTTAAGGGACTTGGCCACTGCGCCGGAGTTGGCTGCAAAGCTTCTAGAATCTTCCTTAGCAGATACCATGTGCTTTTGGAAAGCTCAGGTACCATTTTCTCAATGACTCTGTCTAGCTATTAATGGGAACTGCCTGTGTATGTGCAAAAGAGTCTGGAGAACTAATCTGTGTTGAAAGGTTTTCCTCTGGTATGAATGAGCATGAAAGTAAAATATAAGTTTCTTAAGGACTACTGCCAGCATGAATAATATTGAGAGTTCTTTATCTCATATTCAAATCATAATGACTATGTTTTTAAGAATTACATCAATTTTTAAACATCATTCATCTCTACCTTTTTTTAATTAAAATGTGCTCTGCCTAGTCCATATACATGTAAAAATGTAGTTTGCAGTTTGACAGGATATTATTGAACAGTATGTGAATTGGTTTAAAAGTAACCAGATTTGAAGCATCCATCAGTCAGTAACAGTGCACTCATAGGTCACTGAAGCTGTCAATTTCAATCAACTCTGTAATTAAATACATCACCAATATAGATTTTGTGTAAGAATGTCACTTGTTCTTCAGATGTCTGCTACTAGGACAAATCACACTTCAGTGTCTTAGAACGTGCCTTCTAAATACAGTTTTTTAAAACAGCATAACATCTCCATCCATCTCAATCCAATTTGCTGAATAGAAATCTGTTTAACTAATACATAGTCTAAACACCAAATTAGAAAACAATATGTGTGCTTCTCTTTCTGTTTAAATGAACACTGTAATGCTGTAGTAGATATTTTATTGCTTCTCTTTAAACTCTTGTGCTGGTATTTGTTAAGTAAAACAATAAGAAAGAATAATACCTTGTCAAAAAGAAAAAAAATTGTCCACATAATCTGTAATTAAAATTACTTTCCTACATGTACAAAAATAAAAGAACAAGATCTTCAGACATGAGGAAATAAATCGTTAATTCTAATTTTGTTATATGAACAGAAATACAAGGCATTTTCAAATAAAAAGAAAAAAAGAAAAACCCATTTAGTGCTTTTGAGTGTCAGATTCTTCTATTACACTTGCCAGTAGATTGGAAAAGTATGAAACAAAGCTGAATTACCAAATATATATTGCCTGCCATTTGATTTAATCTTCAAATAAGCTCCAGGAAGCAGGTCCCTGGACAGTTAATCTTTAGTTTTGTAGCCCATGCACATTTTCAATAAGGTTACCAGGGAATTAGGCCGGGAAGGGAGGGGAAAGGCATATTGTCTTATTCTAAAGATGACTGTCAAGATCCTGCTAGCAAATTATAACTTCCCTAATATAAAAAACTTTATTAGCTGAGTCCCTGCTGGAATGAGACAGTAGTCACTCAGAAGGGGAATGTTCTTTGTATTTTTTCCCTGGAATCAGATACTTGCGCAGTTTAAAATATACAAACTGTAAATACTGTCGGTATATTACATTTTAAGGCCCAATCCTGCAGCCTAGAAAATGCTAAGGATGCTGTGACTGGGGATTCTGAGGGAAATGGGTTGGTGTTCTCAGAGACTTACCACGTGCAATTGTATGGCTATAGAAGGTGGGTTTACTTACCTCTTCAAGCAGCAATATAGAGTTAATTGCATTTTTGGGAAACTGCTGCCCTTAATGACTTCACCTTGACCAGAAGGAAGCTCTAGAAAAACTAAAATACATAAATAAATACAGGGTTTTATTTCCTATGTTGTGCAATTCCCAGGATATGAATCGAAACCTGTAGCAATGGCAACTCTTTAGAACCCTTTAGAACGTTCAGGTCTACATTCCCAATTTAATAGCATATAATACAGTCAAATTTAAAAATAAACATATTTTACCAAGACACGGAAGACAAAACATCACAGTAAAATCAAGTTGAAGTATCCAAAAAATATGTCCTAAGAGGGAAATGTACATGTCTAATGGAATAACAGAAAGATAATTAATAAACCAGGGAAAAGTGGAAGGAATAAATACACACTTAACAACTGGTGTTTTCAGGAAAATGTAGAGAAAAACTGATAATACAATTTTTAAAGAAGGATTGGAGTATAGAAGAGACTAGAAGGAGATTGCATCAAGTGGAATTTCAATAGGTAATTTGCAAGAGTAATTTTGGTATTGGTTCTTTAAATATTGGAAGAAGCCTTAATGTCAGATTAAGATTAAGGTAAACAGGTGTCTCATTTAAATGTAGTAATAGCCCATAGTTTATTTTCATTTTCTAAACTCACGAGGTAAAGAAACAACAACAACCAACCAAAAAACAAGCAAACAAAAACAACGCGCCAAGAAATATAATCAAAAGGGGACTTGAAACTTATGGCAAATTCAGGAAAATTGAGGAAGCAGAACTTTGTAGATGAAGGAAATCTTCATTTAATTCATAAATTTATATAAATAATTGTGGGTAACTATTCTTGCTAATACATAGTTGGCAACATTTTGGCTGTCTTTTTTCATCTGCGAACTCACAGATTATACATTTTATAATCCTGTCATAAATATTTTTGTATGCTGATTTGTATTGCTTCTAGTGCACTGAAATTATTCTTGGTTTGAAATGACTGCTCTCTTATCAGAGCTCAGGACAATGCCTGCTTTCTCATCCTCACTGACCCGTTACCTGCCTCTGAAGCAGTGAACCACACTCTTCTCCTTTAAACTGTGTTCTCTTTAGGCCTCAGTGACCCTTTTCTTTCCCACTTGTCTTCCTACTTTTCTAGTCATTCCTATAGTGCAGTCATTGGTAAATCCTCTTTATCCTACCCCAGTGTCCTTCTGGTGGGGGCTTTGTCCTGTGTCCACTTTTCTCTAAATTTCTTCTCTGGGTAATTTCATAAGCAAACACAAGCACAGTGAAATGTAACACTGACCTTTAATCAATACCTGAGACTGGTCATCTTATGGATCTTGAAGTGCACCTCTTCCTCTTTCTTCCATGATAAGGCCACAGATGGTATACAAGAAAGAAGGAAGATGTGCATTTCAAAACATGGACAAGCTGAAGATAGGCCTCAAAGGAGTGCCTTGGTATCATCTGTAAAGCTACCTCCTTATTCATCCTCAAAGCTCTCCTTAAAGGTGACTTCCGTGATGATAAAACAACCTGATGAATACTAGGTCCCAGCTGTGATGAGATTGCTACTGTTTCATTCTCTGTCTTCTGTGCTTGAATTCAACCAGTTGGTTTTTTGTTTTTGTTTTGTATAATCTTTATATTGTAAACTTCCTGGGGCAGAAACCCTTTTTGTCCTGTATTTGTACACAGCTCAGCAGCAAAGTGAAATCCCAGTTTTTGCCTACATTATAAAGGGACTGTGCTGCCAGGGATATTGATAATGCACAGAACTCAAGTATCTGTACTATAAAAGACTTTGTGCTTCCAGTGGAAAGATGTAAGGAACTGGAAGAACAAAAAGCACTGACTTTGGTAATGTGCTAGTGTCTCTGAAAGGCACCTTTCTTTTTCCCCAAAAAGACATATATATCTTCAAGATCTGACCCCTGGTAGAAAGGAGCATTGCGATTACAAGGGCAATATTGAGGAATTCATTCCTCCTCCAAGGTGTAGATTATTCTGGGCCAAGTGGACATATTACCCAAATCCACTTTCACGTGTCCCCAAAGACTTCATTCTATCTATGCTCAGACGTTAAAGTATACTCCTCCCTCAGTGTCCTAGAGCAAAATGCGCAGGATTCAGACCATAGTAAATTGATTACTGGAGAGAGGAATTTAAAAATCCATTTGACCAAATCATAAGAACTTAATCACTCTACAACCCAAGCAGAGAAATTTAAATAGTATTTCAGGCACATTAACCTCAAATAGCTGATTTGAGCATTTTTTGTGGTCATCAGTAACAGGTGATAACTCAATTGCAATTTCTTGTGAATTATACTACACAGTTTAATATATTTCAAAGGAATTCTTCTATCAAGAGTATAACTCAACTTCCACAAATGGATTTAAAAAAGATAGTAGAGAAATACCAACACAACCAAATTTTTCCTTGAGCTTTGTTTATCTTCAAGAACCAGGCAGATTTTGCAGGGACTGATCAAGGGTAACTTATAGTTTTACCTGACTGAATGACAATCCTGTAATATGTGAAGCCCTGTTTACTAACCAATACAGGCTCTATATGGGGACAACAATGATGCAAATAACCCTGCTACTATATTGCGTAAATACCAGACAGGAAACCTGGCACCAATGTCAGTGAAAGACGCCCTGCTGCATTTGGTGACACTGGAATTCTACTCCTAAACATAATTTTTATTATCTTTGTTGTCATACAAGTAACATAGTAATGTCTGTTGTACATACAGGTAACGTACATAGTCTGTGGAGCACCTCCACAGATACAAGCAATTCTTAATGATTATAAAGACTCACAAAGAAATTTCACTGTTGATGTGCACCAAAAAGTGGGATATTGCCTTGGATGGTTGGCTCAATACAGGGAAAAGAGTCAGGAGATTCCTTAAACTTTGGTTTAAAGCCTGGTATTTCCATTTTGCAGCAAATACCATTTTTTTTTTCTTTTTTAGATCTGTTTTCCTTCTGAATTAACATACTGGTGAGCCAGAGAGTGAAGGATCTCATACAATCCTGACATTCAGCAAGGGTATCAATGTGTTTGGCTCAGGGAGCACCAGGAATGAGAGATTTCTGAAGGCAAGCTTCCAGCATCTGCTGAATGGGACCTAACATGTTCCAACCCTGGTTCACATTTCTCTTCCTATTATGCCTCTTACACAGTAATAAAAAGAACATTTATTCATTTATTTTATTCCAGTTAAGTAAAAATGTAAGAGGAAAATTAATTTTGTGTCAGGGTTATACTCTGTTTCTATAAAATTAAAATCTTTTAGTCTAATCTTGACTTTTAAAATCATAGATGGTGGTTAACAATCCAAAATCTAATACATCTTGACACAAAACATTGCTTCAAATCCAAAAGTTTCAATGGTCCATTCCAAAACTAAAATGCATTTTTCCCCACAATATCTCTACAAATTTGCTATATTCCCACAGAACATTTCAATGTTGACAACATAACATTTTTGATCAGATCTGCTTCACGGTAAAGGATTATTCCATTCTCCCCCACTAAGAAAGAGGCAGTTTACAACTTGGAGAGTCAAAGATTTCCCCCTAACATGTGCAACTTCTGGGTATTGTAGAAAGCCTTCCTAATGAAATATTCTAGATAATTTATCCCTTGTAAGGTAACAAATTTTCCTTGAGAATGTCATCTTGAGCATTACAGTGCTTAGCCATTCTTTTCCAGTATTGCAGTGTGATAAATAAAACGGGCAATGAAATTTCCTACGACTCTCAAAGGTGAAATTCAGTCTTAGATTGGCAACCATAATAAATATCCATGATTCTTAGATCTGGTTAACTGACCAGCCAAACAAGAAAGTGCTGGGGTGTCAAGCCTCTACAGTCATGATGGCTAGAGTAGATGTAGTGCTGGGAGAACATACACCACAGCTTTTTAAATGCATGCTCCCAATGTACGAGCAATATTCACTTTTCATTAAGCTGGATTTTGAAATAAAATCCCCAGGTGAAAAAAATTAATTCAGGAATTCCATCTATAAAAAATGCTGAACTGATCATGAAAGCAGACGACTTACAGTACATGCCATGAAATCAGTGTTTTCTCCTACCTCTGCCCATCAGAAGTGGACAGTCAGTATTTCAAAGGCCAAGGAAGCCAAATGATGCAGAGAAACCTGTTCTTGACCCCAGTGGTGACATCTGTTCTGTGGACATTGCCCTTCGGGAAAGGTTTACTTCCCTGACCCTTCCCAAGGACACCTTCTGCAAGGGAAGTCTTTTATTTCAGTAATTCCTAAATGTAAATGACTCTTAGGCCAAGTTTTGAACTCTGGGGAAAGAACAAAAATTTCTCACACAAATGCACTTGGAAGCAACGTAACAAATTAGAATTAATTTGCTGAAGACAAGGGCTATTACCCTTATGTCCAACCTTGCAGTGTAGTTGCTGAGCTGCACAGCTTGTCATCTTTTTCATCAAAATACAGAGCAGAAGAGGAGAAGATGTGAGGATGGGGAACAGGAAGATTGAAAAAGAATATATGAACTGTTCCTCTTAGCTCAGAAGTTCCTCAAACTTCTGACTGGGAGGTGCCCACCCTACAGAAGATGTTCTGCCAAAGAACAGAGCTGTGAGACAGGACATGCTGATGTATAGAGCTGGCATGGACCCTGGATTCTAGCAGATCTCCTGAGACCTATAAAGATTAGTAGCTTTACTTTTTTTTTTATTTATTTATTATTTATTTTTTATTTTTTTTCCCAAAGAGAAAAACCTGCCTCCCCTAAGTAGGATGAAGTCAGAGGGCAAATAAGGTAGAATCCAAGATTTTCCCAAACACAGGAAGTTCAACTCCCCTCTGCTTCCCCCACCAAAAAAAAAAAAAAAAAAAAAAAAAAAGAAAAAAAAAGGAAAAAAAAAACAAAATCGAAAAA
>VXAA01007286.1:925327-950347 GCA_013399115.1 Anseranas semipalmata
ACAAAGAAAATTCCACCCCCCCCTCCCCCCCCCCCAAAAAAAAAAAAAAAAAAAGAAAAAAAAAGAAAAACAAAGGAAAAGATAAAGACAATGCAGAAACATCATTTAGCAAGGATCCTGTTGTAAAATTCCAATATTTTGATATTTGTTTGCCATACTAAGAAAAAAAAATATTAAGAATTAAAAAACAAAGTCAAAGTGTGACCTTACAGTGACATTTTCAGAACATGCAATTTGATTTAGGCATTAAAATACCTTTTTTTTTTTTTTTAATAGAAACTTAACACTGGACTCAGGTGATGGGTTTCTTTAAGTACTCTGAAACTGCTGGAGAGCTAGATAGATACTGTCATGGTCAGGCAGTTAAGTATCATTTGTATGGTGTTGCATTAGATTGTCACCTGGTCCAGAACAGGAGCCTTTATTTAACTCCTGAACTTAGAGGTCCTACAGGAATTAAAAAGGAGGAACTTCATCCACGATGTTGCAGTTAAACAAGTAACCATGTGAAGTTAGAGATGGCTTCTAATTTGCTGCAGAATCTTAATAGGCAAAGGGCATTTATAGATAATATAACTCACAGTAGTACTGCACACTAATATAAACTAACCTTACTTCTGCTCTAAGCAGGCATGAGCTTGTACTGTTCAACATGTTTCAATCTGACTTGAAGCTGTTTACTGACTGTATTCTGTGTAATGTATTCTGTCTCTCAGCAAAGCTTATTAGCTCAGCTCAATGCTATACTAATATGTCTGCACACCTCTTGGCTTGTGTTCAGCCTGCTCGGAGCACAGCAAAACAGAGATTATACCTGGCTGAAAAATGCTAGGTACACATATATTGTATTAGGTATAATAGAGATATAATAAAAAACAGATAAACAAATTATACGGTGAATATCATCTTTTGTTTTCTCACCCTTTTGGTACAGGACAAGAAATACACACACATACACAAAACATTAAAGTTGATTTTGGTTATAATTTTGAAGAATATCCAGTTTACAGATTATTAAATTAATGACAATCTAACCTTGAAAACACCTCTATCTGCTGAAAGAGCAACACTCCATCACCTGTTTTGATTCATTAATGTATCATTTAACTTGGTATGACACATGTTCAGCAGTTATAATTACATTATGGCCTCCCTATTACATCAGCTCTGCTCCAAGTTTCTGTCACCACAAGTCCAATTTTCAACACAGAGCAATCCAGTGCACTCTTTCCTTATTAGTGTCATCTTTAATGTAGCACAGAGTCTGAACCATTACTTGGCACTGAGAGTTTAACAGCAATTAACCCCTGCTCTATCCCCAGGGAGAAGTACATCAGCAACTTGCCAAAACACTGTAAACAAGCTGGCCAAGATCAATGCAAAACCATGCTGGCTGCAGAGCACCTACTGTATTAATTTAGGATTGATATAGAAAAAGAGAAAATAGTCTGCATGAAATTGACCTAAAAGGATGGCCCACACAGGTTACAAGATTTTCTTAAAGCTGAAAAGGGAAAAATTTAAATCCCTAGTCTGCTTGCTTACAAACACATTCTTTTGTGTCTTGGCTGTTATACTGTGCTGATCACTGAAGGACCGACAATTTTACCTGAGAATAAACATTTATTACTTGCTAAACAGCTAAAAAGGAAAAGATGTGTTTGTTTCTTATTAGTAAACTATGCAATACATATCAAAACCCAAAATGAATGTTAAGGTTCTTACCCCAAGAGAACAGAACAGGACAAACCCAAGTACTGCAGAAGTCAGTGAGGTCCCACTCACCAGCTTCTGCTGGGGTGGGATGATGTCCTCAGCTGTACCCCAGTGGGGTCAAACAAAACAACTGTGACTGCAGAACAAGCATGGCACTGGGCACAATGCATGCCTCTGAGGACTGCCACAGCTCACTGATTTCTGTGCCACTTTCTCTGCACTAGCTGTTGTTAGCAATCAGAAAGGCAGAACGAATAGCAGCTATTGAATGAAGTGACTGAACCAAACTACAAGACAATACTTCAGTCAGGACAGATGGGTAAAAAAAAAAACATATTCAGATGTGGATTACATAGGTTGAACTGACCTAAGATGAAATATTCCTTCATACCAAGGGGATATTTTCTCTTTGGTTGGTTGGTTGGTTGGTTGGTTGGTTGGTTGGTTTTTGACATCACAATTTTCCTCCATGAAGTTTTGATTTTTTCACAAGCCACATGTTCAACTGGAAAAAAAAAAAAATCCAAATGGGAATTTACCAACAAACTCTTCCTGGTTAGAAATTGGAAGACATGTCAGGATAACTCATTGAATTAAAAACCTCTGAAATCAGACTGCTTAAAATAAAGATAATAAGAAGTCAAATTCTCCATTCATTCATCTCAGTATCCTACATAAATGGTACAGCGTAATTATAAATCCTAATTAAGAATTTAAAGAATGTAGGAGTAGGATTGCCACTACTCCCAGGGGGCTTTTAAGGCTCCTATCTAGTAGAAATGGCAGCAAGTCCAAAGTGGTGTCTGTGAACAAAACCTGAGTGTCTGGTCCTAGAGGAAGTGGGTTGTACAGCTGCACACATCTCCAGGTTGTCATCAGCTGAAGTCAGGCTCTAAAAGTTTTTGTGTTTAGTTGGTTGGAGAAGTTTCTTGAAGAGAGAAGGTGGAGAGAGGAGAAGGAGAATGATAATTGCAAGTGAAATAATTTCAATACAAACATCTCTGTCTTTAAATCAAAAAGTATCTGTGATGACAATGACTTTGAAGCATATGAATCATTGAACAGCCTCGTTTCATCAGTAGAAGGCAAAAAGTAAATAGTAGGAAGTACAGCACTTAAAAAGGATGTTTTAAGTACTTTGGACTTATTGATCTTCCGTACTAGAAGTAACAGAAATAATTACTTTTAAGCATGAAGATTTTAAAGTCAGTTGGTTAAAAAGACAAGTTTTACACTTAGCAAAAAAGCACCTGTAGTGCAGCAGAAATAATACGCAAATGCTGAATAAAATTATTTGGAAAAAGAGGGAAGGAAGGTTTACACATGAAAATTCCTAAACACTTGCCATTTCTCCACTGCAATAAACTGATAAATGGGGAGTTTCAAAATAGGTACTGTTGACCTAATTACAGAAATGCATGCAGAGGATTTACATGTTAAATACCTAGTGTTGATCTACAAGTCTTAGCAACATCAAAGTGTGCTGGTTTAATACTGTTTTGCTATTGGGTTGTTAAAGGATTAGCAACAGCATAGGACCTCTTTTTTATATTTTACAAATTTGGACTGATAATTTCAAACATACAAATCTAAAGGTATGTATTTAAATCTGGTTTTTCTGTGATTTCACTAAAAATTTTCAATGGTTTCATTTTTAAAAAATCAGGCTGTAATTTAATCCTTCAGCTGTGAATTTTCTGAATAGTCACTCAAGATAGTTGCTTAGCAGTTTTAGCACATGATTATTTTAAAGATCGTACACACAATTCCCCCCAAATATCCATTTTTCTGTGCTGTGCTAGATTACAATTTCAAGTAGATATGAATGTATTTACCCAAATTATTTATTTATTTATTAATAAGATAGATCAAAAATTACAGATAAGTGGTGGGAATTTATGTGGAAAACCTAGGATAGGCTTCATCTTCAATTTGCTAATCTGGATATCAAAATTTAGAATTGCCAAGACTCAAGGTGGTGGTGATTTTTTTTATATATTTTTTTCTAACTTTAATTTTTATTTTTATTTCAATGGAAGGAAGGAGAACATCTGAAGTTTATGATCTAGAATTGGCTTCAGTTTGTGTCTGAGTGTGACTAGTAGCCACAGCAGATCCAGTTCAATAAGAAGAATTCTTAACAGGTATAATAAGTAACTATGGTATTTGTCTTTCTAGGTAAGTCAGAAGATTGTGATAACAGGAAGAAGACTGATTAGAAAAGAGTGGGAAGAAAACTAAAATTATGAAAAATAAAAAATAAAAAAGAGGCGGTTTGTAATGCAGAAGAGTTCTGTTTGCAAGGCTTGATTGTTGTTAAGTGTGATGAACCTAAAATCAATGGAAAATCTGAAAGAAAATGAAGAAAAAAGGATTATCAGGAATAGTATGTGGAACGCAAATTACGTATCTCTATGATATTACATTAGGAATGGAAAATTAGATGCAGAAAGCTGGATAGTGTGATTCAGAGTGTGCCTACCATCTTTCAGGTGTAGATTATAGGGTTACACTATGCTTGTTATTTCCCGACTTGCATCATCATTGACAACAGAAGTATTTAACCACAGCATTACTGTTCTGTAAAAATGTGGTTGGTTGGTAGCTTTTTTTTCTGTGTTCTTTTGTTTTTCTGTGGCTGTAAACTAGGTGAAGTTAATGATGAACTGGAGCTGGAAGAGTGAAGCAGTGTACAGCTTTTTTTGCAGCAAATATTCTTAGCACCTTGCACCAACTTCAAATTTGACATCAAGGGTTTATCAGCATCTGTCTAACAACAAAACAAAAAATCTTTCTACCAGTGAATGCAAAGATTTATCTGGAAATATGAGAATATTCTGTTTTGGCCTGTTCTCTGAAATATGTTGCAGTACAAAATATGTTCTATCCCTCTTGTATTTGTTATTCCTATACCCAAATAAATTTAACATAATGGAGGGAAAGAAACAAAATGTTAAGTCCTAGTTTAAAATAAATTAAAACAAAGAAAAAAAGTAATTTATTTGGAAATAAATTTAAACTCTGCCTAGCCCCTTTAGTCAACTATCTCCAAGTCAAGAGTCACAGATGTTAAGAGCTGTTATGATGCCAAGTTAATTTCCTGAAAATGAGTGCCTGAGGTTGGATGAAGAAGATTCTTACCAGCATTTAACATGACTAATAAAAAAGAAAAACAGAGCTTAGAGGAGATAAAAGAAAAGGTGATAGTCGTGGAGGGAAGGAAAATTATTATTTTTTTCCCTCTCAGTAATATTTCAGCTGATCTTAAAGACCTTAATGCAGATACTCCTGAAAAATGGTTCCTTGACATTTTATTTCTTTTTCCACTTGATCTAGGAATACCTGCATTTGCTATTCTTATGCTCTTTGCAGGGATGACTTTTCCATAAGACATCACAGAACTTCTAACTGAATGATACTTCTTGCTTCCAGAGGAGATCTAGCTCTATTAGATACAGATAATCAGTCTGGCCCACAGGACAGAATGGGAATGAATTAAGAGAACAGAAAATCCCTAGGGATACCACTACAACAAAAGAAAGAATAACATTGAACTGGCTCATCATTAACTGTTTCTAGCCAGTTGAACAAATTAGGATATTTTATTCAGGTCAAACAAGCCCAAACCTAAATAATTTGGGCTTGGATTTCTTGATTTAAACTCAAAAAATATTTGCAGAAATAAGATTTTCCTACATAAATAGTTTCTTTAAAGAGAGATTATTTTATGAAAGAAAGTTCCCAACCAGTTCTGCCACTGACTTTCAAATCTGTCTGAAAACTGTACTAGGAAGCTTCTTAATTTTTTTTCAGTGTTTCCAGTTCAGCTGCTTGCATGCCTTGTTGTGATAACTGGAGGATAAAACACATAATTACTAAAACAAAAAACAATAGCAACAAAGAAGTCACATTTTTGACCAGTCCATCTGTAATATAAAGGCAAATTTAACTGAACTAATACTGTAGAACCAACTTCCAAAAGGGAGTAGCCCTAGAACATTTTGAGTCATCTTTTAACCTCTCTTTTAATGTTGATAGTTGGACTGGGTACTTCTGCAGACTCTCTAGTATTATAGGTACTTCCAAATGGAAGGAGGACTCCAAAACTTCACTTGCTGGAGGCAAGACAGAGTCAGGGTTGACAAGAAACAAAGCTTAAGATCCAAAGATACAACAGAACCTGCTAGTTTGATCTCTTGCATAACATCAGTAATACAAATTCATCCACCTGCCCTTACAGTGCAGCCAACTTCTTCTGCTTGGCTGAAAGCTGTATTCCACAATGACACGCAGGCTTGATGTAAAAATGTTGGCCCACTTTTTACCTTTCTATTTTAATTTCCATGAGTAGAGTATTGTTTATGTATCTGGCATAAATATGTGTGGGTTTAACTTCTTGCCACCAGTCTTGTACTGCTTGTTTCTTTTATTTCAGTATCTCAAGTGTCTCTCCAAGAAGGATTTTATACGCTGTAATCAAATCAACTTTGATCTTCCCTTTAAGGTGCTAATACTGCATTTTTAACATCTTGCAGTAAAGCACTCTTTCTAGACCTTGCATAATTACAGAAGCTCTTCTCCATACTCGTTCCAGTTATTTAATTTCCAAGTAAGATAGAGCACATGATTGTCCTGGACTTGTTTAGTCATCCACAACTCTGAAAAAGGATTATAAAAGAGAATCAGTAATGGTTAAGCCAGCCAGGTACTGGTGTAAATGACAACATTTGAAGACTCAGGAGTATGTAGGTCTATCACACGAGAGATCAACAGCAAAATTTCATTTTGCTTCCTTTCTCCTCTAAAGACTGAGGATGTTAAGGTCGTGATTCAGACCCATAGTTCTGACTAATGCACACTGAAGTTTAGTACTTTGGCTCTGACTTTCATCAAATGTCAGAGTCAGCAGATGTGTCTTCTCACAAAGAAAAAGTCAAATTACAGGTTTGAAGAAATTTCTGTGAACCAAAACCATACAGTTCTGCTCAGCTTCATCCTTAACTGTGGCTGTGTAAATCTTTCTTTCTTGCAATTCTTCCTTCCTCATTACATTTGAGTCTTGAGTCACTGAGCAATTGTTTCAGACTCAGAATCTAAAGTCTTTCTCATCTTTTTTTCACCCTGATTGGTGTCGTCTATAATAAAATAAAATATATTTCCAAGAACTAAAATATGAAATCACACCATGAGCTGAAAACAAAAGTTAAAGAGCATGTACAGATTATCTGTTCTGCCTAATACAGTCATTCTCAGGCTGAACCAAGGAAAAACAATTGGCAAGACTTAAAAAAGACTCTAATAATTGTTGGTAGCAGTATATATCTGGAACCTTTCACCTTCAGAATGGATTTGGTCCAGGTTGAGAGCAATTTAAAAGAAATATTGACTTCTGGATGCTTAGTGACCTGTGTAAAAATGAATTAATAATCCCAGCTGTTTCCTATAGGACATCACTAAAATTGTCAGCACTGTTGCCAGACCAAACGGCACCTTCATTGAAAGGTGTAAAGGATTTTTCACTTCATTTATCAATACAGTACGTATAAATAGGTCACAGACTATCCAAAGAAACTGAAATCCTTCCAAGTCCATGGCAGATTTTGCTACATCCTGCAATTCATCACTTAGTCTATGAATGTATTGTCAAATGGCCCATACAATCATGCATATTGGGATATGGGTTTGGGTGGCAAGTCACCAACTTACTCAGGCTCGTCACAGTCTTAGGTTATTGGACAGACATAAACTCATAGTACTGGCCTTTTATGGAATGAATAGACAGATATGATATGAAGAAAAAGATGAGGAGTAGAAAAAACATTGACTTTCTTTGCTATAACATAGTTGGACAATGCAGCTAATGTCAGAATTTGTTGTTGGCATAGGCCAACAATCAGGTACTGTTCAGTGGAAGACAGGGTATTACTGGAGGGAAGTGATCTGTCTCCTGAAGGAAGATCTTAGAGATGTCAGGGACAGGTCATGAACAAAAGAAACATCAGCTCTTGTATATGTCTATGTGAAAATTCTGATTTTACTGAAAGAGCTGTTCAGTTATAAAAAGCATAAGGTTTCAGCATATATATTTTTCTTAAGCTATTTGAGGATAGTTAAAAATACTTTGTGATCCAAAACTTTAAATGTGTAATGAAAGGTGACTAATAGGTCAAATCAACAGTTGTATTTTATAATTAGCTAAATCATTTAGAAAAACTGTCACCAACAAATGGTTTTAAAATGTTATTTGTCTTAGTCTCTACTGTCATTACAATTGTTCTCTCTTCTTTTTTTGGGGGGGGGGTGTGGCAGGAAAACATATATATGACTTGATTCCTTAGTGCTTTTAATTCCAGCAGATCTCAAGAAACAACATTTTTCAACCAAGTCTACAGAAGCCATCGGAGCAGCAATGGAAATGAAGATTTCCAGGTTTCTGATTAGCTTTTATCACATTTCCATGTGATAAATAACTTTTTTCCATGTGTAAAATGGCAAGGGTATTTACTTACTCAAAAATATTATGCAAGAAAGAATTAATATGTGTTGGCAAAACTCTTTGATACCCTTTGTATACCACAAATGAAGAACACTAGTAATTATATGTATTTTACTAACTGGATATGCATTATATTACAATCGTTATCAATATATAGTAAGTGGAGGAATATTTCAAAGATTTTTGGTTCCAGAGAGTGGTTAATGACAGTAAGCCAGCAGCCAGGCTGCTAGTGCAATTTAATTATCTCCCAATGCCATTTCTAAAGGAATACCTAAAACTGACTGAGAGCAGAAGCCAAGTGGCCTTCTTGATTAGCAACAAGTACTGAAAGACAACACTCCAGTTGCTCCACAAGCTGAAGAGTTCAGTATAAATGACTTACAATCTATAACTTTTTCATGGTTTTAAGCTATAAAGGAAGAGGAAACACATTATATATTATGGTTTAAATGGTTGGACAATTTCATGAATCTCCACTGACACCCTGAAAAAAGTGAATATACCTCAATTCTTTTCCGTACTGGGTAGGGTCTTAACTATGAATGAAGACAATATGGTTGGGATCACTTCTCCTAACTTCAGGTGTCTTCAGACTGTAGATACTCTGTCTGACTTTGCTGTTTACGGCTCTTGTCACCATCTGAGGAAGACTAAAAGGCGCTTCCAGGCTCCATTCGTCTTGACCCAAAATAGCTGTCTAAAGTAGTCAGATTAAAAAAAAAAAATTAGCCAGCAAGCTCAAATGAAAGTGTCCACACTGCAGCTATCTAAAGTTAGGTGAGATTAATCTTGCAATAAAAAGCTGGGAGACTAGGAAATGGTCTGTTGTCGTGAAGATGATTCTTGTGCTACTCTGACAGGTAGTTCTGCACTTCTAACAGTCTACAAACATCAAATCCACCCCACAATACTAATTCCAGCCTGAGACTTTGGCATCTAAGAAAATGAATCAAAATAATGAGGCCCCCACTTGCAATGTGCATACGATGAATAAGTAGATGAAACCGTGGTAATTAGAAACTCAAATGTAGGCAAAAAGTTGCACATAGACTGTGCATCTCTCTTTTTGATTTTTTTTCCCCTCAGGCATTAACTCATCTTGGCCAAACCCTCCTTTCTACAAGTTCAGAGATATTTTAATTTTGAACTTCAAATGAAGTGCAAAGAAAACACCAAACAAACTTCGGATGTTGCACAATTGTCAGTGGGGCCTATTTTAATATTTAATGACCTGGACACCTGTGAATATCTCAAGAAATAAAAAGAATGAATTTAAAAGGAATTATTGACATAATATAACACATGATAGTCTGTTAATAAAAATGCATACTTCTAATTGAATGCTGGCATCTAGCCACTAACTAAGCATAACTTCAAAAGCAACAGCTGGGAAAGCATCTTTTAGGTTTTAATTACAGTAGCTCGTAAGCCACTTATCTTTTCAACTTTTTGTCTTCAGAAGGCAGTTCTATTTCATAGGAGTGAGTTCAAAGGTATTTGCAACATGTAAGGTAAAGAACTAGCTCTGACACAGTCAAACTTCACTTGTAAATTTGGATTCTGGACTGAGACAACTATTCTCATCTTTGAAGTGAGTCCTATTTGAGCGTGACACAACACAGGATTCAGGCTTGTTACTCGGGATATTTCTATCTCCAGAAGCAGGATAAGAATTTCTATTATATTTGTTCTTATCTATTATTTGTGTTTTAGTATTATTTTAGGTCTGCCAATGAAATTGAAGCTTGTAAGTATATTACTATTTGAATAAATAGTGAAAATACGTAATACTGGATGATTCAGTCACGAAAGGGAGAAGGAACTATTTAAGAGTTTGGGAATGGGCAAGGAGACAGATCTGAGCCTTGCAAAATGATAAATTCTTTAGCTGGATCCAGAAAGCTGTTATGCTTGTGTTTAGGAATAAAATATGCAAGTCCCATTAACTAGTTACAGATTAAAACTCCAAATGAGTTAAAATGATTTGCTAGATTGGTTACCATGCTTGGCATTTTTCAGGAACACGTCCAGAGGGGGTTATGACTTATTTCATCTAACATATGAAGTCTTAAAGTTGATGCATCTACTCTAGGCTTCCTCCACCATTAAATGAGACATGGAGTCAGAGAGAAAAAGTAAGACAGAAAGAAACATCCATTGAAGGACTTTTCCCACCCTGGCATAGGTTTCTACAGCCCTTCTCTGTTCTCTGACCAGAAATCCAGATAACTTCCTTAGACTAAGCACCAACATTTTAACTGGTTAAAATTGAACTAATTGAATCTGTCCTCCATTGTTTTTGAGTCCATGGAACAAATCTCTCCCAAAAGCTAGGAAATTAACTGTCTGTCTGTGATTTGAGACCAGAAACTCATCCCTAAGACTATATTCCCCCTAATAAACAAAGACAACTGGCAGCTAAAGTATGTTTTAAACTGAAATAGAAACTATACAATCCAAAAGAACCATTACTATGTTCTTTATTCAGTTAATAGAAGAAAACCTGTGACTATAAGAACCTTAAAAAGAGAAAAGACATCTCATGTAAAATCACACTGAGACAAAACCATAAATTACAACAACATTAGGTAACTATCAGTAAAAGAATTTTTAAAGAAAATCTGAAAAAATTAGAAAAAGAATAAATATCAGAAAATGTATATTTGACATAATCATGATGATCTTTAAAGACAGTTTTCTAGAATGCTATGGACACAGTGAAATCTTCAATACATGCAATGAAAAAACATTTTTTTTTTTTTTTAAAGACAGATTAATTTATGACATGGAATATAGGAATTAGCAAGTGTCATGGAAGGGGACTGAACCTGAAGAGCTCTAGAGTTCTTTCCAGTCCCACAGAGACAGCATACACAGGAATGTCACAAGTTATTGAACTTGCTGGAGGACTTCTTGGACTATGTTATATAGGATATGCTGATAATTCTATTAGCTATTAATTAAATGCTATCTCTAAACAGTTAATACAAAAGATAAACCTGTTTACCTTTTTTGAAAAATCAGAATTTCTTTTAGTCTTTTTGTAGCTTTTCAAGACATTATTCACACAGAGATAACAGGAAGAGAAACAGGACTCTGGAAGGCTTGAAGTCCTCTGTCCACTTTGTGGACATAGAATCATAGAATCACAGAATCATAGAACGGCTTAGGTTGGAAGGGACCTTAAAGATCATCCAGTTTCAACCCCCCTGCCATAGGCAGGGATGCCACCCACTAGACCAGGTTGCCCAGGGCCTCGTCCAACTGGCTGTTGACCTCCAGGGATGGGGCCCCCACAGCTTCTCTGGGCAACCTGTTCCAGTGCCTCACCACCCTCAGAGTAAAGGATTTCCTCCTAACATCTAATCTAAATCTCCCCTCTTTTAGTTTAAAACCATTCCCCCTTGTCCTCTCATTGTCTGCCCGAGCAAAATGTTGCTCTCCATCTTTTTTATAGGATCTCTTTAGGTATTGAAAGGATACAACGAGGTCTCCCCACAGCCTTCTCTTCTTCAGGCTGAACATCCCCAGCTCTCTCAGCCTTTCTTCATAGGAGAGGTGCTCCAGCCCTCTGGTCAACTTCATAGCCCTCCTCTGGACCCACTCAAACAGATCCACATCCTTCTTGTGCTGGGGGCCCCAGAACTGGACACAGTACTCCAAGTGGGGCCTCATAAGGGCAGAGTAGAGGGGGACAGTCACCTCCCTCGACCTGCTGGCCATTCCTCTTTTGATGCAGCCCAGGATGCAGTTGGCCTTCTGGGCTACAAGCATGCACTGCTGGCTCATGTCAAGCTTTTCATCCACCAGAACCCCCAAGTCCTTGTCTGCAGGGCTGTTCTCAATGAGTTCTCCACCCAGTCTGTACTCATGCCTGGGATTGCCCTGACCCAGGTGCGGCACCTTCCACTTGGACTTGTTGAACCTCATTAGGTTCACATGGGCCCACTTCTCAAGCTTGTCCAAGTCCCTTTGGATGGCATCCCTTTATTCTGTTGTATCAACTGCACCACTCAGCTTGGTGTCATCTGCAAACTTGCTGAGGGTGTACTCGATCCCATTGTCTGTGTCATTGATAAAGATATTAAACAGTAGCAGTCCCAGGACAGACCCTTGAGGGACACCGCTTGTCACTGGCTTCCACCTGGCCACAGAGCCATTGACCACCACCCTCTGGGTGCAGCCTTCAAGCCAATTCCTTATCATTATCCTTATGACACATTTCAGGTCAGATTTTATCAAGAGACCAAGAAAAAATATTAGTGTGGTTTGTGTCCTGTCCTTCTGAAATGGGCAAGGCCTTACCCAGGAAAAAAAGAAGACAGATAGAAAACAGTGTCTTTTGCTTCTTAGACATACATGTGTCTGCTGAAAAAGCTGAGAGCCTTGAGCAACAGATTTATGAAGAAACACTTTTTGCACTCAATTCCAGTCCCTGCAGAAGTGGCAGAACCGTACACTGATCCCCAAATCCTACTCTCCTCAACTGAAATTGTGCTAGTTCAAATGATAGCTACATAACAGACAGGAGTGGTCAATAAGGGAAAAAATCAGACATGACAATAAGCATACCCAACTACCAAAATACCAAAACTTCAGTCAGCATAATCTGTTATAATCTAGACACTGAATGAAGAGTTAATCACAAATTTTGGGATGTTATGATCATGTATGTAAAGCCCTACCTGGATAATTTTACTTATGTAGTTATAACATCTTTAATAGGAGAGTCCAAGACATTTCCACAAACCTTGCATGCTGCATTTATACTAAATGATATGAAAAAGAAAAGTTAACAAAGAACCTGTGATCCTGTGCAAACAGGATGCCTGGAGTTTATTAATCATAAATGAAGGTGATGAATAGTTCAGAAGGCATATAAATGAGCTGGCAACCTTGCTGAAAGGTCAGCACCTTTAAATAGTAAACAGTCTCTGCTCATTTCAATGTACCTTTCTAGGTTTAGGGTCAGAAAGCATCCCAAATGCAGCTACTATATATGAAGGATGATTTATATCATTTTAGCTTTGCCATGTACCTCTTGTTGTTTAATAGCTCTGGGTTTAGAAGTGCAAATAACTTGGTAGTTAATACTTTTAGGGGACTCAACAGAAATATTTTGACACAAGTAGCACCTGCAAAAGCAATAAGATTTCCTTTCCAAAAGTTTGACCTTCTGCGTCATTGTACTTAAAATGACTAGGCCAATCCTGAGGTAGAAGATTGGGATCATACTTTGTGTTATAGGTGCTGGTGTACTCCAGCCTATGCTAAGGTTAGAGTAGAATAGAATAGAATACCCAATTTTAAATACTCTTGTTTCCTCTTCAAAATGACATTGTTGTCAATTTGCTAACAACTCCACCTTTGGTATGTGGACTCAGTCCTTCTGAAGGCAACCTTTTCTGTACTATGTAAATTTTGCTTTTTAAATTAAAATAAACAGTTAGTTTTGTGTACTTTTCTTCTTTTGTCACAAATATTTGAGGGAAGGTTGAGAAATTTCTAATGGCATACATCCATTTAGATGTCAGAGAGAGTTTTGTATGTCCACTAAATGAAGACATCATTTGCTGTCAAGCCTTAAAGAATTTGGCATTTCTACTTATGACAGCTCTCAGAGGACATGCTGTGAAGTACTTTTGCCTGCTTTAGGACCAATTGCATGTGACAAATACATTAGCTTTTTAATACCAGAAGTGGACATATAATTTGATGAAGTATGTCTTTATGCCGTCAGCTGTTGTCTGCAACCAGCTTTTTACAAAGGCACTCTAAACAAGATCACCCTCAGCTGCCTTGATAATCCAATCTCTTTTTCCCTTGTAGCCAGATCAAAGCTAGCTTGAAATCAACAAAAAGACTTCAAATACGGTTTGGATTAAGACTGTAAAACTAACAATTTCTAGAGCTCTTTCTGCCACCTCCTTTTCATGGGAAAGAGCAACTTTCCCTGGTGCACATGGGCTGTGTTCATAGCTCCTGTTCTCCACAGGTGGGAACCTACACAACCCTTTCAGGATGGTGTAGGTAGTCTGACAGACGGCACCAGATATGCTGCTGGGCCATCCACTGCCAAATTCACCTGCAATGTTCACCGCTCTTCTACATGTTACCAAGCAGCTTTCCAAACTCATCGTATTTCCACAATTGTTACCATGAACTCTCAGTGTGCCTCCTTTGAGCTCACTTGAGTTATTCCAAAAATCACGGTGCAGCCTAGACCATGTGTGAGAAAAAACATCTATCTACATCCAGATATATGACCACCTCAGTAAAAGTATGGCCACTTTAGACAGCTGCCATTATTTCTAGCAAGATAGCAGTATATAGTCCATGTTTTTACCCCCGCTAAGTACATAAACTTGTCTTAGAGTGCGTGTTAATTATTAGCACATCTGTTTGACTCACTGAACAGCCGAAAAACACCTAACTAAAACTACGATTCTTTTTTTCTCTACTTTTCTTTTGATTTTTCACTTTTCATTGTGAAAAGAAAAAAAACTGTATACCTTTTAAATTACTGGTGTCATGTGCCCAGCAACAAAATTTCTATACTGTTCCAATTAATTAATTAATGCCTATGCTACAAAAATAAGTAATTAACAAGAAAGAGAACTCGAACAATGAGCACAGTTTTGTTTTGTTTTTTTTTTTTCCTTAAATTACACTCTGTTTGTGAAAACTTCTTGGGAGAGCTGCTATAGTCTTATCATTATATTTTTATAGCTTTCATTTTGCTGATGTTTTTATCTGCATACTGTCTTAAAGCCAGTCAAATAACAAAAGCATCCAAGACTGCAGATTATGTTATTTGATGACCATTTCTGTTATTTGCTAAATAATTTATTGAACAAAGCTGTAGAAGCTAGTAAAATACAGCTAAATTTTACTCTTCACATGCATTATTTGATAATGGAAACTATTGTCAAAGAGTATATTTGAAATATTGTATTTGGCCTGGTTTGTTGCATATCTGACATATACAACAGTTTAAAGAGCGAAAGGGTTTTGAGATTATTTGGGTCTAAAAACAGATACCAGTTTCAGAGACTTAATAGTTTAGAAGCATTGAGAATTGAAACTTCAGGCGGGAATAATCGCCACTCCCATTTACAATTTCAGCAGCCTCAGTAACAACATTAGTGTTCTGTTTGATGGTAATTAAATTTAATTCCTTCTATTAACATACATGTCTTTTTTATTTTTATTTTTTTTAGTATTCTAGTGGAAACAGTAACAAGTTTTTCTTCACTGAAAAATTAAAGGACATACCTAACTACAGTAGCAATGTCATCAATACTACTTATGAATAGATCTAAAATTTTAGGATACTCCAAAATATGATTTTATCTACTGACTTATTGCAACACAGGGGAAATCAAATCACCCATGTATGTCTTATTAGAGCAATCTCTCTGACACCTCTTTTACATCTCACTTTTATATCTTAAGTGTATTTTTAAAATTAGAACAGAGGGTTACAGGAAAATTATTTTAAGAAAGAATCACATTAATGCTTTCTAGAAAAAGAAATTGCATGTGGAACTAAAAAAAAAAAAAAAAGATAACTCTGGGACTGTAACATGAACTACGTATCTCTTTTGCCTAAAACCTACAGTTGTCTCTACTGCAGACTGCATGCAAGTTGCAGTCTCTAAACCTTTACTCACATTTTCTTTTCTTTCAATTCCCTTTTCAGAGTGGTTATTTCTAAGAATTGCCAACTTGTGTCTTATTTTTCTTTTTGCTATGAAAGTCTATACTGAAAGACAATAAAGCATCAGAAACAGCATTGAAGTGTGGGTTTGTTTATTTTTTATTTCTAAAGAACAACTTAAAATCAAGTAAAATACCTAGCTTTGTTTTTCCTCCTGTCAGTTATGCAATTTGCTGGAGAGCTCTATGCCACTGCAATGCTTGCCACGTTATTCAGCTATGTCTTCCAATCCAAAGCATAACTGATACGTGAAGTTCAGAGATCTTGCCTTATAGACTGTACGAATCAACAAGTCTATTTATTTCCCTTAGTTATATTATTCCCCTCTTCCCTCCACTTCCACAGCTAGGGGAAATAGTCAGGCCTTTCTTCATTTTGAGGTTTTAGACACATGGGTGTATGCCCATATTCTGCCCCTTATGAGGACCATAGTGATTAAAGATTGCTACATGGGGGTCCAACTGAACAGACAAACCTTTGTGTGATAACGTAACTATGAGAGGCAAAAAGTAGAATGGAGGGGATTTGAGAGGTCCCAGGATTAATCAAATCCCCACAGGCTCTTCATGACCTTCTAAAAGAAATTTTACGGGCTAAGTTATCTCCTGAGGTCAATTATAATAACAGTTTAATATCTGATTAGGAGGACTATCTTGAACTGGCAGCAGTATGGACTTGGTCATCTAATATGTCATATCCATCTGTTATGATCCTCAGAATTTCCTTTCATTTTTGTCTTAAACTGAAGTTGAAAGTTTTGTCACTGTGAAGACAACCTGGTAAAGAGGACACCTCTCTGGTTCTTCATCTCCCATGATCACAGAATGACAGAAGTATGTTCTGAAGGAATACTGGAAAAGTATTACAAGTTGTTTTTATTTGATTTTTTCAAGTCACAGATTATCAGCTATTGGAAAATCAGGATGCATGGTCACCCAGCCCTTAGTGGAGTACCACTGATGAATCACCATTGCAGAGAAAAAGCTTATACTTAATATTATTATTTTATCATTTTCATTCCTAAAACTGAGGTAAATAACTCACTTACATGCCAGCACTTTATACTTAGAAGCAGAGTTTTGCTGTTGGATACTATTGAATTATTTTGTTTCAAACATATCCTTTTATCATTTACTAACATATTACAGAATTGAAAAGTAAATTTTGGGAAAAGTTGAAATATTGATTTTGACAAAAAATTAAAATGTAACTATTCTGTCCTGATATGAAATCAAACCAAATTTTGAAATATTAGAATCATCTCAGGGAATACAAATTCAGTCACTTATAATTATGCTTTTTTTCGTGTGTGTGTGTGTGTGTGATCGTGATTACCTTCAGATCAAAGTGCTATCTGAAAATCAGACTAAATCACACCTTTATGTAATGTGTAAAATGACAATAATGTTTTCCCCTTCATGCTGGCGAAGAAGTACTATTGTTCTTTCCCTTCTAATATGAATACATTGCTGTTTTGGTCTTTTCTCTACAAAAATATATTAAAAAAAAAAAATCTTTCTGGATTTTTCCTTGGAGCTATACATTCATTTCCCACTTTTGCAGCCCTGTGAAGGTCTACACTGTCCCAGAACATTTCTAAATCTCTTCCTGCAGCAAATTCTCTTCAACATGAAGAGTGTTAGTCATCATCTCTTTGTGGGCAATTCAAAACTTAACCACCACAAGCAAGGCAGATTCATGTTGATTTGATGCAGAAAACAAAATAACTGTGTTAATCTCCAAAGTATTTTTCTACCTAGTCTTTTGCACTAAGCAGCTTGTTTCTTTTCAACCTATCAAACAGTACTCCTAAGCTTAAGAATGCATCCTCTATTTCAATCAAATTCTGTTGACATAAACAGTTCCTTCAAAGAAACGGAGACCTATGCTTTGAGTGTATGATTTCCCCCATATCATATCTATATAATCAGCAAAGCATGGGTTTCTACTTTCTAGTTTCATTTTCCTGGATATTTTGTTCCGCTTCTATTATCTTCAGAAGTATATGGCCATAAGGGTGGCCAAACATGAGCAGGATGTGTCACTTCCATTCTTAGAGGTGTTCAAGATTCAACCAGATACAGTCCTCAGCAGGTCTGATTAGACCTGCTTTGAGCAGTGAGTTGGACCCCCAGTGAGATGACCCCCAGAAGTCCTTTCCAACTAAAATATTCTATGATTCTATGCTAAATGTTTTGTGACAATTTCTATGTGATGTTTTCCTGATCAATCCTGTTGCTCTGGAGCAAGCAGACTGGTTTTCTTTGTGGTGTGTTTTGTTGTTGTTGCTGTTGTTTTCCTCTTAGGTCTTGGTTTGCTCCTAGTATCTCTTACACTTTCTGAGTCTCCCACTGTCTTGGCATATTTCTCTCAGAGTTCTTCACGTAATTTGAAAGAAGGAAGAAGAATGTCTAGTGTTTTTTGACATTCTTCCTACTACATATCTGATAATCACAGACATTGGACTAAAAGTTCTTCTGCCTTTCATCTGGTTTAAGGCTCACTGACTAGCTCTTGCTGCTGTAGTTATGTCATATCTACTCCTCAGCCACAGTTTACTGGTTCTTTTTCAGAGCTGGCAAAACAAAAGTCTTGCCTATGTCTCAGCTACTGCAACTCAAAGTATTAGATTAAACCCCAGAGAAAGGTGAATTCACACTTACACTCTGGACAGTGAAGTGGAATATCTGAGTTGTAAGTAAATATCTATTTTTGCTGCTTCTGTGATAGAAGTAAAAATTGGCAGTAACAGGGCTGTGACAAAAAGTTGGGTGGTATATTAAACCTCTGCAAAAGTTCATTCAAAAACAATGAATCAAAACCCTCCAGTACAGTTAGCTGGACATTTCTTCTGCAGCTGACTTAGCTAAGGTAATGTGAATCATAGCACCGTTACAAGCTATGGTCAGTAGTATGCTAACGACACTACTACAAAATCAAAACAAAAGCCATCTTCAAAATTCTCTTTTGGATTTCTCCTCAAAGCCGATATCTACAAATATTGCTTAGAAGTCCCCCAAACTGATCACATAACATAATCCATTTATTGTTATACAAATGCATCCATTTTATTTTACAAATTTTAGAAGCCTCATTAGAGATTTTAGGATCATTAGAAGTAAGGAAAACTTTTCCTGATTCATTTCTGGCAAAATGCTCAGTGCTTCTTTCTGTCCCCCTGCTATTCGGAGTCCCCAGATTAGAAACACAGTATTGTAATAGCTTCTATATGATTCAAATGTTGTGAATAGGTCTGTATTTTTACATCTGAAGCAAAAGCAATCTTTCCTCAACTAACATTCCATGAAAATCAACTAATATAAAAGAAAAGTTTCTTTCTATACCTGGGGGATTTGAGGAACTCTAAGCATTGTTCCCATGCCTATACCCAAACAAAGGTCTTTTTGCCTTTTTAGAATCAAAACTAGTTTCATGCTTGGCTCATTACAGTGAAAACACTGCAGATTAAACCTCTCTAACAATTACAAGCAGCTGAACGTCCTTTAACATCAAACAGAATGACAAAAAGCTACACCATAATGAGTAATGGCTAAGGCCAATTGCTATTTAATTATGTAGATGACTTAACATCTTTTCATTGATGTTATCTGTATGTTTCAGGATGAAAGTTATCGTGCATTGCTTTGCTACAGCTCTTACAGTATACGATAGCAGAAGCAAAAAGGATGTCTTTACCAAACAGAAATGGCTATAACTAGTAAAATACATCATCCCAGCAATGCAAGTCACACTTCACTATACACCCACAACAGATAGAAGCTTCAACATATTGTGCAAAAAGAAATTCACGCATGACAGTTTACAGTGGGGAAGAAGCTTGAGAGAGTGACAACTGCAGCAGTGAGAGCCAATGTCATGAGCAGTTCCCATGAAGATGTCTGGTCCTTGAATTTTGTAAGTGGGAGATAACAAGGAGTGTGAAGTTAGTCATAGCATGAGAGATATTTCAGATGGGAAGGACCTGTTAGGTCATCTGTCCATCCCCCTGCCTAGGCAGGATTATACTTTGCAGTATCTTCTCAAAAAGATTGCACAGAACAATTTCACATGAGCAGAGGAATGGAGTAAAGGACATAATAGATCTTTTCCATCTCTAACTTCTACAAGTCAAGAGGTCCCGTCTGTAGCTAGTTTGAGGTGGCTGTGGGCACAAATACTGCAAGTACTGTAAGAAAGGAAATGTGGGGGTAAATTCTACCCTTGCATCAAATCATGCAAGTATATGCAAAAATGTGATGCAAGATGTTACTGAGCACAGAAATTATCCCATAAAGGACATTTTCAATTCAGCCATAATGAACAACTTTAGTTTCTGTGTGTTTGGTGCTGCGTTCATGACAACTTGCATATGTACACCACATCATTGAGACAGATATATCTATACTTAAAAGAATATATGAACTAAGTCCTTTCCACAAATATTATTGATGGGATATCGCACCCATAATTATGTAAGCTTCCTGTTCAAGACTGTAAAAACTGATATTATTATAGAAAATATTCCCTTATGTATTTACATTATGGGGATGAGAAGGATTATTTGGCAATCGTTATTTTTCTTGATTTAAATGGAAAAAGCAGCACCTGAGAGTATATGAGGTCAATGCTAGAGTAAAGAGTATAATACATATCTTTTCCATACACATTCTAAGTGACAATTTCAGAATACAGAGAAAGAAGTAAATAACATTACTTAAAATCTTTGTGACAAACACAAAGGAGGAAGTAATAGTCTTGAAAAGACAACAGTTAAAAGCATTTGTCCAGGAAATTATTAATTGCATTTAAAGCTAAGAATGTGGCGGATCCCACTGATTAAACTTAACCATAAATATATTCATTTACAGAATTTGAACACAAAATACTAAACAATTAAAGAAAATAATAAATAAAACAGACAAGCTGTTGGCTGGACAGATCTTAAAATGAATTGGTTTGCCAAAACAAGGTTTTGTAGAAATGAGAAATGTAAATCTGTCTCAAATGTGTACTCTTCCACAACATTAAGTATTTTTTTTTTTTGGTCACTATGATATAATTGGATATAAAAGAGGATTGGGGGAATTTAAAAATAGCACGAAGGTAATAATGAAAGGCTGAACCTGAAATTAAAATAGAAAATGTCAGAATATCAAATATAGTATTTTCTATTATGCTCCTGATAGCATGAAGGAAAATAGTTGGCAAATGATGACCTCCTAATATTAATCTCTGCAGATAAAATCTTCTGATTAAGAGTGGTATTCAAATGTATAGATCATTGGTAGATTAAATCAGCAAAATAACTTGTACATCATAATGGCTTATATATACAGCATATGAGCCTATGAAAATATGTATATGATCTGAACCATATACACACATATGCACTTTTTCAGATCTCTTAAAGTTATTCTGATTTCTATTGTATTCTGTTGTCATTTAAGTCTTTGTTAAATTTATATGTTGTTGATTGTAGTATTTTATATTGTTAGGTTCAGAAGACTTTTTATCCAATAACACTTTTTGATTTTGTACCTAATCCTATGGTAGCCTTTGAGTCTTGATTACAAATGCACAATCAATGTCATTGGAGTAGCTCAGCACTGATCTGTCTGAGGGAGCAGAATCCTTTCTTAATTAGCACTTACGAAGGAGCAGCAAAGATGCTCTCTTCTATTTTGATGGTGGGGAACTAATCTTGTCGAAACTGCATATAGAGCTTTATTTCTCATAGAGATAAATCCTCTACAGAGAATCTCTCTCATATGTCCTCTAAAAAACTTCACAACTCTGTATTCACAGTGGAGAGTACCTGAGAAGGTATGTTTTTTCCAAGATATTTATATATATAAAAAAAAAAATTAAGACTGATCAATTTAGAAATATTCAGGTAATGAGTGTAGAAAAGGACTCTAATTTTAAAATCACTCAGCTAACTTGAAGAAACTGTGACAAGTGGGAAACCCTTTAAACATTTCTAGCTTTAAAAATCAGGAAAACAGCTAGAAATGAAGAAGAGAACTAGTAGTCTCAGCCTTGGGGCACAGACCTAGAAGGAAACTAAATCAGACTAAAACATATCACATTAGGTGTCTGTTGAAATACCCATCAAGTACCATCATGAATAACTTTCCCCTATCAGTTAGCATAGATTAAATGGAACAGAAATCACTTTCCAACACAGTAGTTGCGAAAGAAACACATTTGTTATTTCCATTCTCATGCCGGTCTTTCTGTAACTAATGGTCAAAGAGATGCATACTTTGATAACCAGTGCAGTTCCCCGAAGCCTGAAGGTTGGCTCAGCCTTTTTGCCACTACTAATTTTTGTTTGGGTCAGATATTGTCCTGTGTTCGGCTGGGGTAGATTTAATTTTCTTCCTAGTGGCTGGTATGGTGCTGTGTTTTGTATTTAGGATGAGAATAATGCTGATAACACCCTGTTGCAGAGCAGTGCTTGCAGAGAGTCAAGGCCTTTTCAGCTTCTTATGTTGCCCTGCCAGCGAGGAGGCTGGGATTGCACAAAAAGCTGGGAGGGGACACAGCCAGGACAGCTGATCCAGAATGACCAAAGGGATGTCCCATACCATATGACGTCATGTTGAATAATAAAAGTGGGGGGAGTTGGCTGGAGTGGGAGGGCTGGCAGCTGCTGGGGGTCTGGCTGGGCATCAGTCACCAGGTGGTGAGCAATTCCATTGTGCATCATTTACTTTGTATATTTTTTTATTATTGTTATTATTATTATTATCCCTTCCTTTTCTGTCCTATTAAACTGTTGTTATCTCAAACCATGACATTTTACCTTATTTTTTTTTTTCCCAATTCTCTCCCTTTTCCCACTGTGGTGGGGGGAGTGAGTGAACAGCTGTGTGGTGCTGAGCTGCCTGCTGGATTAAAACACAACAGTCCACATCCACTGCAGAAAAAGAGTCAGTGTTTCTTTATTCCAACACCACTGAGGGAGGCAACACAGTTAAGTGAATAGTAATCTATTATCAGCCAGTGATTTTGTTTGTGACTTGGGGCAAGACACTTTACATCTCTCTACCTCTTTCACTCTCTCCTTTCCCACCCAGACTGCTTTGTTTGTTTAAATTCTAAGCCTTTCCAAGCCAGGACTCTCTCTTACCAGGTATTTGTATCACGCACAGAAAAATGCTTCATCCTTTTCACATGGGCTTATAGATGCTGCCACAATACCAATAGTATTTATTTATTTATATTATTATCATAGAAAGAGAAATGAGAACTCTATTGTGCCAAGCATTGTGCCTACACAGAAGAAAAAGAAAGTCTGTGCCTGCTAACTTTATTGTTCAAACAAGCTGTGATACCAGATAAATTAATTTCATAGTACTTTTTTTTTTTTTTTTTGGTCACAACAACTGCTTTATTTTTTGAGCATGTGTGTGAATGTGAACACAAGCACATTAACTAGTTCCATATCAAAAATACAGTTTCTACCGTCCCAAAGTCATGCAAAAGTATGAAATTTTCTATTCTTTCAAAACTAGCAGCAGTAACAACAAAATGAAAGGTAAGTGGTTTTCTTAAGGAGCATATAGTCATTCATAGAGATATCACTCAGGTAATTTCACAGAAAATTTTACAAAGTTCAGGATCACACAAACTTCAGTACCATTGTCTAAGGTCTATGATGTGAAAGGTATAAGCAGAATAGAGTGGGGATATTTTTGGCTTTGTTGTGATATGATTTTCACAACTTCATAATCACAAGTATATAGTAAGGAAGAAAAGACATGTAAGTTCTTTAGAAATATGCGAAATACCTTTTACTTCTTACCATTCTGAAAGGATGTGTTGATTGTCAGACCAAATGCTTTACCAACTTTCAGCCTTTAGCCAACCCTGAGTCTATAACTGAGATTTCTTTTTTTTGCTTGTGCAAAATTTTCAGCAATGTTCTTTCAGCACCAGCAAATGGACTCCTCCAAATTCAAATATCACTGTGGTAATACTCAGGCATTCATTTAGCAATAAAAATGCATCCTGAAAATGCAGTTTATCATCTTTTGTGTATGTGTGTGTGCATATTGTTGTACCTAAGGCAAACCAGCCAGTTTTCCTGCATGTCAGTGGAAATCTAAAGAAAGCAGCAATATTTTTCCTGATGAAGACCTGATACATGCACCATTTCATTTTAAAGTGGGATCTTTTAGTAGAGAAATAATAGAAGAAAAGTCCTGATGCCTTCATCATATTGTTTGTTCTTCCTACACTCTCATCTTTTCTCTCTAAGATATGCAAGCCACAGACTTCCTTACCTTGAGGAGGCAGCACACCAGTTGGCCCATAGTACTTAATAACGTGCTTCTGATCTACGGAGCAGAAGAAAAGAAAAGTAAGTGGTTGAGGATGTTGAAAAATTAGGATTTATTTGTGCCTTTTGAGATACTTGGTATCACAGCACTGTCTCTTTCAACAGTATAATACTGTACTGTAAGGTTAAGCCAGACATGCTTGGTTTCTCAGAAGTAGGTTGGGTAAGCATTTCCGTGCTTTTCTCTGCACCTGTGCTCCGTACAGTGTAAGCAAAGCCCTGATCCACTAGATGCATGCCTTGCCCATGCAGACCACTATAATATATCATTTTCACTTCATTCTTCTTAATTACTTTTTTCTACAGAGAATTTCTACAGCTACAGGTTATCTTACTCCTAATAAAATGAACATGTAATAAATATTGCTTGTGCAATCCTTAAAGGGCCCCTTGAATTCTAATATATAATCACTTTATTTTAAGCTTTAGGATATAGATGATAAAATGAACAAGGGTGACTCAGAGTAAAGCGCAACACATTGACACCTTTCTTACTCTAGAAAGACACTCTTCTGCAGTGCTTAAAACGTAGGGAAAAGTCTAGTGATTGATTAGCTAGTTAAGTGATAAGGAGGTATATCAGGCAGGGATGCAGAAAAAGTACAGATGATAAGGACAATCAAGTATCCTTGATCTGAAAAAATTACAGTGCTTTCTAATCATTTAAATTATATTTTAAGTGAGAAAAATCTACTGCACTGAGTCTCTAATTTTCTACACAGACTTTTTTTTTTTTTT